>CAWUFW010012579.1:0-532077 GCA_963921515.1 Calotriton arnoldi | reverse complement strand
CCCAGCATGCCCCATCATGGTCCTCCAAGGGACAACCTACGAACAACACCTTGACAGCCACCATCCGCTTCATTGGCTGACAAACATGTACACCACCAATGACATGGAAGCCCTGCTGGACGGCATCGCATACCTGACAACCTGTAAATACGTCGGACCACAACGCAGGTTCCCCGAGTGACCTATGAAGTCCAACCCCGCACCCATGCTCAGCTTCCGCACGGACTGGCCAGTCACCACCACAACAGCCATACCAAACGACCGGCAACTGTAACCACACCATCAACGACATCGCCATGACATCGCATATGACCGGGACATGCACACTGTTCCCCATCACATCCAGGAACACCGCATGCATCGTGGGAGGCAGTGGCATGGGCTCTGTGCATCGCACCCACATGGACGGAACTGCACGAACAACCAGGACACGACATGGATCCAGCGCACATGGACACACACACCGCCCAGTGGACATGAATAGGTCGCCTGGAGTCTGTGGGTGCTGCACCCCTCCCACCCCCGCCCCGGGAATCCCATACCAGGACCTTTGCATGGACGACAAGTGCATACAACAACAACACGACCCCAGTGACTGTGACATGTCCAGTAACCACCACAGTGCAACAACAAGTGGCACGCCGCTGCATGCACGCAAGCACATGCCCTGATGTCATCTCACATGCACGCGTGCATGAGGAACAACCGCAGCAAACCTGTCACATCGAACTGAGATGGACTGTGCCCATGATGCCGAGCGGTCTGGTAGGCTACATGTATACCGTCTGTGTCAAAGTCCGCAGCTCCGCAGCTATACGTAAATGTACATTAGCACAGCCTTGGCCAAGCAGATGTAACCCCACACCCTATCCCATTTGTAATCATGCTCAGTATATCCTCAACATGTATTCCGCTGCCAGTAGTGTCCACTATACTGCATCACAGAGGACAGAAGACTCAATATAATGTCTGAAACCAAAACTGTCTCCGCTGACTCATTTCACAAGTACGAATGAGAGAGGATGAGAGTATGTGAAGTACACGGCAGTCGTGACATGACCATGTAGTCCACTGGTATTGGATGTCAACGCAAATGAGTAGCACTACTGTGGAAGACACACATGTGTCGTGTGAAGTCGTATGGACGCAGTGCTCAGGTGGGTGGGTGCGACGGGTAGATGCGCACATGCCAAGTTGGAGCACGCCGTGTTGGGAGGGGTCATGAACAGTACACCACCGCTTCCCTGGGCATTGTGAGAGGACACCTGTCGGGGGAGTGAACACGTGTGTGCACAGCAGCCGGGCACACGTACAAGGCGGTACCAGGCGCACCTCAGCCCACCCTCTGTGGACAAGCTGGATCCTGTTGTGCGCCCGCCATGCCCCTTGACAAGGCACACACAGCCCCAGTCGACCAGGTGTAACCCCAACATAGTCAATCCACACAGGCGATACAGGGCACGGGATGGCAGTGGAGCATGGTGTGTGACAGGTCTCCTCGCGCTCCTCCTGGTCATATCACGCAGGCAATAGAACCTCAACGTCTAGCATGGCACAAGTCAAATGGAAGTGTAGGGGGACGCACCACAGCACGAGCAGCACTGACGTCACGGGAGGTGGCTCGCACCATCCCATCCATTGCCCATCATACCAACCACACCACATGCCATTGCGACTAAGTGCAAGCGCGTGCGCCACCACCCCGAGCCCTCCCCAGAGAGGCCAAAGAGTGAATGTGTGGGCCATCAGCCACAGACGGACGCGGCCTGGCCGCAAGGGCAGCCACAGCCACTGGGTGTCGCAGGTGGCGGATCCGGAAGGCGAAGACTGTGATGCATAGTCCATGCAGGCCGGGTCTCCATTTGGGGCACCACGCAGGTGGACGGCGTCCCGCCACACATCATACCCTGAGACAGCCCACTCGTGCAACTGGACCCACACATACACTCCTTGCCCTCTCTGGTGCGAGCTTGGGGCTGCCTGTGCAAGCGCTAGCCTCGCAGGTGAGCATGCATATTGGGGGGCGAGGGGAGGACATGAGGGCTGGGGCGAAGATGACTGTATCACTGTCAGTTAGTACAAGGGATGACCCAGATGTGGAAAGGAAGAGACGTGTCCCGTGTGTACTGCAACTAGTCGCCAATCCAACTACCCCCATGTCCGGAATGTAAGCCCGCACCTAGGCCCGCCCATCCGCCACATCGAACGTACCACCAGCACGACAACCTTCCCATTCGAAACACTGACTGGGGGTGGCGACCAGTGAACAATCATGTGTAGCCTACCCACGCGTACATGTGGGCCCTCCATGATCCATGTCACCTGCGGCAAAGACATGACATGCGCAATGAGGGAAGTGAGGAGAGCTGCCCGCCCCACGCGCAGAAGGTGCATCAGCTCCACAGACCCAGCAGCGAGTCCAGCAGGGGTCACATGTGCAGGGGCAGCTGTGCCTGGTGTGAAGGCACATGCATATAGACAGCACATCGACCAATGTGTAGTCTGCCCACATCCACAGTCCATCATCATGCGGACATAGGAATTGAACACAGGGCAACACATCTTAGTTGGTGCACCCACCGTGACCAACAATGCGCAATCATCGACGTACCCGCCCTGTGCATGGCCCCCACCCAACGGAGGCACATCCAGTGCCACCATCCCACACACACAAGCCTTCCACGGAACATGCTGTGTCCAATGGTCAGTACAGAGTCAGCGCCCATCTGGTGGATCCTGAACAGGAAACACATGCACACACATGCCAGCTCCCACTATGTACGTCTGCCACCTGGCACGTGCAATGTAACCACTCACCTGTGACGTGTGACTGCAAGCACACAGCCGTCTTGGCATGGGGCTGTCAATGTGGACACCTGTCAATGTTTCGGGAGGTGTGATCCGTACAGTGCTGTACATAGGGTGCAGTGCTGACACCTACTACTGTCTCATATCCCCTCGTGCCACAGGTCCCACTTGTTTTGGCCGCTCAGCCTGTGCCCACATCGTCGTCGTCGTGTGCCATACTCATCCAGCCTCGGAAGCAGTTCCATGCTCAGCAGACACTCATGTTGCCGTGGCGTTGCCGCTTGACGAATATGCAGTCAGTCCCCATCAGCACGCCCCGCAAGTCATTGGGGCCTAGATCCCCATGTGCATGCACATGGCAGTGGTATGTCTCACTAGCCATTGCCATTGTTGGGAGACCTGTGTAAGTGTATTGTGGCCGTGCCGTCCCAGCTTGACAGCTGGGCTGTGGCTCATGTGCTTGCTCAGTCATGTCAGTGATGTGTATGCGAAATTGCTATGTGCCGTGTTGCTTTGACATGTGTCCTCTGCCATTTACCCCAGGCGGAGACCGAACATTGACCGCCCATACCAATTGCTGGCGGACATGGACGATACAGAGGTTATCAGGAAGTTTCGGCTGGACAGGCCAACCCTGCATCGACTGTGTGCCATGTTAGAGCCCCATCTCCGTCCCCGCAGGGTGTATCCGACTGCTGTCACCCCCACGGCTAAGGTGATGGCCGCCATGCATTTCTTCGCCACTGGGTCATTCCAGCACACAGTGGGCAGTGGAGGAGGGATGTCCCAGCCCATGTTCAGCAAGGTGCTGAGGGATGTACTGGCAGCCATGATGCTGTACCGAAACAGGTACATCAGATTCCCCAGGGCTCGTGAATTGGCGGCAGTGAAGGGTGCATTCTATGCCCTTGGCAGAATCCCACACGTCGTGGGAGCCATTGACTGCACACATGTTGGCCTTGTTCCACCACAGGCCACTGAGCACCTGTACCGCAACAGGAAGCACACGCACTCCCTGAATGTGCAAGTGGTGTGCCTTGCGGACATGGTGATCACCCACGTGTGTGCCAAGTTTCCAGGCTCGGCACATGACGCACACATAATGCGCAACAGCATCTTGCCACGACTGATGGCCAATCTGCAACAGGATCGTGGCTGTATTGTCGGTGAGTATGTGGAGTGGTGTAGCGTGCTGGTTGTGCGATGCTGTCCCCTGTCCAGTTGGAATAGCAACGGTTCTCTGTGTCCCTCACACCCAGGTGACTCTGCGTATCCGAATGGGGCATGGCTGCTCAGTCCATTGAGGAATCCTCGCACCCCAGCAGACGATCGATACAATGAGGCACATGGGAGGACCAGACGTGTGGTCGAGCGTACCTTTGGCCTCCTCAAGTCCAGGTTCAGGTGCCTGGACCGCACCGAGGGTGCACTGGCGTACTCCCCACAGAAGGTGTGCCAGATAGTGGTGGCGTGCTGCATGCTGCACAATCTGGCCATTCGGAAGCAGATCCCCCTCATTGTGGATGACGGAGATCAACCAGGGCCCCAGCCCGCAGACCAGGACAGCTCGAGTGAGGTGGACAGCGGAGAGGAGGAAGCTGGGAATGTGCGCCAGCAGCTCATCGCCCGCTACTTCACTTGACGGTGAGTGTCCATGTACGACGGATGATGTGTCTGTATCTATGCAGGTGTGTGTGTGCTGTGTCAGGGTGGCCGTATGTTCACTGCGTGCAGTGTGTCAACGCTCCATGGCCAGGGTAGTATGCCACTGTTGGTGACTGTGGCATTGTGCCCTATTGCTCTGTGCGATGTGTGTACATTGCTTGTAGTTGTTGACATGTACTGTGTGATGGGTGTGTGACACACTCATTGAATGTGCTCCTGTTCTGTCTCCCACCCCTAGGTCCCTACAGGCCCTCCGGATTCCATTGCCATGCCACGCATCAGGTGCCCTTCCGCCCAAGGTGGCCGATGTATTCCGTACAAATAAAACACAGGGCACAAACAGCAGTTAGTGAAAAAGGTGCATTTATTACAAACTGTGACATGTGATTGTGTGTAAGGTGATGACAAAAGTGGTGCGTGCAGTGACAATGAGCTGTCGGTCATGGCTGCGTGATGATCAGGGTGTACCCACTGGTTCTATGTCCATAGTCCAACACACACATGCCATCCAGATGGCTGTGTGGAGTGGGATCGTAGAGCAAGTCAATGCAGTGGCTGGTCAAGGAAGGCTGGCGGAAGGCTGGCTGGCTGCCTCACTTGCGACTGGAGCGTGCGAAGTCCTCCCGGGAGATCTGTTTCCTCTTCGGACGGCCCCTTCCACGTTTGGGAGGGGGTGTGTGGTGGCGACCTGCTGGTGGTGGGTGAGGTGTGCTCACTGGCTGTGGACGCAGGGGAAGTGGACACTGCTGGCCGACCCTGCGCCCTAGCAGGTGGTGGCGGAGGTGGTGTTGCTGGCCTTGCCTGTGACCCCACCGCCACCACCAGCTGGCCCATGAGGTCCACGAGTTGGTCCATACGGGACACGAATTGGCCCATATGGGCGTCCATGGACCTCAGCACCCCCAGCACCTCCCGCGTGTCAGTAGCAGACCTGGCCCATTGTCCTTGGGCCTCTTCATAGGCCCCAAGGACTCTGGCCATTTGAGGCAGGGCATGGCTCCCAGGGGAGGCTGGCGTTTCCCTGACCCTGCTCCTCCTACCAGTCCTGCTGCCACCGGCCTGCCCCACTAGCCACATTGCTCACCACGGTCCTCGCTGTGGCTCCCAGGGTGGATCCAGTCGGCCGGGCCACCACCTGCGCTGGGGCTGGTGCCAGCGAAGACGTGGTGGTGGTGGAGGCGGTGGTGGTCGGTGCGGCGATGGTGGCGGTTGCGGCAGTGGTAGTGGCCGCAATGACCGTGGGTGTGGCCGCAACGACAGTGGCAGCAGGGGACTGGGACTGTTCAGCATCCCTGGATGATGAGTTGGTGGGTAGGAGGGGTCCTGGGGAGCGGCTGGGCCCTGCCACGCCAGATGGGCCAGCTTGGTGGTCCGTGTCCGAAGAGGTGGACAGATCCTCCAGATCCGTGTGTCCTCGTTGGGGGCTTGTAGGCTGGCTGTGCTGGCTGCTGTCTCCATCCCCAGCGTCCAGCAGTTCGTCACCTGTGGAGAGAATGAGATTTGTTATTGTGTTGCACCTGGCGAAGTATGTATTAGTCGTCTGACATTGGCAGTTCGTGCAATCTCGTACATGGGTTTCCCGGAGGCGAGTGTGTGGCTGTGGCATCTGTAGTTGTGTGTGCTAGGCAATGGGACTGTGTGCTGTGCACATGTGGCATGGGACGGATTGGCCATGCCGATGGGTGTGTTGCTTTGCCCCTACTCATTGTGACTCTGGTGTATGCGGGCTCCTGGCCCATCCTGGGTCTGGTTTGTACTTTGCTTTTGGGGTTCAAATGGAACAGCTTAGGAACGCATATGGCAACATGGGGGCCATGCCCCAGATTCGCATTTGGGATGGAATATGCTTTTGGGGTTCAAATGGAACGCTTAGGAACGCATATGGCAACATGGGGGCCATGCCCCAGATTCGCATTTGGGATGGAATATGCTTTTGGGGTTCAAATGGAACGCTTAGGACGCATATGGCAACATGGGGGCCATGCCCCAGATTCGCATTTGGGATGGAATATGCTTTTGGGGTTCAAATGGAACGCTTAGGAACGCATATGGCAACATGGGGGCCATGCCCCAGATTCGCATTTGGGATGGAATATGCTTTTGGGGTTCAAATGGAACGCTTAGGAACGCATATGGCAACATGGGGGCCATGCCCCAGATTCGCATTTGGGATGGAATATGCTTTTGGGGTTCAAATGGAACGCTTAGGAACGCATATGGCAACATGGGGGCCATGCCCCAGATTCGCATTTGGGATGGAATATGCTTTTGGGGTTCAAATGGAACGCTTAGGAACGCATATGGCAACATGGGGGCCATGCCCCAGATTCGCATTTGGGATGGAATATGCTTTTGGGGTTCAAATGGAACGCTTAGGAACGCATATGGCAACATGGGGGCCATGCCCCAGATTCGCATTTGGGATGGAATATGCTTTTGGGGTTCAAATGGAACGCTTAGGAACGCATATGGCAACATGGGGGCCATGCCCCAGATTCGCATTTGGGAGGGGATATGCTTTTGGGGTACATGCTGTGAGCCATGGGTGCCGAACGTGACATGTGTTGTGGCAGCATGACAGTGCATGGTCTGAGGTGTGTGCATGCCTGACATGCCCTGCATATTTGCTGTCTGTTGTGGTTACTGGACATGGCATTGGACGCATCGTTATGAGTGAGTGATCGTTGTGTGCCAGCCAACGTATTGCAGTTGTCCCATCTCCTTGGTGTGCGTGCTGCCCTGTGCCATGTGCATCACTGCAGTGCTCGGGGGAGTGGGCCCATGTTGTGTGTTGTTGCTCACAGTGTGTCGTGCGCTTAATTGACTTCTGGCACATGGTTGGTCATGGGCATGTGTCTTAGCGTGACTGCTGTATGTGTGGCAGCTGTGCGGATGACATGCCTTTCATGAGACTGGGGCTGACGGATGGGATGGATGGTATGTTGTATGTGCATGGTGTGTCTGTGTGTTTGATGGGTTCAGTGGTGTTCGTGTGCATTTCTGTTGTTCCGCTCTGTTGCGTCTAGTGTTGTTTGTCTTACATAGGCGTAGTTGTGGGGTTGACAGGCAGTAGGGGCTACATGGACAGGACTTCAATGGTGTTTCGGTTGTGTGTGATGAGTTGCACAGTGGCTGCCGTGTGGGACTATATTCAGTGTGGCTTGTGCATGCAGACGTGGCTCCTTGGGTGTTGCTATGTCTGTGATGGGTCATGTGGGGTGTGAGTCTGCTGTTCATGTCCGTGTGCACATTGTTCACTTGTTCGTGACGGTGGGCGGTGCTGCGTGTCCGTGTGCTACGTGACATGTCCCATGTGTTGGTGGTGTTATGGTCCTCATGCCTCCAGTAATCCAGCCCTGTCCAGTTTCCCACCTGCAAGTTGTTCGTGCGTGCACTGTACTGGATGCCACATGGCTCTGAGCGGGGGGTGCTCCATGTTGCAGGTCTGTGGGGGTGGGGGGTGTAGTGGGTCGTGGGGGTGGCTGTACACCCACTGACACCGATTGCTGTGGACCGTGATGTCTGCCTTTCGGCTGTCGTTGTGCACTGCGGTGGCTGACACGTGGCTGTGGGGTGTGGGGGATGCTCCTCCTTGCTGTGCTGTGGGACTGGGGCCTGGTGTGTGTTGTACTTGGGCTGTCCACCGTCCCACCCACTGCACTTTGTGTTCCTGCCACTTACCTGTTACTTGTCGGTTAGTGCAGCTGTGGCGGACACATGGGTGTGGTGGGTGCTCGTTGTGGCGCTTCTGGCATATTTGGGGACCTGTTGGTGGTTACGTGGCTGGCTTAGTGTACACATGTCCCCACGCATCTTACAGTTGTTCGGTTTGGGCTGTGTGTGGTAGTGTCTGTTGCATGTGTGTGTGATGTGTTGTGTATTGTGTGCTGGACATGGGGGTGTTTGTCCCTGGGAGCTGTGGCATGGTAGTTGCGCATGTGAGTACATAGCGGTGTGCTGGTATACATTAGTTTGTACTTACCAGCCTCCACTCCCCCTGCTAATCCGGCGAGGATCTCCGGATGGATTACGACTCGCACCTTCTCCTCCCACGCTTTGAAGGTCTTAAAGAGCGCGGGATTCCCTCCGCCAGTGACGGCAGCCAGCTCTCTGTTTTTGCCCTCCTTCTTCTTGACCAGGCTCTTTACGTCATTCCAACGTTTGTTTATCTCGGTTCTGTTCCTGGGCAGGGTCCCAACTGCATTGACCTGGTCTACGATCCGGGTCCACATTCTGTTTCTGGTGGCTAGTGGTGTGTGCTGGACCATGTTCCCATAGATTTGTGGGTACACCTTGATGATCTCGTCGACCATGACCGTCAGCTCCATGGGCGTGAACTTGGGCATCCTTTGTGGTGCCATGGTGTTTGTGGTGCTGGTGCGGTGTGTGTTGTGTAATGTGCAGGGGGTTTGTGGTGCAGGTGTTTGGTGGTGGTGGTGGTGGTTGTGATGTGTGCGTTTCTGTGGTGTGCTGCTGTCCTTGCTGTGTCACTGTGTCCTCTCCTCTCTGGTTTGCAATGTAGCAAGGGGTTGTGGTCTGTGGGAGTGCTGCTTTTGTACTCACCTATGTGGGTGTGTCCTCATGGTCTGTTGTTTTCAGGTGTGTTGTGTCTGGGGTTCTGGCCTTTGTATTTTTTGTTTGTCCGGGGGGTGTTTTCGGGATATGTACTGTGCTTGTGTATTTGTGCGTGCCTTGCTGTGTGGACTTGTTGGCCATGTTGTGTGCTATTGGTTTTGTGTGCGGATGGTTTCTGTGCAGGTACGTGGGCGCCATGGCTTCTGCCGTGTCGATTCTCATCGGCGTTGTTTGCGCTGGCGGGCGGTATATTTGTTGTTTTTCCGCGCTCATGGCGGTGCGATCGTAATTTCACGTGCGGTGTGTCGGCCGTGTGGGCGGGCGGTTTTGTGTTGTCGTCCGTGGCGGGCGGTTTGACTCCGACTCGGACGATGGCGGGCGGTATTTTGTGTGATTTTTCCGCTGATGGCGGTTTTCGGTTTGTGTACTCATAATGGCGTGGTCGGTGTTCAGGCGGTGTGTGCGGGCGGATTTTTGCCGCTTCCATGCCTGGCGGATTTATTTACGCCGGGTATCGTAATGGGCCCCTAAGTTTCAATAATTAATGTTTTTTGTTATTAAAAATATTTTATTGTTCAATATTTATTATTTGGTAATTAATATTTATTAATTATTATTTATTGGTATTTATTATTAATTTATTGTTAATACATTTTTCATTGGTAATTATGTTTTTAATTATTATTTATTGGTATTTGTAAATAGTTTAGAGTTATTTAATAATTAATTCATTAATTATTTTAAAAAATTATTTTATTTATAAGTATGTTATTTTTAACTTCTACGCTATCCAACACTTTCCCTACTGTTGCACTCTCTGGAGTTGGAATAGTAATTTTTACCCCTACGCTATCCAACACTTTCCCTACTGTTGCACTCTCTGGAGTGGGAATAGTAATTTTTACCCCTCTGCTATCCACACTTTCCCTACTGTCGCACTCACTGGAGTGGGAATAGTAATTTTTACCCCTACGCTATCCAACACTTTCCCTACTGTTGCACTCTCTGGAGTGGGAATAGTAATTTTTACCCCTCTGCTATCCACACTTTCCCTACTGTCGCACTCACTGGAGTGGGAATAGTAATTTTACCCCTACGCTATCCAACACTTTCCCTACTGTTGCACTCTCTGGAGTGGGAATAGTAATTTTTACCCCTCTGCTATCCACACTTTCCCTACTGTCGCACTCACTGGAGTGGGAATAGTAATTTTTACCCCTACGCTATCCAACACTTTCCCTACTGTTGCACTCTCTGGAGTGGGAATAGTAATTTTACCCCTACGCTATCCAACACTTTCTCTACTGTTGCACTCCCTGGAGTGGGAATAGTAATTTCTACCCCTACGCTATCCAACACTTTCCCTACTGTTGCACTCTCTGGAGTTGGAATAGTAATTTGTACCCCTACGCTATCCAACACTTTCCCTACTGTTGCACTCTCTGGAGTGGGAATAGTAATTTTTACCCCTCTGCTATCCACACTTTCCCTACTGTCGCACTCACTGGAGTGGGAATAGTAATTTTTACCCCTACGCTATCCAACACTTTCCCTACTGTTGCACTCTCTGGAGTGGGAATAGTAATTTTTACCCCTACGCTATCCAACACTTTCTCTACTGTTGCACTCCCTGGAGTGGGAATAGTAATTTCTACCCCTACGCTATCCAACACTTTCCCTACTGTTGCACTCTCTGGAGTTGGAATAGTAATTTGTACCCCTACGCTATCCAACACTTTCCCTACTGTTGCACTTGCTGGAGTGGGAATAGTAATATTTACCCCTCCGCTATCCAACACTTTCCCTACTGTTGCACTCACTGGAGTGGGAATAGTAATTTTTACCCCTACGCTATCTAACACTTTCCCTACTGTTGCACTCCCTGGAGTGGGAATAGTAATTTTTACCCCTCTGCTATCGACACTTTCCCTACTGTCGCACTCACTGGAGTGGGAATAGTAATTTTTACCCCTACGCTATCCAACACTTTCCCTACTGTTGCACTCTCTGGAGTGGGAATAGTAATTTTTACCCCTAAGCTATCTAACACTTTCCCTACTGTTGCACTCCCTGGAGTGGGAATAGTAATTTTTACCCCTACGCTATCCAACGCTTTCCCTACTGTTGCACTCACTGGAGTGGGAATAGTAATTTTAACCCTCTGCTATCCAACACTTTCTCTACTGTTGCACTCTCTGGAGTGGGAATAGTAATTTTTACCCCTACGCTATCTAACACTTTCCCTACTGTTGCACTCCCTGGAGTGGGAGTAGTAATTTTTACCCCTACGCTATCCAACACTTTCTCTACTGTTGCACTCTCTGGAGTGGGAATAGTAATTTTTACCCCTACGCTATCTAACACTTTCCCTACTGTTGCACTCCCTGGAGTGGGAATAGTAATTTTTACCCCTCTGCTATCCACACTTTCCCTACTGTCGCACTCACTGGAGTGGGAATAGTAATTTTTACCCCTACGCTATCCAACACTTTCCCTACTGTTGCACTCTCTGGAGTGGGAATAGTAATTTTTACCCCTACGCTATCTAACACTTTCCCTACTGTTGCACTCCCTGGAGTGGGAATAGTAATTTTTACCCCTACGCTATCCAACACTTTCTCTACTGTTGCACTCACTGGAGTGGGAATAGTAATTTTTACCCCTACGCTATCCAACACTTTCTCTACTGTTGCACTCACTGGAGTGGGAATAGTAATTTTTACCCCTACGCTATCCAACACTTTCCCTACTGTTGCACTCACTGGAGTGGGAATAGTAATTTTTACCCCATCTGATATCTAACACTTTCCCTACTGTTGCACTCCCTGGAGTGGGAATAGTAATTTTTACCCCATCTGCTATCTAACACTTTCCCTACTGTTGCACTCCCTGGAGTGGGAATAGTAATTTTTACCCTCACGCTATCCAACACTTTCTCTACTGTTGCACTCTCTGGAGTGGGAATAGTAGTTTTATTCCCTACGCTATTTAATATTTTTTGTATTATTTTAGTTAATGTAGTATATAATTAATTTTAAAAATATTAAAAGTAAATGTAATTTTTTAATTTGTTATACATAATTATTTAATTTTTATTTATGTTATTGTTTTGTGTGTATAGATGTATTTGTAATTTATAATATTTTTTAATAATTTATAATTTATTAAAATAATTATTAAAACTGATTATTAAGTATATTTATTATATAATAGATGTGTGTTTAATTAATGTTTTATTAAATTATATATATTACTTATTTATTTTAAACATTATAAAATATTTTTAACTATGTTTATTTTATTTATAAGTATTATTTAGTTTATTTTACATATTTTTTTTAACAATAAAAAACCGATATTTTTAATAACGATATTTTTGACATCGATATTTTTTCTCTCGATATTTTTGTACTTACCATGTTGTAGATAGGATATCGATATTCTTGACATCGAAATTCTTGCTCCGATATTTTTGTAGGTCGATTTTTTGACCTTCGATATTTTGTCAGTGATCCACGGTTCCCATATAAAAACATATGAAAATGCTCGCAAGCCCACACTACAGCCTTACTCTCTTTCTCCGGCTGAGAGTAGGCAAGTTCTGTTTCAGACAGGCTTCTACTGGCATAGGCCACAATGTGTCTCTGAGCTTTCGGATGGCCATTGTGTTGAGCAAGAATTGCTCCCAGCCCCACAGGGCTCACAACTACTGTGATCTCAGTATGTAACTTGGGGTCATAACAGGCCATTTCAGTTGCTTTCTCAGTCGCATGTTTTATTTATTTGAAACTGTGGTCATATTCAGGAGACCACTGGAATTGGACATTTCACTTTGTTAAGACTTTGAATGGGGGCACTCACTGTAGCAAAGTCACAATTGTATCTTGAGCAATAACTTGCCATGCCTAAGAAGGATCACAGCATAGTTATATCTTGTGGGGGCAAGAAGATGACAATGCTTGAACTTTATCCAGGTCAGGAATCATTCCCACATCAGAGAATATGTGCCCAAAGAATTTAAGTTTGGTTGTGTGAAAGTCACACTTTGTTGCAGAATGAGACCTGCATCAGCAATTACTTTGGCATACCTATGTAAGAGCTTTGTCATGCTCCTTTTGTGTTGTCTCAAATGCCAGTGTGTCATCACTGTAATTGAAAGCATGTGCAACAGGTTGAATTACTTGGTGAATAACATCCTGAAATATCTCTTCTGCAGAAGATACTCCAAAACGCAGTCTTTTGTATCTGAACATGCCAATATGAGTTGAAAAAGTAGTAATGTGCCTACAGTTCTCTTCCAGCTCAAGTTGATGGTATCCTTTGTTGAGGTCAAGACAGGAGAAGACTTTGTCTCCGTTCAGCTGCATGATTATGTCTGCTATGTGGGGACCAGGATGTCTTTCTCTCTCAATTGCCTTGTTGTCTGGGCGCATATCAACACAGAGGCTCACTACACTTCTACTGTCCTTTTTTGGCGCCACTACTATGGGCGAAACCCACGGCGTAGGACCTGTGGAGTGTTCAATGATGTCATGCTTCAACAGTGTTTCTAGTTCTTTCTCAACGGCTTCTTGTAGGTGAAAAGTGACTCTGCAGTGCTGTGGGGCTCCTTAATATGAAGTTGCACTTTAATTTTCTTGAGTCTTCCTAGGCCATGAAACAATGACGGGAACTGACTCACAATTTCAGACTGAGCACGTATGTTGTAGTTGAGAGATATCAGTCCCATGTCGGCAGCAGTGGCAAAGCTAAGTAGGCATGCACTAGAGGAAGTTCCCTGAAGGACATGAATTGGCGCTTGCACTGATATAGTTTCATGTCGCATGGTTGCTGTGAATGACCTGTGACTCTGTAACGGTTTAGAAGCAGCCCACGTGTATACCTTCTTGTTTGATGGGGTAAGGCGTGGCACAGGAGATAGGCTGCTGAACTTTTCTACTGGCATAATGTTAATCGACGCACCACTGTCTATGATGAATGTTATAGGGCAGCCGTTCACCATTAATGTAATTTTAGGACAGTGTCCAAATTAATTTTGTCACTTTGTTTGGTGACTCTTCTTTGACTTTTGATCTTCTTTGCAAGCAGCTAGTCCTACATGTCCTTCTCATTCCTTAGTAGATATCATCAACGCACATCCGTCTTCTTCGCTTGCGCTTGATAATGACATTGAAGAGCCTTTATATGATGAACTTGATGATGATTGACTGTGATGATCGACTTTCTACTTGTCGTAACTGATGTTGCCTTTTGGCCATATGGGCGTGGCAAGAATGCTTCTGGAACCTTCTGGTGTCCATTTTCTCTTCTTGCTGTGATGCATTTGGTTTCTCTTTTGCTTTGCAGACCGTTCTGAAGTGATTTTCTTTCCTGCAGCCTTTGCGTATCTGTCCTATGGCTGGATATTTACCTTCATGGGGAAATGAAAACCCACATCGGAAGCATAACTTTTTCTTCTTCGGAGACGTCGACTTGTGTGCATCTATTTTGGCTTATTCTTGCTTTTCATGATCAACGCTGATTCATTAAGCACTGTTCCTGCTTCCATATCAGAAGCTTGTCGATCTGTTCATTCTTCTGCCCTTGCAGTCATTAGCATTTTCTCTAAACTGAGTATCTTTCTCAACGTGCGTCTCCAGAAGGAATCTGAAAGACAGCCATCAATGACTCTGAGCCGCATGGCTTCTTTATCATTAAAATCACAGAACTTGCAATGTTTCGTAAGTGCATCAAGTCTCTCAACAGACTCATCCATCATTTCACCAGCCTGTTGTCATGCTTGGTTGACGATGTACCTTTCATAGTCAACATTCGGCATCGGATTGAATTTGGCTTCCAACGCTTCTTTTATCTTTTGGTACAATGTTGCATCAGTTTGTGAGACTTTTTTTAGCACTTCTTTCACTCCATCACCAGTGGTCACAAGGTTTTTTAAGTATTTAATGATTTTCTTATCTTTGTCTAGCGCATCTATGAAGTCATCAAGCGTTTCGATCCATGCAGTCCACCTGGCACTGATGTCCTGTTTCTTCGCTATATCAGATGGTGGTGGTGGCTTCAGGAATATAGCTGCATCGTACTTTGCGCCTCCTGTCACCATTGAGAGCATGTGCTGTTCTGGCAGCGTTCTCCACGCAAAGTAGGACTGCTAACCTCCCCACACAACACCCCTGTGGCTTGGGCCTGGTCGCCTTGTTCGATTAAGAGGTCATAGAGCACTTTACTCGCTTGTGCCAGTAAGTAAGTTTCTGCCTTTCATGTTGGCTTCGTATGGATGATGGCCCTGTTTTATGGCGTGGTGAAGTCTCTCTTCTTTCAGCCTTACCCTGGCGGGCTTTTCGAATGTGCTCTACGATGGCTGCGTATGGGCTGGAGCGGGGCTTTGACTCCACATACACCAAACCGCAGACTGCTTTGTGTGGATTTGGGGCACACGTGGCACGCACAAGCAGTTTTCTCTACCTTTGCAAACTCTCTGAGAGAGCTGCCTTGTTCCTTCAGGGCACGTATCTCCTACTCGGAGACAGTTGTAGCGTCTTCCCCAACCCGGGAGCATGCAAATGAACACACCACACATGGAGCTCTGTAACAGATGTCTTTATTCCTCAGCATACGATCACACTCTGTACACATTGCATTATAACTTTCATAACCATACCTTAACACCTCTGAGCAGACTACGTAATTCCTGTTTAGAGTCAGCCCAGAACCGTGAAGGTCCTGGCGTGCATAATATCAAAGACACTACAATGTTTTGCAGTTTGCACTTTTTCTTTGGCCTGACAGGGCTTTGCTCATGTCACTGTGAAACTTTACCTGTAAGCTTTGTCAGCTTTGCTTCATTTCGACCTAGGCCATCCTTTCTGTCTACAGTGGATGCCCGTTTCACGTCAAGAAATCAATTATCTTTCCGACGGTGTTCCCTATTTCACAGCAGATCAAAGAGCTGCATCGCTTGGACTCTTGTCAGGCTGTGAGCTTTTACACTGACAGAACTTAGGACGATTGTGCTGATGATGAGCAGTTTTTCGCTTTGTATGCCCCAGAAGGTTAAGGTGGTTCAGAAAAGGACAATTTCAAGCTGGATTGCCCTCTGAATTAAATGTGCTGTGTCATAGCCAAGGAGAGACCTGCAAGTATCAGGACTCATTCTACCAGGGCAAATGCAGCTTCTGCGGTTTTGTCCAGCGACATTCCTGTCCTGGACATCTGAAGAGCTGCGGCATGGGTTTCGGTCCACACAGCCACCAGGCACCACTGCCTTGACTTTGAAGTCCGCATTGGCCTGTGCTGCTGGACCTTTTGGTGTGACCGTCTCCTCAACCTTACCTCTTTGGGGGTACTCCCTGGGTATTAATCCGAAGCTGAGGAATATCCACCAGAAGAAAAATCACTTACCTCAGTAACGATGTTTCTGTTGGATACTATATCTTCCCACTCATTCCTCACAACCACTTGCCTCGTATAATAAGCCGGACCAGTATGTATGTGCTATGCTGTTGTGTATAGCGCGCTAATCACCCGTGAGGGTATCTAAGTGCTTTGCAGGTGGGTAGCCTGCTGTTCCCTTGGGGTTATGTGGTGATTCTTAATATTCTTTTCAGTACATCCGCCCATTACACGTACTTTCCAGCCAGGCTGAGATCCTGACTTCGCGACAACGTAAATCCCATCCTTGCGCTGTTAGCCCTGTTCTCAGGAGGTAAATCACTCTCGTAATGAATAACACCGTCACTGTGCAAGTTCCAGCAAGACCTTCAGAGTCCCTTCAGGATGAGCATCTGTCTGTGCTCTTCATCTCACCTTTACATCCACGGAGGCATTACTCTGAGAACCTTCCGGATGACAGGAAATCACCAAGGAAGCACAACTTCTCTCCATCTTGACAGAAGGCCAGGGGGATCCTGGAGTTCTCCTAAATGCTATGATTTTGGGGTCTCCTCCTGTCAGAGTGGGGTGCAAGGACCATGCAAATGGTGGGAGTGCGTTAAACAAGCGCACATGACAAGAGATAATGCACTTCTCTCAAAGTTGATGCTTGAGAGCAGTGTCATATTGGGGATCTTGGGGCCCCTGGCAAGATATATTTCGGGGCCCTTAAACGGAATAATTGTGAATTTTTTTACCTCGTTCCTGCTCATTCAGGCCAGCATGATGCCAAACAATACTGAAATATATTTTAAACTTTAAGAGAGTCACAAACACAGTTGAAATATGCCTTACTCAAGACCCCAAAAATACTTAAGATGACACTGGGGAGAGAAAGAGAGTCACAAGTAAGTGCATGTAGGCAGAGAGGAAGAGAGCTTTAGAGGGAGCAATAGAATAGAGAGAGGTTTAATAAAAAATGTTCACTTTCCTGAGGGCGGGGGAGGGGGGGCTTGGAAAGTGGGAGCCTTGCCCAAACCTTAAAATGTCTCTGCTTGAGAGCCCCTCCCGGGCATTAGTAGGACTCTGGGTACCTCAAGAATATTCAGCCAGGTACCTCAAGCCTTCTGCTGCATTCACGTGAAACACACTAGCAGCTATGATTACCTGTCCTGTCTCGTAGACTGAACCATCTCTACGATTGGCTGAAGCCACCCTGATAATGTCCACTGAATTAGCTGCCCTCTGCTCTTTTCACCCTTCCAAGCTTCAACTATTAGTTCCTTCCATCAATGAACAGATCTCCTTTCGGTTTTCAAGGCTTTCCACTCTCTGACATTGTAGTCACTCAGAATATAAGTGCAGCTCACTCTGTGCCTCATGCACACGCCCCATTGAGCTGCCAGAGCCTTCCTTTTTTAACACACCCCTAATTGTCTTGACTGTGATATCTTCATGGTGGCCTGTCTGCAGTAATGCTGCGTACACTGCCCACCACAGCTCTTTAGGCACAGAGGCCCTGTGCTTACATCGCATGTGTGCTGCTTCTGTGCCCAGACACGTGGGGTAACACACATACAAAGCTTTGTCGACGACAACATTGAGATCCAGTAACCGACCTTGCCTCTTCCTAGCAGATACACACTGTCTGGGTACAGAAGGGAGAGCTACGGTAATAGTAAGAGGGTCACTATAAAGATAGTCTTCAATCTTCCATATGCCACAAACTCAAGGATAGAATGACGCAGCTCACGGTTCATTTTACTCACTTAATTTGTATAGTTTTTGCCTTTGCAAGGTCTGTTTTTAGCTCTGTGAGGTCTACAAAGATCAAGTGCCTGTTTCAAACCCTCCCCAACACTGTAAGTGGTGTCTGTACGCTGACCGCGACACTGGGCTCTGCAATGACTCCTTTAGCATCAGCCCTAAGGTCATCAGTGAAAGATGCTAAGGCCTCGTGGTTCTTCATCAACGATGGCAGGAGCTTCTTGGTCTCTTGCTCCTCTTTACATGAACCATCAAAGTGGTCAACAAGGAGCCTTTTCCCCTAGTGTGACCAGTGGAGACCTGAGACCTCTACTCTTCCTAGCTCCACCAGAGGAACTGGAAAAGGACTTACTCTAATTCCTAGTCCTCCATTTCCCCCAGGATCCAGTCACGTTTAGTCTTGGAGTATTGTCGAGAACCAGATCCCACCGGGGTGTCAGTCATCGTGTCAGAGAAGTCTATCCCCAGCCTTTAACAATAACAATAAAAGCCTTACTCCTTCTGACAGTTCAATACAATTTGAATTGGGGATGGACATCTTCAAGAATGTGCTTCCCACTCTGGTAATACCCTAGTGTGATACATACTTTTTTCCCCAGCATTACCCCCCGCTTCACCAGCCCAGGATCCCGTCAGTGCTTCCCTCAGCCACAGTTTGTGTCATTGGCTTCAATGTGCACATCATCTGCCCTTTCCCTTGATGTAGGATCTCCTGCCCTATGCAAGACTGCCAGTTTGGGATCTGGCAGTGGCGTTACTTTTGACATCAATAAAGCTGCAGGAAAGGGATTGTTTCTGTCTTCTCACATGAGGAAACCAGCGTGAGATGGGTCTAGAGGCCAGAGCCTCTCTGCAGAATCCAGTCTGTTGTGGAATCGATGTGAAGGATTGACGTTCCTTGTGATGACCCAACGCTGGTGGGATCACTTGGACGGTCTGCAGGTGTCACCCATAGTGATACTGTTGATGGTTTGACTTTGGATCATCAAGAGATCATCAGGTTGGTTGCTTGGAGGTGGATCTCCTTCCCTTGTTCTAGATGTTTTTGTCTAATCCACATGACGGCAGCTGGGGCTTGACGTTGAGTACTAAGCCACAATGTTTAGCTCTATCAGACATGCATGAATCTTAGAGGCTCTGGGCCTGTGGATGGAGCTTCTCCTCATCCAAAGTACTCTCTGGCCACCTGGCAAAAGCCCTTCCCTCCCCTCTTTGTCAGCGATAAGGAGGCGAGAATCCTTAGACAGCCATCCAGTGATTGAAGGATGTGAGTTTAGGTCTTTGACAACAAAACTACCCCGTAATCCCGTTCCATCATTGGCCCCATAGAGGGAGCCAAGAAATTGAATTCTCTGTGGCTTGCAGTGTTTGTCACAGGTGTAGTCACCATCAGATCCACAAACTACACCCACGCTTTGTGAGAAATGGCAGGAGAGACCAGCATACTCCTTCCTCATTATCTACAGCAAACACTTGCATTGATGTCTGCTGATGTTCTTGGGGCCTCCAGGCATCCTCCTCGCAGCGGCCTCATGAATCTGACGCTGTCGCTAGGCGGATGATGAAGATGTCCTTCTGCACAGGTGTGCCTCAGGGTGTTCTGTGAAGAACAGGCTGGTGAGTATGCCTATTCACACGAGTATCTCTTCATGAGCACAGCAGACAACCCCACTGAGCAATTCAAACCAGGCAGCACTAAAGCCTTGGGATAACAATAGCCCAGTCGAGTCCGGGATGTACCGCCTTTGAACACTTTACACACTGTGCTTTCTACAAAATACATAACTTGCTGAAATGTACTGGACCAGGGTAAGGTCCCTTGAAGTGTGTACAACATTAATATTGTTCCAAAAATATCATCAGAGCCAAATGCTGTGTAAAAAATATTGTGATGGCAAGAATATCGTTGGATAGGATATCGCAAGCAAGAATATCTTCTTTTAAGTGTTTAATATTGATTTATTTAATAATATTGGCTATAATCTCAATTTTTAATTATTTTGTAATGTTTTATTAGTTTGTGTTATAAATATTTTATTGTTAATTGTATGTATTTTTTAGATTTTGTTTTGCTTTGGCGTTATATTTAAAGAATTGTTTTTGATTATATATTTTTTAATTGTTAGTGGGTTGTTGGGTTTGTAGGGGAGTAGGGTGGAAAATGTTCTAGTATATTTTTTATAAATTGGTTATTCAATTTTAAACTGTAATTGGTTCGTTATATTATTGTGTGAATTATTTTATTGATACCCCTTATCAAAATATCAATCAATCAGGGGTTTGTTAAAGTGCGACTACTCACCCGTAAGGGTCTCAAGGTGGTGGGGGGGGGGTTGCAGGTTCCATTCCATCAAGGAGGGGGTCTGTCGAGCCAGGTTTTGAGGTTTCTTGCGAAGATGGGGAGCGATGTCTGTCTGAGGTGGAGCGGAAGGGCGTTCCATGCTTTGGCCGCGAGGAAGGAGAAGGAGCGGCCTCCCGATCTGGTCTTTCTGGTGCGGGGGACCACGGCGTAGGAGAGCTGGGCTGATCGTAGGGTCCTTTGGGGTGCGTGGAATTTGAGTCGGCTGTTCAGGTATGCTGGTCCGGTGCCGTGGAGGGCCTTGTGTGCGTGGGTGAGCATCTTGAAGGTGATTCTCGCCTCGACGGGGAGCCAGTGGAGTGTGCGCAGGTGCTGGGAGATGTGGCAGTGTTTTGGCAGGTTGAGGACCAGTCTTGCGGCGGCGTTCTGGATGTTCTGTAGCTTGCGGGTGAGGTTTTTGTTTATTCCGGCGTAGAGTGCGTTGCCGTAGTCGAGTCTGCTGGTGACCAGGGCGTGAGTGACGGTCTTTCGGTGTTCGAGGAGGATCCATTTGAAGGTCTTACGAAGGAGACGGAGGGTGTGGAAGCAGGAAGACGAGACAGAGTTGATCTGGCGGTCCATTTTGAGCTCGGAGTCCAGGATGATTCCCAGGTTGCGTGCGTGGTCTGTGGGGGTTGGCGGGTTTCCGAGGGCGGGGGGCCACCAGGCGTCGCTCCAGGCGTCGGGGTTTGGGCCCATGATGAGTACTTCTGTTTTGTTGCTGTTTAGTTGTAGGCAGCTGTTTTTCATCCATTTGGCGACGGCTTCCATGCCTTCTCGAAAGTTGCGTCTGGCGGTGTTGGGCTCGTTGGATAGGGAGAGGATGAGCTGGGTGTAGTCTGCGTATGACACGATGTTGAGTCCGTAGGTTCTGACGATGGGGGCAAGTGGAGCCATGTAGACGTTGAAGAGCGTCGGGCTGAGGGAGGAGCCCTGGGGGACTCCGCAGGTGGTAGGTGTGGGGTCCGAGAGGAAAGGGGGGAGTCTGACCCGCTGCGTCCTGCCGGAGAGGAAGGAGCGGCTCCAGTCGAGGGCCTTGTCCTGGATTCCTGCGTCGTAGAGTCTGCGTATTAGGGTGCGGTGGGAGACTGTGTCGAACGCCGCTGATAGGTCGAGGAGGATGAGGGCTACTGTTTCTCCTTTGTCCAGTAGGGTGCGGATGTTTTCTGTTGCGGCGAGGAGGGCGGTTTCCGTACTATGGTTTTTTCTGAAGCCGGATTGGGAGGAGTCGAGGATGTGGTGTTCTTCAATGAATGTGGCGAGTTGGCTGTTGATGGTTTTCTCGATGACTTTCGCTGGGAACGGGAGCAGGGAGATGGGTCTGTAGTTTTTAGGTCGGTGGGGTCCGCTGAGGGTTTCTTTAGGAGGGGGTTGACCTCGGCGTGTTTCCAGTCGTCGGGGAACAAGCGGTCGCCAGGGAGCGGTTGATGGTGTGGCGGAGCATGGGTGCGATGGTGTCGGCGGCTCTGTTGAAGATGTGGTGGGGGCAGGGGTCCGTGGGGGCCCCTGAGTGGATTGACTTCATTGTCTTCAGTGTGTCTTCGGTGGTGAGGGCTGTCCAGTCGTCAATCGCTGGTTTCCGAGTGTCGGGGGTGGTTGGTGAGGGTTCAGTGTGTTGGTTGTCTTCGTCGAAGTTGTCGTAGATGCTCTTGATTTTGTGGTGGAAAAAGGTGCTGAGTTTGTCGCAGAGGTCTTGTGAGGGAGGGATGTCTGTAGACTCGCTGGTGAGTTGGGCGAACTCCTTGATGATGCTTAAGAGTTCCTTGCTGTTGCGCGCGTGGGTGGAGATTCTGTCTTCAATCGCTTTTTTCCTCGTTTCTCTGATGAGTTGATGGTGGGCGTTGGTGGCGGCTCTGAAGTTGTTGTGGGCTTCTGTGGATTTGGTGTTCCTCCAGGCCTTTTCGAGGCGGCGGCATATGCGTCTGGACTCTCAAAGTTCGGTGGTAAACCATCTGGCTTTCTTGGCGCGGGTATTGTTGTTTTTCTTGAGGGGGCTATGGTGTTGGTGCTGTCCGAGATCCATCTATGCAGGGTTCGGGCTGCGGTGTTGGGGTCGTCGTTTTCCGCGATGGTTGGGGTGGAGTTGTTGAGTGAGGAGGTGAGCTGGTCGTCAGTGATTTTGGTCCAGTTTCTTCGTGGAAGCAGGTGCTGGTGTCTGTAGATGGTGGGTGTTCTGAAGGTGAAGTGGACGCAACGATGGTCGGTCCATAGGAGTTCGGTGGTGTGGCTGAAGGTGATGGAGTTTCCTGTAGTGAAGAGGGGGTCGAAGGTGTGTCCTGCTGAGTGCATGGGCTCGGTCACGATCTGGCGGAGTCCAATGTTGTGGAGGTTGTCCAGGAGGGATGTGGTGTTGGGGTCCAGTTGGTTGTCGAGGTGGAAGTTGAGGTCTCCCAGCAGGGTGTAGTTGGTGGATGCGATGGCCTGCGGGGAGATAATGTCCGTGATGGAGTTGGCGAAGGGTCCGCGGGGTCCAGGGGTCGGTAGATGAGGGTTCCTCAGAGGGTGGCGGTGGGGCTGGCCAGTATCTTGAAGTGAAGGTGTTCCATCAGTTCTGTGGGCTCGTCGGGGAGTGTGCTCAGGCGGAGGCTGGATTTGTGGACGATGGCGATTCCTCCTCCTGGGCGGGTGGGGCGGTCCTTCCTGGAGATCTTGTATCCTTGGGGGATGGCGATGGCGATGTCCGGTCCCGAGGTGGTGTTGGTCCAGGTTTCGGTGAAGAACGCTACGTCCGGGGTGGTGCTGTCGAGAAGGTCCCAGATTTCTGTGGCGTGTTTGTGGAGGGATCGGACGTTGAGGAGGATGCATTGCAGGGTCTTCAGTTCGGTTGTGTTCTTGAGGGCGGGTTGTGCTGGATCTGTGTTCTTGGCGGTGCTGCAGGTGTGCCGGCAGCGGTGACAGCTGAAGGGTCCGTGGGTGTCGGCTGGTGATGCTAGCTTGCAGTTGTTGTTGCGGCCTGGGTTGAGTGCGTGGAGTGCTGCTGGGTCATAGCGTTGGCGGGGCAGAGGTCCAGGGTTCCTGGCGCTGGTCGCGGACGGGTGGCAGACGGGGGCAGACGGGCTTGCCTTTGACGCGCCTTCGGTGCACCAGCGGCGTGCCCGCTGCGCAGTGGCCGCCATTAAGTAGGGGTCGGGGTGGGCTGGACAGCTGGGAGGCGGGAGCGGGGAGGGGAGCTGGATTGGGCTGGTCGCGCTGGGACGGAGGGGCCGCGGGGGCAGCAGCGGCGGGAAAAGGTAAAGGGAGGAAATAAGGGATAAAGAAAAAAGGGAAAATAAGCAGAAATAAGGCACAAAAGAGCAGAGATGCAGAAAAGTGCAGAAAGGTCAATCAATCAATCAATCAATCACAGAATTTGTAGAGCGCACTACTTACCCGCGAGGGTCTCAAGGCGCTGGGGAGAGGGAAAGGGGGGGGGAGGGTGCTGCTACTGGTCGAACAGCCAGGTCTTGAGTAGCCTCCTGAAGGTCAGCAGGTCTTGGGTCTGTCGTAGGCTTAGTGGAAGGGTGTTCCAGGTCTTGGCGGCGAGGTGTGAGAAGGATCTGCCGCCGGTGGTGGTTCTTCGAATGCGAGGGACGGTGGCGAGGGAGAGGTCGGCGGAGCGGAGCTGGCGGTTGGGGACGTAGAAGAAGAGTCGTCTGTTGAGGTAGGCTGGGCCAGTTTTGTGGAGTGCCTTGTGTGCGTGGATGAGGAGTTTGAAGGTGATCCTCCTGTCGACGGGGAGCCAGTGCAGGTTCCTCAGGTGGGGGGTGATGTGGCTGTGGCGTGGTACGTCGAGGATCAGGCGTGCGGAGGCGTTTTGTATGCGTTGCAGTCGCTTGATGAGTTTGGCCGGGGCTCCCGCGTAGAGGGCGTTCCCATAGTCAAGTCTGCTACTGACGAGGGCCTGGGGGACTGTTCTTCTTGTGTCTGTCGGGATCCACCTGTAGATCTTGCGAAGCATGCGGAGGGTGTTGAAGCAGGAGGAGGAGACTGCGTTGACTTGCTTGGCCATGGAGAGCGTTGAGTCGAGGATGACTCCCAGGTTGCGTGCGTGGTCGGTGGGTGTCGGGGCTGCTCCCAGCGTCGTTGGCCACCAGGAGTCGTCCCAGGCTGAGGGGTTGGAGCCGAGGATGAGGACCTCCGTCTTGTCCGTGTTCAGCTTTAGTTGGCTGATCTTCATCCAATCGGCGACGGCCTTCATTCCTTCATGGAGATTGGCTTTGGCGGCGAGGGGTCCTTGGTGAGGGAGAGGATCAGTTGAGTGTCGTCGGCGTAGGAGATAATGTTGAGGTTGTGCTGTCTGGCGATGCGTGCAAGCGGGGCCATGTAGATGTTGAACAGTGTTGGGCTGAGGAAGATCCCTGGGGTACGCCGCAGATGATCTCGGGAGGCTTCGGATCGGAAAGGTGGGAGGCGGACTCTCTGGGTTCTGCCGTCGAGGAAGGAGGTGGTCCATTCCAGGGCCTTGTCTTGGATCCCTGCGTCGTGGAGGCGTGCGCGTAGAGTGCGGTGGCAGACAGTGTCGAAGGCGGCGGAGAAAGGTGAAAGATAAAAGAGGGTAGAAAAACGAGTGAAAACGAGTGAAAGAGCAGAGTGAGAGGAAGGAGACAGAGGTCCACTGGACCACCAGGGATGAGGCGCAGGGAAACCTGCGGGTGGAGGAGGGCCTCGATCACCAACACTCAAGAGTGCAGGGGCAGGCCTCACTTAATGGTGGAGCTGCGAGGGTGGGAGAGCAATTTCACTGACAATGAGTCAAAATCCCTCCGGCCGCTGACAAATAATATATCCGGCCAGCCTGTTTCATTGCCGACGTTTCAGACTCCGGTTTATTCAGCCGGGTTTATTGAAAGATCACTGTAGAAACATTCCTCATAATCGGGTAGGAGGGGATCCTTTGCGGATGTAGGACCCCAGTCCCGCCTTTATCACTGCAGTTTCCTATCTACAACAAGTTCAACACCACCATCCTCTGGAAATAGAACCTGAATGAAACTGAATGAAGCTGGGGGCAGAGTTCACCAGCATGCCTCCATAATCTCACAGACCTCGCCGCTCCACTGGGACATCATCACAACCAATGCTTTCAACCAACCAGCATCAACCGGTAGTAAGGATCTCTCAATACCGACCAAGCCCCTTCAGGAATCTGTCGCTTTGATGCCGTGTGTTAAGTTCCTTTGCGTCTCCACCTGAAGCTCAAGAAGATGGCGGTGGGTTTTCATGAGTGGCTCACATGTCAATGGGAAGCCAAAACACTCCGCTCTTCACAATTAGACGGTACAAGAGTCTGGTTTTTGAGTTCAGGAGCTTATATTTTGTGCACAAACCTGACTAGGGAGAAACAAATGCTTCCCTGCTTGCTGCTTTTTCCCCACCTTTGTCCCATATTCCAGATGCCCACAATGTAGCTCAGTAACGTCCCCCAAACATGTTGTAGCAATAAACAAAAATCCTGATTTCATGGTACAGCACCCATTCCAGAGTCAGGACGAGGGTCTTCAATTCCTGACAGTGATCCCTCCTTACTTACAGTGTCTACTGTTGAGTCCCTGGAGTCGCTGCCCAGACTCCCTTGCCCCTGCCTAAGAGCTCCACCCCTGAGACCCCTGCGTCAGAGGCTCCACCATCAGCCTTTTGGGGGACAGACAGCCAACCCTCTGTCCAGACCCAGGCATTGACACGATTCATAATCAGCCAGAAGTCCTAACCATCACTGACATACAACTTCTTGGGGAGACCTGACATATATAGCTGAGGGATACTTTTAACCACTGGTTACTCACTGTTTAAATACCCCCCCACCAGTGCTAGACTAAATCCAGAAATGTTTCAGCACTTACTCCCACGTCCCGACAGGTGGCATTATCAGCACTGTACCACCTCTGGAAGTGACAGCACAAAGCCATATATAGACACCGCCTCTGCCTGCTGACATCAGTTCCTTTCTCTCCACACCCTTTGATGCAGACCTGGAGCTCCGCTCCCAGTCTTTGGTCAATGTCTTACTGACATTGAACTGTCTTTTTTCAGTAGTGTGCCAGGGAAATGTCTCTCGTAAAGGGTACAGACTTCAAACTGTATTCAGGTAATCGTTGTGGGTCAAGGACCTGCACACTGTCCATCTGCGGTGTCTAGAGTCTTGACGGAGTCTTGACATACCGCGATGTCCTGCCACAAATGCTCCCTGGTGCACCTGAAGGCCACCAGGGAGTGTGAAGTGAAGCTGTACGTCACCAAGCACAAGAAATTGGACAGGCCCAATCCCACTCCAGGTCCAGTCCCGCAAGTCTCCATCCTCAGGTAAGTAAAAGATGAAGTCGAAAGACTTGCCTCATCATGGGATTTGCCTCATTCCTGTCACTCCAACTCAGGGAACAATTCTCGCACTCAGCACTTGAAGGAACTGACTTGCCCCAATCGCCCAAATTTGAGCTCATTCCGAAACTGGTCTAGATGCACCTTGAGCTTTTCGGCCTGTCATCAGCCCTCGAACCAGCACAGAGCGTTCCAACCTGGGCGTACCATCTTTAAAGGCTTTCCCCCCTCCGGGACATTTAAGTTATAATCCTGATGTTTTTGGACGCAGACCTGTGCTTCTGTCCGGATGATAGTGAGGCTTCATGGTCTACTTGCGTCATGCATTGTGCTGGTTCCCCGTTCCCGTGGGCACGTGAGGTGTGCAGTGGAACCTCCACCTTCAATGGACTCAGCACAGGGGTTTTCACTCATGCAACATCCCTACCTGAGGTAAGGCACCCCAGAATCTTTAGTGCTGGCTGATGGATGCCAGCCTGACGAGCCGCAGGCCATTCTCCTTGTCTTACTCAGACCTCACAGTAGTGACAGATGCATCATCTCTTAGCTCTGGTGTCCACCTAAACATGGTGGAGATCAGGGGCTTTTGGTCTCCGGTGGAGCAGAGTCATAATATCTGTCGTCTGAAGCTATGAGCCATCCATCTGGCCCTGATTTCCCCTCTCCTGTCTGCCTATCTGTCAAGTGGAAGCCCATTCAGGTTCGAACAGACAACGCAAGCACCATATGGTACGGCAGCAGGCAGTGTAGTGTGTGGGTCACAGGTGCTGTGACAGGAAGGGCTGATACTCTGTTGGTAGCTCAACATCCAAGGGATTGCTCTGATGGTCAGTCTTCTGGTGGGCGCCCTGGAAGCCAGGGCTGACGAGCTCAGCAGACATCATTTGGTGGACCACAAATGAAGTCTGCACCTGTATGTGGATAAAGATGTTTTCACCCAGTGGGACGTGCCTTGGGTAGATATTTTCAGGGCCATTGATAACGTGCAATGTAATGTCTTCTGTGCACTGGAGTTTCCAACTCATGGTTCATTGGAAGATGGATTCCACCTCCAGTGGAGCTGCGGCCTTCCCTTCCTATCCTACCCACGGAAGTAGACTGCATTATCTTGGTGGCTTGACCACAGTCAACCAAATCAATCTTATTCAGGTTGTTAGGAGGCGTTTGTGGCCTGGTATGCGAGCCAACAGGTCGTCCCACTTCAAGCAGGGCTATACATACTATGACCACAGTTGAAGGTTGACTGCTCATTTTGGCATCTTAACAGGTGCCTGCCCAACCTTTATTGTTCCTTCCACCAGCAGTGATCCATTTCTTTAAAAGGCTCACGTACATGTTTCCTCCTTTGCCCTTTATTATGCCACAGAGGGGACTTGACTTAGTTCCCACATATTTGATCTGCATGCCTTTGGAACCTAGGAACAGTTGTTGTTGAGGCTGTTGACCATCAATATTGTCTTCCTTATAGATGTACTATGAGCACTGTCAGGTAACTGCAGGCGCAGTCAGTTCATCCTCCATATACCACGTTCTTCCCTGGCAAACTGGTGCTGCAGACATGTGCTTGTTTTCCGTCAGGAGTGGTATGAACCTTCCATGTGGGACGTCCATGGCACTCCTTTTTACTCTCGCCTCATCCCTCTAAGGCTCCACTGCTTGACTCCCAAGAGGTCCCGTAGCGTTTACACAGACTGAAGCGTAACTCACCAACTTTGGTCTCTTTCGACAGTGATAAGGAAGGATGGGCGGTTTAAAAGTGGACTTGGAATTGATGGATCATCACATGCCTAAAAATGTGCGAAGCCCTGGCCAAGAAGGACCTGTCTGGGAGGCCTTTGGGCTTATTCCATCAGAGCCAAGGCCGTCACAATGGCATCGGCGAGGTGAGGGGTGTTCTATGGCTGGATGTATGTCAGGCTGCTACAGATACTGAGACACAGGACTGATAAACAAGTTACTTACCTTTGGTAACACTCTGGTGGATCAGTTAATATTTTTAACCACAGAGTCCTCACCTTTTGAGACAAACTACAAAGCACAGCAGTGCCAAGACAGAGATGGGCATTGTAGGAAGGTAGGATCCTTCTAGCATGGTTACCCCCACTTTTTGCCTGGTGTTGCTCTGTTTTATGACTAGTCTGACTGGGATCCTGCTAATCACGACCCCAGTCACTGTGCTTCCTCCCTAAATTTGACAATGCTAAGTACTTTGGTACCTTCCCAATTGGTTACTGGTGTACCCCTGTAAGACCCTAGTATATGGTACTAAGGTACCCAGGGCATAGGTACACCAGGGGTCTCCCATGGGCTGCAGCATGTATTGTATTATGCCACCCATGAGAGACCACTCAATCTGTGACTACAGGCCTGCCATTGTAGCCTGTGTGAGTTGGTGCTAGCACCACTTACGACAGATTGAAGTTTCCTTATATCTGAGGTCACTGCACTTAAAACCTATAAGTCACCCCTATGGCAGGCTCTTCAGTCCTGAGGGCAGGGAGCTTGGTTACATGTGTGAGGGTGCCCCTGCATGAGCAGATCCCCTCTACAAACCCCAGAGTCGATTCTCCAGGCTGGGAAGTGGGGTCAGCCTTTTTATACATATAGAGGACATCAAGTCAAATATGAGATGTCTAACTATATATTGGCTGCACCGAAACCAGTCATGTTTGGTATCAAACATGTTGGAATCCTACCCCAACACCGATTCCAGTGTTGGATGTAGGATCCCATGTAATGAGGGGGGCTCCCCTAGGGTACCCACCTGTATTTCCGGTACCAGCCTTTTAGGGTCTAACAGCAAGCTAGTGCTGCTGCCAACCACAGACACGATTCTGCCATCCTGCTGCGAGCCAGGCTCGAGCAGGGGAAGGTAGGACAATAGGTTTCCAGTCACAGAGAGGTGTGACCACCTCCCAGACAGGACTTATTATTGGGCTGGTGCTTGCCAGCGACACCAGACTGCATTGAAGGGTACATCTGGTGCCCTCCTTGCATACTCCAGTTTGAGCCAGTTCAGGGAGCCGTTGGCTCCTGCTCTAGCGTGAAACTGGACAAAGGACATGGGAGTATCCTCCCCTCTGTCCAGCCCCTCCTTTGGGAGGGATCCTTGAATTGTCCCAACCCTTTCCCTAGGGTACTTAAGGGCTTGCCTGTGGGTGGCTCTTCAGATTCGTCGTGGGACAAGATTCAAACCCGAAACCACTTCAACTTCAACCGTCTAGGCACCTTGGACTTTGTTGGACTTCGCCTGGAACCAAGACTGCATCAAGGAAAACTCCTGCTGCTCCTGGTCTCATCATCTGTGCCTGTGCTTCATCCAGGTTCTTCTCCAGGCCTGTGGGCATCAAAGACACCCAAAGTAATCTCCCTTGGAGTGAAGGAGTCACTCCCCTGCATCTGCAGGCACCGCAACCAAGCTGACCGGTCTGCTGCTCCTGATGTCCTATGGACCCCGAAAGGCTCAGCAACACAGGTCGTAGTTCTGCAACTCCCCCAAGGCCTGCACTGTCTTCTCAGCAAGTTTAAGGTCAGTATCCCTCGTCGTAACCGCTGGAACAGACCCCCTGTGCACTGCGTTGACTTGCCATTGCCAAGGCTTGTTGACTTTGTCCTCCAGAGATCTTTGGGTTGCAAGAAGCTCCAGCCTCTCTTCCTGCCAAGATCTTCATCCTCACCACATCCTCTGCACCATGGGCCTGCATCCTTGGAGCGCTGCTTGAGGTCCTCTTGCGACTCCTGTGCCTTTGGCCTGTGGGTCCTCTTGAGGGTCTTCTTTGGCTTCAGTGGGCTCCCCTGCTTTCTCAGGGCCTGCTCTGACTCTCCTACACTTGGTGAGTCCCTCAGACCTTGCTGGTCCCAACGCTGCAACTTTTTTGTTTACCACATCTGTTGCTGCTGCCAAGGATTGTTGGTGCTCCCGCCGGACACCTACCCCTCCCTGGTTCTTGACTTTCGAAGTGGGACATCTCGTGAATGGCTTCTGGTCTTCCACAACGTCGCCTGGTCCTCACAGCTGCAGCAACATGGTCACCCTCAACTCCCTTGCATCTTCTGTCATTGGTGGTCATTGGTCTTCCGTGCCTCCTGGTCACTCCTGAGTGGCATAGACTCTGTCCCCTCTCCTTGCAGGTACTTCTCATCTTGAATCCACCCATGGGTTCCAACGGACTCTTTCACCTTCTTCGCCAGCAGCATCTTTACTGAAACCTGCAACCCCGACTTCCCCATTGACTTGCATTGAGTACGCGGCTGTGTTTCCACTCTGCACACAGCCTCTGTGGGGTTCCTGGGTACTTACCTCATGTGGTTCCTTGAGTCCCCGGGGCTTCTGAGTCTTCTGGTCCAAGTCCTGACATCGGACGCAGTTCGCATTCCACTTCTTTAGTATATGGTTTGGTCTCCCCCAGGAGACCACTGTGTATTTGTGCTTACTTACCTGTTTACATTCAAAGTATTGTGTGTATCTCCAGGTAGGAGATATACCAATGTGTTAGTGAGTGTGCATAATAAATATAACTATTTTTATAACTGCACTGTATGGTTATTTTTTGTTTAACCTACACTATAGGATTCATTATGGTAAAATAAGCTGCTTAACTCTGTGTCTGGACTAAGCCTGAAGGCTGCTCTCCACAGCTACCACTTAGAGAGCTTTCTATGGTTGTCTAAGACCTCTTAAATCACCATGAGGGTTGTCTGGATTAGTGCAAAGGACTTCACTTAAATAAGTGTGCACCATATACTAAGCCAGCCTCCTACAGGCATCCTGGAGCTGTGTGTGATCGCCACAGGCAGGGGTAGCAGGGAATCTCCACCGGGGGAAAGGGGTCCCAGTCACCACTTCACAGACAGAGGACAAGCACCGAATACCCCACACCACTTCATAACACAGATGCGGCATGACACCTCAGAGTCACTTAGGACAGAAGGGGTACAGAGGTTGAAGAAGAGAAAGGAAGTGACCCCGTACTAGATATGAAAAGTAATTTCAGAAATTCATTGAAGTCCGCGAGAAGTGAAGCTTCTCTTTGCCTTCCCCAACCAAATGGATGATGAAATATTCCATTTGGTGGCTTTTGATAAGAGTCTTTAAAACATCAAGGAATACCTAGGTCTCCCGCGGCCACATCACAATCTGGTCATTCAACATCTACACTTTAGGCTCTTTAACGTGGTCATCATGATTTCAATTTTCAGAATCCTAGTTCAATGTAAGTTGCTCTCAAGAATGCCATATGTTGAATGTTCTTCAATCTTCAGTTTTTTTTCTAATTATTATTTATTTGAGTGTTTAATTGCCTTGAAATTGAGTTGTCATTAGGTCTCGACAGCTGCGCTGTCTGGTTGCTAAAGTCATCTTGTGGACAATCAGAAACCTGACCTCGGAATGCTTACCATTGGCTTTGTGGTTTGTAACTCACACTTTCTGTCTTTCTATTTGCTGGCTTTATTTGCTTTAAGCTGTCCAGCTCGAGTTCGTCCCTCCCATTGCCCAAACCTTGTTTACTGTATTCTTCCACGAACTTGCTTTCTCTAAACAGGCCTTTAAATCTTGTTCTTATCTTGTCACATTTGCTGTGCATTCAAAGACGGATGTCAAATGTCAAGCTCTCTCTTCCAAGGGAGATTTGTGTTTACATTTTATCTCTCTGACTTCAAAGTGAGAGAATTTATGTGACAATCCTGCTGAGTATCCATGTAAGAGTAGACAGTGCAGGGTGTTTTTTTCTAGCACACACTCCAACATTTTTTTTAATGAACTGTGCAGATGTTGCAGAATATATCCGAATTAGTACAAATCTACCCCACTCCAAACTACCCAACTCCATTGCATTCTACCCCTCTCCATTCCATTCTACCCCTCTCCAAACTACCCTACTCCACTCCAATCTACCTGACTCCACTCCAGTTTACTCCACTCTACCACAATCCTCCCCACTCTTCCCCAATTTAACCCACTCCACTCTGCCCCACTGTATCCCCAATCCACCCTACTCCTGTCTACCCCACTCCAATCTACCCCACTCCACCCCAATTCACCCCCTCCATCACAATCTACACCACTCCACCCCACCCAATCTACCCCACTCCAATCTACCATGCTAATCTACTCAACTCTCCCACTACAATATACCCCACTCTACACCCTACCCCATTCCACCAAACTACCCCAATCTACCCCACTCCACTCCATTCCATTCTACCCTACTATAATCCACCCAACCTACTCCACTCCAATCTACTCCACTCCAGTGTACCCCAATATATCCCACTCCACTCTACCTCATTATATCCCACTCCACTCTACCTCAATATATCCCACTCCACTCTACCCCAATCAACAGTACCCCAGCTACCCCAATCCAATCTACCCCACTTTAATCTACCCCAAACTACTCCACTCCAGTCTACCACACTCCACCCCAATCTTCTCCAATTCAAATAACCCATTCTAATCTACCATGCTAATCTACCCAACTCCCCCACTCCAATATACAATACTCCAATCTATCTCACTTCAGTCTACATCAATTTACCCCACTCCACTCTACCCTAATCTACCCCACCCCACGCCACACCACTAACTTTTAGCCATGCTGAACAGCGGCCACACTGGTGTTGTCTGGTGTTTACAGGTCCTCATGAAGGAGTGGCTTTCCGTCTCTTGTTATCTGAGTCCCTATTTGCTCATACAAAGATCTATCGTTGGACCTCGTGGTTTATGATTGTTTGTAGAGTTTCTATGGGCCAAACTCTGTGTTATTGTGAAATTTGTAGCTGTGAATTGAGTTTACGGTGTGGTGGGTAACTCATGTCTGAGCCCATGAAATTTTACACCGCTTCCGCAGGATCAAGTGTGAGGGAGAGCAATAGCAATGTGTGCTCTTTGAAAGCAAAAAACATTTTTGATTGCAGCATATATTTTTTTGGGGTTGACAGTTGCCTGGCATCTTCCTCAACAATAACGTTTGCCAAATCCATGAGAAAATAAAACATGCATTAACAAAGCCAAGAGGCTGACAGCTAAAGCCAGACTTCTTGGCTTGGCGAATGCTTCTCTATAGTGATTTTGCTTTCACTTTATATGATACTGCTCAGGACGGATGCTTATCATCAATAAAACTACAATGAAAAAAGGAATGAGACCACAGATTTGGCACGAAAAGTCAAGACAGCTGAGGGAAGCAGGAAGCTTCCAGGTGAAGGGAAGGGGTTTCAGTCGAGCTGAGATGCAGGACTCTACAAGTCCATGGTGAGGGTCAGTCTAATCAAGGTCGGAGAGAGTAGCTGGAGTGAGGGGGAAGGAGAAAAGGTCTGGGACCACACCGAGGTAAAGAGCAGATGAGAGAAAGAGATGGAAAGAGAAGAGCAACCTAGAGAAGGAACCAGCCGAGTGACGGTGGAAGGAAGCAGAGGGAGAGAACCAAAGCCAGCAGGAGAGCAGCCGAGACAGAAGAGACGAGTGGCCTCCGAGATGCAGGAGACAAGAGAAAGAGATGGCAAGAGGAGAGAAGAGATGAGAGCAAACACAAAGAGATGATGGACAGAGCGCTGAAACTTTTCAGACACTCACCCCCAGGGTGAATCCATCATCGTTCTTTAGTTCACTTCGCCACCCCAGTTCAGACCCAGCCATATGCAAATCAGTCTTGACCCTGTTCCTCATGGGATCAGCCCAGCCTGAACTGCCAAGCCAGGTCTTCCCTGGACCGGAAACAAGCATCCTGGGACCGGTTTCGGGGTAACACCCCTCATCAGCCAGGCTAGCTTGAATCCAGTGGCAAAGTGAGCAAGGGACCCACGTCTCGGCATATCCTGCCAACTTAGGGCGAAAAAAAGAAACACAAGGAGATGATGGACGGAGTACTCACCCCCAGGGTGAATCCATCATCGTTCTTTAGTTCACTTCACCACCCCAGTTTAGACAAAGCCATATGCAAATCAGTCTTGACCCTGTGCCTCATGGGAACAGTCCAGCCCGAACTGCCAAGCCATGTCTTCCCTGGACCGGAAATAAGCATCCTGGGACCGGTTTCGGGGTAACACCACTCATCAGCCAGGCTAGCTTGATCCAGTGGCAAAGTGAGCAAGGGACCCACGTCTGGGCATACCCTGCCAACTTAGGGCGTACGAAGCAAACACAAAGAGATTATGGACGGAGCGCTGAAACTTTTCAGACACACAACCCCAGTCACAGATCTGGGTTGAATCCATCATCGTTCTTTAGCTCACTTCGCCACCCCAGTTCAGACCCAGCCATATGCAAATCAGTCTTGACCCTGTGCCTCATGGGAACAGTCCAGCCCAAACTGCCTCCGAAATGTAGGAGACAAGAGAAAGAGATGGAAAAAAGAGAGAAACTTAGAGAAGGAACCCGCCGAGTGACGGAGGCAGAGGGAGAGAACCGAAGACTGCAGGAGAGCAGCCGTGACAAGAGATGAGGCCTCCGAGATGCAGGAGACGAGAAGCACAGATAGATGGAAGTGAGGAGATCTGGGAACCATCTCCAAAGATTCATGCATGACAGGCGGCAGATTCAAATGTAATTCATAGGTGGAATTGATGTCAATGTAGCCTTCTCCATCTTAAAGCTTTCTTCGCCCCAATGTAAGTTAATGGGAAAAGGACATTTCCCTTTTTTACCCCTCCAGGTGTCCTTGGTTGCGCCTCAATGCTGGCGTGTGATTGGATGAGATATTTAAATACAAAGGAGACGGGGTTGCCAAGGAAGATGTATAGAGTGAAAACTAGGAAGGGGTAAGGACGTGAGGAGCCCACCACAGGAAGCTGAAAGAAAAGAAATTGGGTCCAGCCTTAATGACAATAAAGTGAGATTAGTGAAGAATTCGTAAAAACAACCTCAAGTGTAAAAAACAAATCACTTCTTACAACGCAGCTGTTTTTTTAAATCTGTTTTTATGTTCGGTTTTATTTGCAACATCCCTTATTTATCGCATTCACATACCAATAATCTTTTGAAATTTTCTGAGGAGAATCATCTTTGTAAGTTTGTAAATAGCCTGTCCATCTGCAGACCGTAGAGTGCTGGTGGACAGACTCCTCTAGGGGCACCAGCTGTTGTGTCCTCTGGACACCCCAGGAAATGTGACCTCATCACCACCACCATCATCATCATCATCATCAATACGTGATGAAGGAACTGAGGGCGTAAACATGGATCAGTGAGCCCCTCTCGGTTAGAGGTTTACCCTCCCATAGTCCATGCTTTAAAACCCCGGGTCCTTAAACTGTGGGACTGGCCCCCCAGGAGCTTCCATGGAGCTCAGGGGGGGGCGACAGGGTGAGCCAAACGCCATGCTGAAAACAGAGCGGCCGCGAGCTGCTGCGTAATGCTCCACCAGTGACGTCTTTTATCACTCGTGGCCTGGCTAGGCGTAGGTGTCCAGCATTGGCTTCCACAAATAACCCTTATAGTCCATTTCTGATATCTGTGATGTAGGATCACATTGTGGGCAGTTTTACCCAGTCAGGGAGACCAGGATGCCAAGAGAATGTTGGCAATCATGCATTTGATTGTGGCTGCCCGCGGTCCACGCAGGGGACCCCCATAAGAGGGCGGCCGCCTTAGTGCCACATGAGGGCACACGGTGACAGCCTAGTGCTCAGGGACCCCCTCTGGGTCCGCACGCCCCGCGTCATTTCCGGCGTACTGGTGCGCGGGGAGCTAGGTATAAGTACATCTCCCGCCCACCTGGCGACCTCTTTGGCCGCAATCCTTTACGCCGTTCGGTCGCACCGAGTTGCCACGCCGTTTGGTCCTCCGCTGGACACGCTGTGTGTTCCTCCTGGTCCCGCCGTCTTGTCCCTGGTTTTTTATTTTATGCGTTTTTATATAGCGCGGACTTTACCCGAAGGTGTCAGAGCGCTTCACAATAGGAACAGTAACATTACATGAGGAGAAAATTACAAGTGAGCATAATACAAAAGCAAGCGTTACATTACATGAGGAAAAAGTGACAATTGTGCAAATAACAAAAACAAACAAGATACAAAAAGAGGTATACGTTACAAGAGGAAACAGTGACAAGTGTGCATGATACATAAGATACAAAATACAAATAGAGGTATAATACTGCAATAAGTGGCAGTCACTCAGAACACACTGGGAAGGCACTTCTATAGGCATGGAGTACAGAATTTCCTATAGTGGAAGAACTTCCTTGAGGGAGTAGAGAGGGCGTGAATTAGGTTTGGAAGTGTCTTTGGAGAAGGAGAAATTTGAGGTCAGTTTTGAAGGACCGGGAAGAGGTGGTGGTCCGGAGCTGAGGCGGAAGTGAGTTCCAGATTCTCACTGCGTTGCCTGAAAAGGATTGGGCCATCGATCTTTCTTTTTTGAAAGTGGGGGGTTCAAGCAATAAGTTTTCCGCATTACGTGATGGTCTAGAGCCTCCAGAGAGTTTCAGTTTATTCGCCAAGTAGCGAGGAGAGGAGGAATGCAAGGCTTTGTGGGTGATACAGGCAGTCTTGTAGATAGATCTTGCCTCGATGGGAAGCCAACGGAGGGAGGATAAAATGGGTGTGATGTGGTCGCTTCTTTTGGTCCCATATATGAAACAAGCTGCTGAATGGAGCACAGATTTGAGGGGGGACAGGTGGGATTTGGGGAGGCCAGTAAGAAGAGAATTGCAGTAGTCCAGTCTGGAGAGAACCATCGATTGGACCAGGGTTTTTCGGTCTTGCTCTGGGAAGAAGCGTTGAATCCCCCAGAGAAAGCGCAGTTGGTATCGAGCAGACTTTGCAATGGAATTGATGTGGGAGAGTAGATTGAGTTTTCTGTCGAGTATGACACCAAGGGATTTTGCGCTGTCGACAATGATAGGTTTATTGTTAAGTAGATTCATCTGATCCATCCATGATTGAACCGGAGGAGGAGAGAGTGAGGAGGAGAGGAGGAGGAATTCAGTTTTGGAGGGATTCAGAATCAATTGATGAGTTAGCATCCAGTTTTGAATGGAGTCGAGAGTAGAGTTTAGGATGGAGAGATCGTGTGTGGAGGACACCTTGAGGTAGATTTAAGTGTCGTCCGCATAGAGATGATAGAGGATCCCAGATTTACTTAGGAGATTTCCCAATGGTTCCAAATAGAGGTTGAACAAAGTGGGTGCAAGTATAGAGCCTTGAGGAACACCTTGACCAACCGCCAAAGGAGATAAAAGACTGTTCGCAATTTTGATCATTTGGGATCTATCAGAGAGGAAGGAAGCAAACCATTTAAGCACTGTGCCTTCCATACCCATTCTCTGTTGAAGAGTGTTGAGGAGAGTGTTGTGATTGACAGTGTCAAAGGCTGCAGAAAGGTCAAGGAGAATTAGAAGACAAGACTCCCCTGAATCGAGTATCCGCAGTGCGTCATCAATCACTTGCAGCAGGGCTGTTTCAGTGCTGCAGTTTTGAATGAAGCCAGACTGGAAATTGTCAAGAAGATCATTGTCCTTGATATGACGGGAAAGTTGTTTCGCTACACATCTTTCAGTGATTTTCGCAAGAAAAGGTAGGTTAGTAATGGGGTGGAAGTTGTTGAGGTCGTTCGCATCCGCAGTGGGTTTTTTAAGAAGAGGGGTAACCTGCCCAGTTTTGAAGGGAACAGGAAGGGAGCCTTGACAGAGGGAGAGGTTAACCAGAGTGGTCCAATAGGAAAGAGAATGGGTGTAGAAGTCGATTGCAATGGCACTAGGGATGGGGTCAAGAGAATGGTTGGAGGGCTTTGTTTCGAGGATGCATTTGAGGAGGGCATCTTCAGAGATGGAGTCAAAGTTCTGCCAAATGGCTAAGGATTTGCGCTCCTCTGGAGGGGTAGGATGAATGACCTGATCCACAAGTGATTTCACTTTTTCGTCAAAGAATAAAGCGAAGTCCGCTGCTTTCTTTGTAGAATCCTCCAACTTGGAGGTTGGGGGAGGGCAGTTTGGATTCTTGATGAGGTCGAATAGTTTTTTGGGTCTATTTTTGGCTGAGTCGAGGAGGGTTCTGAAGTGCGATGCTTTTTCAAGGAAGATGTGCTTGTGGTACTTGCTGAACGAAGCGTGGCCAAATTATTGGTGGAGGGCGCTTGTCTCCATTGTTTCTCCAGGATTCTTAGGTACTTCCTTTCTTCATAAAGGGATTTGTTGAACCAAGGTGCTGAGGGAGTAGGCCTTTTCCTTTTGCTTTGAAGAGGAGCGACGTTGTTGATTTCTACTGCAAGGACTGAGAGGCATTGGGAGGTGAGTTCATTCACATCCAGGTTCGGGTCTAGCCTTGGAAGTGATAGCAAAGCAGAATCACAGAGGGTGCCGAGGTCAATATTTTTCGTGTTACGGAACCATGAAGTAGTCCTCTTAGGTTGGTCGAGAGTTATAGAGTGTGATAGGTGAAGAGAGAGTGGGATGAGGAGGTGGTCAGACCAGTCAACATGAATAGGGATAGCGATAGTAAGCATGTCTGCTTTAGAAATAACAAGGTCCAGGATTGAGCCCTTGGAGTGTGTTGTTTCTGTGCAGTGTTGGATAAGATCGTTTGCGGAGAGAAAGGTGGCCAGCATATTCGCAGAAGAGGCTTCCGGCGAGCCCCAGTGGAGATTGAAGTCACCCACGAAGATCTGATTGTCACTTTGCGAGTATTGGTCGCTGATGAAGTCAGTGAGTTCCTCCATAAACGAAGGGCCGCTGCCAGGCGGGCGGTAAATGGCATGGAATCTGAGGGGTGAGCGTTGGTGCAATTGGAGCTCTAGAGATAGGCATTCAAAAGTGCGGAAGGAGCTGTTAGGAAAAGCCTTGAGTTGAAGGGAGTTTCTAAAGATGACTGCAACACCTCCCCCAACTTTGTCTATTCTGTCATTTCTAAATATAGAAAAGCCTGTGGGTAATAGGAGATCAAACATAGAGTGAGAGGTATCGTTGAACCAGGTCTCTGTGAGGAAGAGCATGTCAATATTGTGAAGGGTGATGGTATCGGAGATTTCAAGTTTGTGTTTTATTGCAGATCTGCAGTTGTGGAGCAGACAGCGCAACTCTGCCGAGACTGTTTTGGTGACAGGGGCACTTGGGCTATGAGGGGGGATAGGGATATTGTACTTATATGAGGGTGCTCGGGAGGATTTAGGTGGATGATTGGTTCTGACAGAGGAGATGGTCGGAATAGTGTAGATAGGTTTACTTGGAGAGGAAAGTGGAAGAAGGGTGGCGTTCGAGGACTTGAGTGAGTTTGCGATGTTTGCAGGCGACAGGTTATGATTGGCTATTTTGGGGTGTGGGGGCGAGGTGCATCTCGTGGGAAGGTGAGTGTTTTCCAAAGGAATTGAGGTGTATGGAAAGGTGGAAATCTTGGAGCTTAAGAGTGAAATGGTGGCTTCAAGCTGGGCGATGGAGGTGATGAGAGAACCTAGCTTATTTTCCAGAGAGAGTAGGGCAGAGCACGGCATGTTGGGTGGCTCGATAGAAACAGGAGGGGTTGCAATTGGCGGCGGAGGGCAGGGAGAGGTGGGGGTACGGGAGGGGAGGGGAGTTGGGGTACAGGGTTCAGGGGTGGGGAAAGGTGGTGGTTGAGAGCGGGCGTTGGTGCATCAGAGGTGAATGGAGAGTTGTCTTTGTTGACGTTGCAAGAAGGATAGGAATTGAGGACATAATTAGGGGGAGATAGGTGAGGAACGAGGCGGTGGGGCAGAAAGGGAGGGGGGGGAATGAGTGGAGTCATAGGAAGGGAGGAGGTTTGGGCGGGAGAGAGGGGAGGGGGTTGGAGGGGTCCTGTAGGCTAGGTGAGGTGAATGTGAGGGAACGGGCACCTGGCAGAGTGAGGGGGATTGGGAGATAGGGAAGTTGAAGAGAGAAAGTGGTTCTGCTGGGTCCGAGGGAGGGAAAGGGTTACCACGGGGGGAAAGGGGGTAGCACAGCATTACTGGAGGAGTGGGGGGAAGAAGAGAGATGCAATGGGTTGGTAAAGAATTCGGGGTACATAGCGAGGGGAGAAGGGGGTAGAAAAGAGGAGAAGAGGAGGGAATAGGGGGAACGTAAGGAAAGTTGACTAGGGAGAAGGTTGGAGGAGAGGTGGACAAAATAGGGGGTGGTGGGTAGGGATAGGGGGAGGAGATAAGATTGGAGTACCGGGATGGTGCATATTGGACGAGGAGCGTATTAGCTAGCGGTAAGGCTGATGAGATGGAGGGGGGGCACACTGGGGAAGAATGGGAGAGGATGGAACAGGGGAGGGGGTGAAGAGGGTCAGCCTGTGCCTCCCGAGGGTGCAGTCTATGTAGGGGGTCAGGGGAGGAGATAGGGAGTAATGGATGGAGTTAGATGAGGAGTCAAGGGAGAGTCTGGTCGCAGGGAAGGGGAGTAGGGAGGGGAAGAGGTGGTCAAAGAGAGAGAGACAGGTGTCTTTAGCTTGGATCATGACAGTACCGTTGTTATAGAGTGAGATAGTGAGGGATCCGTTAAAACAGGCAGAGGGGGAAATCTTTAGCTGTTTCCCATGAGGGATAGAAGAGGAGGAGGTGACGTTAAGGGAATTATATAAGCTGGTGGACCAGGAGGGGATGTCGTGAGTGAAAAAAATGAGATCGTTTTTGAGCCTCCCATAAAGACCATTGTAGAATTGATCAACAAAGAGGGAATCAGGGAAACATTCAATGGTGTTATGCTTGAATCGTTTTGCTGACGCTTTAGTCAGGTTAGGAGGATAAATGATTTTGTAGCAATTAATTCCAGACTTAACTCGCGAGGTGGCCATGTTGGGAAAGTGAGGAGGAGGGGGGTGGTGGGGATATGAGAAGGGTGTTACTAGGGCAGCGGTGAAGAGGAGAAGTATAAGGAGAGGAAGGGGGCACATATTCCAGAAGTCGGGTGAAGATAACCCGAACTGATGTGCTGACAGGGAAGTGATGCGATTAGGAACAGGTTGTTACTTTGTTACAGGCTGCTCCCTTTGCTGCGCCCCTGCCTCGCGTGGGTGGTGTTTAACATTTAGGCTACGCTGGCTGCCATTTTGGGATCAGGCAGGCCGCGTGTCAGTGTCCCGGTGAGTCTTTTCAGTCACGAGCGGTGTGCTGCGCTCTTTGGGCGGCGGGGGAGGGGGCCGGTAGCACCGCTTACTGGTCTGGCGTCGGTTTTGTTCCGGTGAGTGTGTGAGCTCTCTCGCCCCCCGCCCAGGTGTTTCCCCTATCTGTCTGTGGCTCCGACCTCATGGTTGGAGCCTGGCAGCACGGGTGGAGCTGGGCAGGGGTTCGGGGCCTGGTGGTGTGTTACGGGGGAACAGCAGGGGCCGAGGGCCCGGACTGTGTGCGCCCATGGGGCCATGGCTCCCTGGCATGGTTCGTGGGGGGGCGGTCGCGGAGCAGGAGTGGCACTGGGCGACGTGGTGGTGGACTTAAGTCCCGTCGGCAATGATCAAAGGAGGCGGGCGGGTCGATTACCTCATGAAGTGTTGGTGGGTATCGACGGGGTCAACGAGTTTGTCCCATGCCGACCCCGGGCTGCCTCGGGGGTGGGCCTCCTTGGGGCTGGAGGCGTGGATGGCGGCGAGTGTTTTGATGTGCGGGGGGGTCCTGGATACAGATGAGGTTCGGAAAGTGCACTAGTGTTGATCAATACAGAACTTCAGACTTACGATGTAGACCCGGGTAGAGGTCTTAGGCTTCCGAATCTTTAATCTTTAAATTTTGGCGTGTACTGGACTAGAGGCAGTGCTGTGTGTGCTGTCATAACATTGACGCATTCAACTGATTGAGTGCAATGCAGCTGCAAATGTAGTAAGCGAACCACATGACTGGAAACTATTCAAATTACCGGCAGTTTTTTCCAACGATAACTGCACAAATAGATGCAGAGAAAGTACACGAACCTGCGCCACAACTTTGTCCCACTTTACGTGCACAATCCACGTAATAACCCGCAATGAGGGTGCAGCAAAGCAATTATTGCACCAATAGAATTACCACAAAGTTAGGAGACCTACTCTTAGTCAAATTATGCGCTGGCCTATGTCCGGGGAGGCGTAGACGGTGATACAATAGTGACTCCTGCTGTCTAGTCTTGGATTGGCTGAAGTTCTGTATTGAAACTTACGGCCTTAAAGGCCTCTGGCCACTTGCGAGTCCTGGAGGGCCGGGGTGTGGTCTCTCTACGAGCTCGAGGCAACAGAGTCACATGTTCACTCACTGAGTCCCGGAAGCGGAGTCCCGTTGGCACTTACCAGCGAGATGAGCAGAGGCAGGCAGGTTCGGTTTTGTTGCTGTGAGGTGAGCTGAGCAGTCTTGGCTTTGTTCCGTCTGTGGTGTCTTCTAATGCAGATGATGGGTTGGATACCCTCCTCAGGGATTACTCGGCAAAGGTCACTGCTCACGTATTATGCCTGTGCATTGTATAATAAGAATTTCGTATTGCGGCCTCTGCCCTTCGTCTGCTATAGCGCGTGAGAGCGAACAGTCCTATTCTGACGGGACGAGCAGCAAACGTTTCACTGTAAAATTGATCGGGAGGTAAAGAAAGGGGATCTAGTTAAGTTTGTATAGCTCTTCCTAGCGCAGGCTTTGTTGTTGGGAAGTTCCGTCCCATCTCGGTGGCCCTTTCATCTCTGCAGCACCATGCTCCCTCCCCTCCCCTTTTACTGTGCCCTCAGTCACTCCAGGCCCTTCTCCTCCTGCGAGAAGTAGGCCTCTGGCCCAAGGACCGGTGTTTCTCATGAGTTTCTGTGTGCTCTTTGGGGCGAGTCTGAGCACGGACAGCCTGAGGGACATGTAAGAAGGAGTGAATGTGTAGCGGCCGAGCTGCCTCTGTGATCCATGCACAATGCAGTCAGAATCCGCCCGGAAGGCAGGCCCAAGGTTGTGGGGCATGTGTAGCAGGCGCGATCAACGTGGAGGATGGCCCGCTGCCTTGCTGTCCACCCGGGATCCAATTTGTTTGGAATTAAGCTTGCGGATTGGCCGGGGGCATGCGCATTGGGGGACGGTTATTGGCGGTGCGGGCAGTTTTTAAAGCCCTGGGCGTGAATTGTGTTCGGGGGCAGGCCAGCGGTCAGCCCCCGAGTCAGGCCATTCATGGTCATGTGTATCTGTTTGGGGCAATGCATGCAGACGGGAAGAGACAAGTGTCGCCACACAGCATTACAAAGCCGAATAAATTAATTGTATCGCAATATGACAACGGTGTGGGTGTGGCACGAACAGAAATGTGATCCCTGCCGTGGGTGTTCAGCTGGTACGCCAGGTGTACTGCGGATGTGTTCAAAGGGGAGGTGGGGGATTGTGTTCCCCCGTTGTGGAACTGTTCAGAGCCCCATTCATGTTTGGAGGGGTTCCTTTCCTCAGGTTTGTAAAGCTGGGGTTAACGTTCGCAAAACCACAGGGGTTAAGGGTCGGGCCAACTCTGTCGGGCATTTGTGTTGTGCAGTCTGGGGGAGATGTGCAGGCAGGGAAGGGCCCTGAGCATCAGTCAGGCATGTGTAGAAACGAGGGCCTGTGGGGTGCCTCCTTACAGCACAAGCTATGTTGTGGGCAGCTGCGCATGGCAACACCCTGTTGGGTAGGTAGAGATGCAGAGGCTTCCCAGAAGACCCTTATTGTGGGTGTAAAGGAGCACACTGAGGAACGACAAGAGCCCAAGCATGATAGCTGTCTCACAGTCTAATTATCTGGCAAACCACACCCAGGCATGGTGTGTTATAGCATTTCACACTAGGGTGCACCTCTTGACTGAATGTGCCCAGCGTGACATCATTAACTGTAGGGCTTGTGTTGTTTGCCACACCTGGGATCCAGGCATTGGCAGCTCTGTCTATGGTTTGGGCATTTTGAACATATGAGCTGGGGGTTGAGACTCCTCAGGGTTCGGGAGTGTGTAGAGGCAAGTAAGTCAAGAACGTGGGCTGCATTGAAATGATAATCGACGGACTTTGAACTTCCACATTATTGTGACCAAACGACACACATTGTGGTAGTGAGCAGCCTGTTAGGATTGTGAGCAAAACATCACAGCACTGGACTGTGCACGTGAGGAATTCTTGAAGAAATGTGGGGCATTGCGGTGATAGAGAGACATACATTGTTTGGGGCCAAAATCCCAGCACACAATTTTTTATTTCAGTTTAAGTGCAGCTTCAGCGGGGGTCGCAATTAGAGTTTCTGTGGCTGAGTGGTTGTACACGGTTAGCCACAGGCAAATGTTCCCAGTTTAGGGACAGGTGGAAGCAGATTTTGGGGTCAGCTTAGCATACCTCGGATCTGCTCCGATCAGCTCCTTGCTGTAATCATCGCGTGAGTCTAACGTATGTTTAATGAAGGCACGGCATAGCACAAGACCGGCAAAATTACTTACATCCTCCAGTTACCTTCAATATACCTGCATGCCCATTTCCCACACTTCCGCCACCTCCCCTAGGTGCTGCACCACTAGATGAGTGCTACCCTTTCTTACGGTTGGTTGATAGTCATTGTAAGATGGTGCTGGATTTGGTGCGGGCTATAAGGGGGAGAACTGTTTTTCATGAAGCAAACAATTAAGCTGGCATGTGAGTTCGTTCTTTATGGCAATTGGAGAGTGAATGAACTCGTTCGTGTGGGTTGGGGTTTGTGTGAGGTTTGGACCAAAGTGTTGCCCTTTAGTGAGGTAATGGGATACGTATTCACGTGATGCAACTTGCAACCACTGCAAGGGCCCCTGCTTGCGGTAGGTGTAAGGTTATGGGTGGATTATATATATGGATGCAATGACAGAAGAGGGTGAACCATGCGGCACGCTATGTGAAACATAAATTTCAGCTTAATGTTTTAATCCAATGACCAAGACAGAGCAAGGTTCGGGTCAGAATCATGAGGCCACAGGGTGGCACGACAGTGATTTTAAACCTGCAGGCGGCACATTTGAATAGGTGCATGCTGATCATGCCGTCTAACATTGTGGTATCTGGTGTTTTACCCGCCCTACACCCCTTGCTATCCTCGTAGGGGAGTTGCAAGTTAATCGGGGGGTAGTCAATAGATGGTTCTTGCTTCCTTTGTGGAATAACATGGCAATACTTTAAAGCAGCATTGCTGAGTTTCTCAAATGTTAAAGCGTTCGGTCCATTTATCTAAGGAGTTATGTGTAGTATTCACCCCCATGGCGCCACGCGGAATCAGTCCTCATGCGTGCAGCCAGTGTGGAGGCATTCTAGGGGGGAAAGTGAGCAGCCGGGTTCTCAGGTTCGGGTTTGGTGGATACACTATTACCAAGGTGTAGGTTTAAGTAGTTGAAGGGGGCAAGTGAATTTGACCAAGCGCTCAATGCTACACGAGGGCATCGCTACGCTGTGGCCAGCGCACAGGCATTGTGTTGCCATAGGGGGCTGCAAGCGATGGCAAGGCTCTTCCCAAATCTGGTACCTGGACAGAAGGTTCGAGACTCGTTACAGCTCTTGCACAGTCCCATCATTCCAGAATTGAAGCATTGCCTTAGGGGAGCGCTGCATGTGTGGCCAGCCCTTGCGTGAGAGAGACTAGAACATTAGGTCCCTGATAGTACTCAGATATGGGGCGAGTGTCTAGCGGAACATCGCAACCCCGATTGGGGTGTCAATTCTGTTAAATCCTAGGGGGTATTACGAGGGTATGGAACTGGGGGCTTAGGGAACCCTCACGGAGCATGGGAGATGTTGCCAGTAGGCCTGCAGCACTGCACCGTTCGCCCCTAGCAGGGTATTATATTTACCCAATTTTATTACTACGTCGAACAATGTATTACCTCAACATTTAAACCCAGGAGAATGTTTATACAGTGGATATCACGAACACATGTATGCCAAGATGCCCTAATTGTCAAATGAAGGTACAAGTTAAAAAAATTCAGACAATTGCTTAGCACCACACAATTTATTCAAGCAGGGCATAAGGCTATCCAACGCACAAGTCAATCCAATCAAAAGCTGTAACATCCTGCATAACGGCGGGGACAGGCAACACCAAAGAACGGGCTTGGGGGTCATTTCGGCAGGGCAGGTACACCCACTTTATTTCAATGGAAACAACAAGGGCAGAGGCTTGCTTCGTCCACCCTTAGCGGGAGACTCGGCCAGCAGCAGGACGTCCAGTTGGGGCTGGTGTATTGTCTCACAGGCAGGCCGCCATGCGAGCTGGACTATGTACCTAGGTCACGCACATTAGGCAAAGCCGTCCAGTGGAATCACATAAATTGGGACTGCACTAGAACATGAGACTGCACATGTTAGATTTCCGACGTAATGTTTCTGCACCACTCATATGGTTAACAGTGACATGCATTCCGTAAGGCCTCTTGTTTAGAAGCACCAGTAGCTGGGCAGGCGCGTACCTTGGTGAGGAGGGTTACAAACGTATAATAGCCTGTGGTGGCCAAGCTAGCAAAACATTTTCACACTCTTCTATTAACGGGAGCCCCTAGGGGGAAACAATGGGTGGTGCTTGCTATTCGAGCAGAGGACAGGAGGATTAAAAGAGCATTCCAGGGTCCCCATGGCTTAGCCAAATGATCAATGCCCAGGAGGATGGAGGGTGATTACAATGGGCATTGGCAACGCTAGACTGTTAGCTTGCTGAATAGAATGTTTCGTATCACCAAGCAGAAGGGTGCAAGGAGGCAAACCAGTAAACAGGCAGGCCTTTGTTCCTGGGGGAGGGAAATTTATCCCGGGGACAAACCTTTGAAGTGGGTCCAAGGCCTGGTGTAAGCAGCCATGGGTACAGCCCAGTAAAGGCCTCGCTGTTGTCATCATTGAATAACTACAAGGTACTACAGATAGGGAGCATATCAGCTACTCAGCGGATGTGTATCACAAGAGGAACTGCTACACGTGATTGTGAGGCCTTATTGACGCTTGTCATAGCAGTCCAGAGCGCAACACAGAGGGTGAAGAATAGGCCAAGTCCCTAGTCAATATATGCTTCCTTTTATTCGCCCGGGATTGGTTCTTGCAATGTCATTAAACTCTCGCAGCCAGAAACGGAAAAGGCAAAGAAATATCTGTGATTGTGCGAAGCGCACTCAGCAGTGAAGTAAGCTAGATTCAGCATAATCCTGGTATACCTTTAGCAAAAAACGTAGGGTTATGGGCAACACACGAATAAGCCCTTTCAGTCAGCTGGGGCGTGTTTGTCATTCCTAAAAGGGTGCTGTTACCTCATTAGTGCACCCTGGGATACCGTTAGCCTGGTTTTAGCAATCAAAAAGGTCTGTGCAAAGGTCTGGTCAAACTCAGCAAAGTACGTGCGAACCAGTGTTTCAAGTGTTACATCCGCCTGTGAAGCCTTCTGGGGCGGAGTGCGCTTGTGGAGCACCACGTGTTAATAGGTGTTTAGTGCGCCTTCTCAGCAAAGGAAGTGCAATCTCGCGCAGATCCATCTGCTAAAATGTGTGAATGGTGATTTCTGAGCAAACTATGTGCAATTTGGCGGAGCACCATGTGATATTGTGTGCAGTATGATTTCTGAGCAAACTATGGGCAATCTTGCGCAGTAGTTATAGAGTTGTGTTTTGCAACCCTGCATTTCTGTATTTTGCCAGGATCAATAGGTCTGGGAGATTGGCCATTCTTACATCTCGAGAGTGGCATGATGGGCGGAAAGCAGGGAAGGGAGGCATGGTTTTTCCGCCACTGAGATAATTTGGTTGGGGTTCCCAGGCATGCGCTGGAACAGCTTGCTGAAGAAGCTGCGGCACAGACTAAGGGGGGGGGGGGGTGGCACCCCTCCCAGCAATTTCGGTCATACACCTGGGAGGCAATGAATTGACTTTCACGGGTAGGAAGGCACGGCTGCAAGAAATGAAATCCTCCATGTGTAAGTTTGAGTGGTGTATGGGGTGGTTTGCAATGATTCAATAAATGTGTTTGGCAACCTTACATTTCTTTATTTTGCCAGGATCGAAGATCTGAGTGATTGGCCATTCGGGCGTCTTGTGAGTGGCACGGGGGGCGGAAAGCAGGAAATGGAGGCATGGGTTTTCCGCCACTGAGATAATTGGGTTGGGGTACCCAGGCATGCGCTGGAACAGCTTGCTGAAGAAGCTGCAGCACAGACTAGGGGCGGGGGGGGGTGTCTCCCCTCCCAACTCCTGGTTTTACACCTGGGAGGCAATGATATGACTCTCTTGGGTAGGAGGGAACTGCTGCAAGAAATGAAGGCCTCCATGTGCAAGTTAAGCAACCAGTTGGGGGCATGGGAGTTATGGTGGTCAGAGATAACCCCACGTTTAGTGTGGTGAGGGGCCGGTCAGGGGATGCCGTGGAAACCTTGCGCAGGAGAGTTAACAGTGCCATGCGTAAATTCACTGAACAGAGGGGGTTTGGCTTTATCAGGCATGGTTTGCTGCATGCCAAGTCCACAGGGTGTTTTGAAGAAGATGGGGTTCACCTGTCTAGAGTGGGCATGGACTTGTTTTTGCTGGACCGGGGAGAGGCCCTGGAATCAGCAGGATGTAAGTAAGAATGCCTGCCTTGGTGGGGGGCCCTGGTTGTGACGGTGGCCACACCCAGAGCTGTGGCGGAGTTACAGGGTGATCCAGAGGCTGAAAGGTACATGGAGTACCCTCTTCAGGAGCACAACAAGGGTGCAAATGCCAAATATCCCCAGGAAGTCCTCGCGGTGGACCCTGGAGGAGCAACGGCGCCCGCTAGTCGTACGGGCGGTTGTAAACCTGAGCAACCGGGGGCTGCCTGGAACACTCCGCCCCCTCATGGGGCGTGAGTAGATGGGTGGACTGGCGGTCCACAGGTGGGAAGGGGTAAACCCTCCCCCAAAATTGGTAAGCACCGATTGGTTAGTGCCACGGTGCAATTTGGCTCTTCAGGTGGGCAGGCGGCAGAGGGGCTGCCTGCCCTTGGATTGCCCGTAAGTTGACCCACCATGTTGGCATATTTTGGTATGCAAATAAACCTGCAGCAATTTTCTCCACGAAAAAGGTGTCTTGTCTGTTTATTTCATCAGGAGATTGCGGTATGTGGATGGGGAGTGTGTTGCCGATATTGGCACTAAGGATTTGTAAACGGATAGCGGACTACAATTATAATGTTTGCCAGTTTTATACAATAATTGAGATAAAATGTTTGTCCTTCTAGGGGACCCCATTATTGTTATTTACACAAGGGAGGGCATGGCCTTAAAGCTTGAGGACTACTACTGTTCACAGTAAAACCAGATTATGCTATAATGAGAAGGAGGCAAAGAACAGTTGACGGTAAACTGTAAGCATGGCATGTGTTCCGGGCTGGTGTTCATGTCCAAACAGAGTTTAATGTGAGCTTTCCTTCGGAACTTCCAATTCTCTTGATAAGAAACTTCGAGTTCTAAGATGGCTGACCTACTGAGATGGGCCTACCTTCATAGTCCTCTTTCTGTTTCTATGGTGGCATAGTCTTGAGTGTCTATCCAAAATAGACATCTCACACCTTCTCTCAAGCGGCTTATATGGAAGCTTTGCAGAGTCTGAAGTAGACCAGTGAAGCAGTGAAACTGGGAGAAAGCGGGGATGGGAACTGTTGAAAGGGCGAGGGTATTGGTTACAATGGATTGTAATTCACATGCCTAGGTGACTGGAAACAAAGCTGTATCAAGTACACAGGTAAAAATTAAGAAATATGCATTAGCAGAATAAAAAATATTGGAAGTATGAAAATTTGTAAAATGCAGTGGAACTATATGATAATAAAGTAATGGAGCGCAGTTCCTCGTTGATCACTTCAACCTCTTGTTTTGTGATGTATTTTGCAGTTGTGACTTAATGCTGAGATCTGAAAGCCGTAACCATTCGGGGACCAGCAGCTCAAACAGGAAGCTCTGAAAGAAGTCAACAGGAAATACGTTATTGTAGCCTCATTGATGGGAAGAAGAGGCTGAGGTCTTCACCTCAGTCAAGGTCAATATAGACTCTTGTCTACAATCCTAACCTTGACACCTACTCATCTTTGAGCTCATGTGTGCTAGTAAATTAATTCAAGAGAAACAGAATAAGGCTACAACTCCCAGAGTGCATGAGTCTACCACACAAAAGTCCATGACTGGAAACAGTGTCTGTAATGACCTGGATGGAGGTGGTCATCATCGAAGAAGCAGAAAGCTTCAACATGTGGTGCCTCCGGAGCACGCAGAACTGCAGTCGTACTTTGTAGTGAGAGGTTGGGTCTCCGTAGTCCCTGAACCAGGTTTGGAACCTGGAATTGGAGCTCGCTAGCCCCAACTTCAGTGTCTGACCTAAAACTGTGCGATTCGGAGCAGATCACTATATCTCCAAATGGTAAATATGCATATCTCTAGGATGCACATGTGTTTAGTATCATCCTAATTCCATTCTTTAACACCTTTGATTCTGTAATACGGTGTTAACCGAATTCCACCCATAGAAAACTGTTCCGCCTGCAGCACCTCACGTTTGAGAGGCTCCTGCTATAACAAAAGAAACGTAGGGAAGTACAGATTTACTATTCTCAACTCTCTGTCGACTTACCTCAACAGTATAGTGGGAGTCAGGAGAGGACACGAGAGGGAAGTACAGATTTACTATTCTCAACCCTGTCGACATACCTCGATGGCATAGTGGGAGTGAGGAGAGGACACGAGAGGGAAGTACAGATTTACTATTCTCAACTCTGTCGACTTACCTCGACGGTATAGTGGGAGTCAGGAGAGGTCACATAGGGAAGTATAGATTTACTATTCTCAACTCTCTGCCGACTTACCTCAACGATATAGTGGAAGTAAGTAGAGGACACGTAGGGAAGTACAGATTTACTATTCTCAACTCTCTGTCGATTTACCTCAACGATATAGTGGGAGTAAGAAGAGGACACTAAGGGAAGTAAAGGTTTACTATTCTCAACTCTGTCAACTTACCTCCGGTATAGTGGGAGTAAGGAGACGGCACGTAGGGAAGTACAGATTTACTATTCTCAACTCTCTGTCGACTTACCTCAACGATATAGTGGGAGTAAGTAGAGGACACATAGGGAAGTACAGATTTACTATTCTCAACTCTGTCGACTTACCTCAACGATATAGTGGAAGTAAGTAGAGGACACGTAGGGAAGTACAGATTTACTATTCTCAACTCTGTCTATTTACCTCAACGATATAGTGGAAGTAAGTAGATGACACATAGGGAAGTACAGATTTACTATTCTCAACTTTGTTGATTTACCTCAACGGTATAATGGGAGTAAGAAGAGGACACTAAGGGAAGTAAAGTTTTACTACTCTCAACTCTGTCAACTTACCTCGACGGTATAGTGCGAGTAAGGAGACGGCACGTAGGGAAGTACAGATTTACTATTCTCAACCCTGTCGACTTACCTCGACAGTATAGTGGGAGTAAGGAGAAGACACGTAGGGAAGTACAGATTTACTAGACTCAACTCTGTCGACTTACCTCGATAATATAGTGGTAGTAAGGAGAAGACACATAGGGAAGTACAGATTTACTATTTTCAACTCTGTCGACTTACCTCGACGATATAGTGGGAGTAAGGAGAGGACACGTAGGGAAGTACAGATTTACTATTCTCAACTCTCTGTTGACTTACCTCAACGGTATAGTGGGAGTAAGGGAGGACACGTAGGGAAGTACAGATTTACAGTTCTCAACTCTCTGTTGACTTATCTCGATGAGCTCAACCCTCTGTTGACTTACCTCAACGATATAGTGGGAGTAAGGAGAGAACACTTGGGGAAGTACATATTTAGTATTCTCAACTCTGTTGACTTACCTCAACTGTATAGTGGGAGTAAGGAGAAGACACGTAGGGAAGTACGGATTTACTATTCTCAACTCTGTCTACTTACCTCGATGATATAGTGGGAGTAAGGGAGGACACGTAGGGAAGTACAGATTTACTATTCTCAACTCTCTTTCGACTTACCTCGACGGTATAATGGGAGTAACGAGAGGGCATGTAGGGAAGTACAGATTTACTATTCTCAACTCTCTGTCCACGGTATAGTGGGACTAAGGAAAGGACACATAGGGAAGTACAGATTTACTATTCTCAACTCTCTATCAACTTACCTCGACAATATAGTGGGAGTCGAGTGAGTGCATGGCTAGAGAAAAAAAACATTATGGAAGGACAACTTTTAAGATGTATCACTGAATTTGATGCCAGAAGTAGGGCCTTGTACCAAACAAGTCAGTTTTGTGACGTGTAAAGGTTTTGAGTAGGGTTAGGTTGTATGGTTAGTTGTAGAGTTGAGCTGTAGGTTTAGTTGTAGGGTTAAGATGGAAGTAAATGTGGAGCGGTCGGCCTTGCTCTTTTCTTATGCTTGCAATGACCTTCAGCCATCTCTTTTCCCTCTTTGTGTTCTTTTGGAAGAAATAGTATTTCTACAAGAAATGCCGCATAGTCCACAGTAAAATAGTACCACCGGTAGTAAGAAGAAGGTCCACTGGGTGGGTACATAGACGCTTGAGCCTAATGCTCAATAAACAAGACCGTACGTAAACTGATGTCTTCATATGTTATATATTCTATATTACACCGAAGAGGCAAGTGATGGAGAGATCAGGGAAGAGGAGAGTCAGGCAGAGTTATACAGAGTAGGGCAAGTCAATGAAGGAATAGCTCACTTTAGAGAAGGTAAGCCTTGAGAGTGGTATCGAAGGAAGGAACGAAGGGTGTAGATCTGAGGTCAAGTGAAGGGCTTTCTGTCAAAGTAAGTCCATCACCCCCATTGGTATCGCTTTGTTCGCCCTAAGTTGGCAGGGTATGCCCAGACGTGGGTCCCTTGCTCACTTTGCCACTGGATTCAAGATAGCCTGGCTGATGAGGGTTTTGAACCCGAAACCGGTCCCAGGATGCTTGTTTCCGGTCCAGGGAAGACATGGCTTGGCAGTTCGGGCTGGACTGTTCCCATGAGGCACAGGGTCAGACTGATTTGCATATGGCCATGTCTGAACTGGGGTGGTGGAGTGAGCTAAAGAATGATGATGGATTAAACCCAGATCAGTTGACTGGGGGTGAGTGTTTGATTTGCTCTAACGCTCCGCCCATCATCCCCTTTGGTATCGCTTTGTTCGCCCTAAGTTGGCAGGGTATGCCCAGACGTGGGTCCCTTGCTCACTTTGCCACTGGATTCAAGATAGCCTGGCTGATGAGGGTTTTGAACCCGAAACCGGTCCCAGGGTGCTTGTTTCCGGTCCAGGGAAGACATGGCTTGGCAGTTCGGGCTGGACTGTTCCCATGAGGCACAGGGTCAGACTGATTTGCATATGGCCATGTCTGAACTGGGGTGGTGGAGTGAGCTAAAGAATGATGATGGATTAAACCCAGATCAGTTGACTGGGGTTGAGTGTTTGATTTGCTCTAACGCTCCGTCCATCATCCCCTTTGGTATCGCTTTGTTCGCCCTAAGTTGGCAGGGTATGCCCAGACGTGGGTCCCTTGCTCACTTTGCCACTGGATTCAAGATAGCCTGGCTGATGAGGGTTTTGAACCCGAAACCGGTCCCAGGATGCTTGTTTCCGGTCCAGGGAAGACATGGCTTGGCAGTTCGGGCTGGACTGTTCCCATGAGGCACAGGGTCAGACTGATTTGCATATGGCCATGTCTGAACTTGGGTGGTGGAGTGAGCTAAAGAATGATGATGGATTAAACCCAGATCAGTTGACTGGGGGTGAGTGTTTGATTTGCTCTAACGCTCCGTCCATCATCCCCTTTGGTATCGCTTTGTTCGCCCTAAGTTGGCAGGGTATGCCCAGACGTGGGTCCCTTGCTCACTTTGCCACTGGATTCAAGATAGCCTGGCTGATGAGGGTTTTGAACCCGAAACCGGTCCCAGGATGCTTGTTTCCGGTCCAGGGAAGACATGGCTTGGCAGTTCGGGCTGGACTGTTCCCATGAGGCACAGGGTCAGACTGATTTGCATATGGCCATGTCTGAACTTGGGTGGTGGAGTGAGCTAAAGAATGATGATGGATTAAACCCAGATCAGTTGACTGGGGGTGAGTGTTTGATTTGCTCTAACGCTCCGTCCATCATCCCCTTTGGTATCGCTTTGTTCGCCCTAAGTTGGCAGGGTATGCCCAGACGTGGGTCCCTTGCTCACTTTGCCACTGGATTCAAGATAGCCTGGCTGATGAGGGTTTTGAACCCGAAACCGGTCCCAGGATGCTTGTTTCCGGTCCAGGGAAGACATGGCTTGGCAGTTCGGGCTGGACTGTTCCCATGAGGCACAGGGTCAGACTGATTTGCATATGGCCATGTCTGAACTGGGGTGGTGGAGTGAGCTAAAGAATGATGATGGATTAAACCCAGATCAGTTGACTGGGGGTGAGTGTTTGATTTGCTCTAACGCTCCGTCCATCATCCCCTTTGGTATAAGTAATGCAGAGGGCAGAGGAAGAGGAGAGTCAGGCAGCGTTATACAGAATAAGGCGAGTCAACGAAGAAGTAGCTCACATTGGAAAAGGTTAGCCTTCAGAGTGGTATCGAAGGTAGGACAGAAGGGTGTAGATCCAAGGTTGAGTGAAGGGCTTTCTGACAAAGTGATAGAGAGGCCAGGGGAGAGAAGAGTCAGACAGAGTTATACAGAGTAAGGCAAGTCAACAAAAGAATAGCTCACATTGGAGAAGGTAAGCCTTGCGAATGGTATTGAAGGTAAGACCGGAGGATGTGGATCCAAGGTCGAATATGGCGTTCTGAAGAAGTGATTGAGAAGTCAGGGGAGAGGAGAGTCAGGCAGAGTTATACAGAGTAAGGTAAATCAAAGCAGGAGTAGCTAAAATTGGAGAATGTAAGCCTTCGAGAGTGGTATCGAAGGTACGAACAAAGGGTGTACATCCGAGGTCAAGTGAAGGGCTTCCGGACAAAGCGAAGGAGAGGTCAGGGGAGAGGAGAGTCAAACAGAGTTATGCAGAGTAAGGCAAGTCAACGAAGGAATAGCTCACATTGGAGAAGGTATGCCTTGTAAATAGTATTGAAGGTAGGACTGGAGGATGTAGATCCGAGGGTGAGTGAAGGGCTTTCTGACAAAGTGATGGAGAGGTCAGAGAAGAGGTGAGACAGACATAGTTATACAGAGTAAGGCAAGTCAACGCAGGAGTAGGTCACATTGTAGGAGGGGAGCCTTGAGAGTGGTATCGAAGGTAGGACCAAAGGGTGTAGATCCGAGATCGAGTGAGGGGCTTTCTGATAAAGTGACAGAGAGGGCAGATGAAGAGGAGGTCAGGCAGAGTTATACAGAGTAAGGCAAGTCAACACAGGAGTAGCTCACATTGGAGAAGGTAATCCTTCAGAGTGGTATCAAGGGGAAGAATGAAATGTGTAGATCCGATGTCCAGTGAGGGCTTTCTGACAAAGTGATGAGAGGTCAGGGAAGAGGAGAGTCAGACAGAGTTATACAGAGTAAGGCAAATCAATGCAGGAGTAGGTCACATTGGAGAAGGTAAGCCTTGAGAATGGTATCGAAGGGAGGAACGAAGGGTGTAGATCCGAGGCCCAGTGATGGCTTTCTGATGAAGTGATGGAGAGGTCAGGGAAGAGGAGAGTCAGGCAGAGTTATACAGAGTAAGGCAAATCAATGCAGGAGTAGGTCACATTGGAGAAGGTAAGCCTTGAGAGTGGTATAGTAGGTAGGACCGAAGGGTGTAGATCTGAGGTCAAGTGAAAGGCTTTCTGACAAAGAGATGGAGAGGACAGATGAAGAGGAGGTCAGGCAGAGGTATATAGCGTAGGGCAAATGAACGCAGGAGTAGCTCACATTGGAGATGGTAAGCCTTGAGAGTGGTATCGAAGGGAGGAACGAAGGGTGTAGATCCGAGGTCCAGTGAGGACTTTCTGACTAAGTGATGGAGAGGGCAGATGAAGAGGAGGTCAGGCAGAGTTATACAGAGTAAGGCAAGTCAATGCAGGAGTAGGTCACATTGGAGAAGGTAAGCCTTGAGAGTGGTATCGAAGGGAGGAACGAAGAGTGTAGATCCAAGGTCGAGTGAAGGGCTTTCTGACGAAGTGACGGCAGACGGTGGAAAAGGTGAGAGTGTGGATTTTGTGCAGGAGGCGGCTGGGAGCCATACAAAGGTAAAAGGTGAACGAGCAGCGTAGAGGTTAGGAAGATGAGTAGACTCGAGAAGCAACACTGTAGGAACTTAGAAAGACGTTGGCGTAGGTACTATGATAACAATGATAAGAACAACTATAAGGACGCGATAGCTAAATATAAACACCTCATCCTCTCAGAGAAAAGCAAATTTTACCTGTCGCAAATAGAATCTGCCCAAGACTCCACCAAACAGCTATTTCAGGTGGTAACCAAACTATCTAGTCCACCTACTAGCTCATCTATAAATGCTTCTCAAACTCTTTGCAATTCCCTTGCCAATTTTTTTGAAGACAAGGTCAATGAAATTTATTCAAATTTTTCAATCCAGGCAAATTCGGATCATTTTAACTGCAAAATCCTCAGTAACGCTCGGCCACTGTGTTCTCTGAATTCAGTCAGGTCTCAACAGAGCAGTTAACAGAGCTAATCCTCTCCATTAAATCTGGATCCCCCTTGACCCATGTCCCCCTTCCATCCTAAAACTTATCCCGGATTTGATAGCCCCCACTCTCACTAACATCTGCAATTCAATTTTCCGTACAGGCTCCCTCCCCTCAGTTTGGAAAAAGGCTATTATTAAACCCCTACTGAAGAAATCCAATCTTGATCCCGCAGAATCTAAAAATTATAGACCTATCGCATGCCTTCCATTTCCATCAAAAAATTTTGAAAAAATTATGAACATTCAATTGTCACATTTTATCGACCACAATAATCTTCTTGATGACACTCAATTCGGATTTAGGAAGAGCCATGGAACAGAGACGGCCCTTATTAAAGCTTCTGATGAAATCAGGATGATTATGGACCAGGGCGGCGCGGCAGTCCTGATACTACTGGATTTGTCAGCTGCCTTTGACACGGTCGATCACGCCATCTTGATCGACCGTGTCTCCACCATCGGTATTCATCATCTGGCTAAAGCTCTTTTGACCTCCTTTCTCTCCAACCGCTCTCACTCAGTTAAACTTGGCGATTTTTATTCCCCTGCATTTACTCCTCCATTTGGTGTGCCCCAAGGATCCTCCCTAAGTCCGACCTTATTTAACATCTATGTGTCGGACTTGGCCAGGGTCATCAAAGCACACGGGATGAGATTAACATCTTACGCCGATGACACTCAATTAGTGCTGGCAGTACATAACGATGGAGAAACAGTTGCTGCCAGTTTCCAGGAGGGAATGCTAGCCATCAGCTCCTGGATGGCAAGCAATTGCTTAAAGCTTAACTCCGACAAAACGGAAGTAATGATCTTTGGCAACCTAGCCCCAGGTTGGTCCCCCACCTGGTGGCCAAGGGATCTGGGACCCCCTCCTGTACCTGTCACCAAGGTCAGGAACTTGGGTGTAATGTTTGACGACAAGTTGTCTTTCATCCATCAGGCAAACGCGGTCGTTTCCTCATCTTTCTACACCCTAAAAATGATAAGGAAACTTCTACCATTCCTCCCCCTAGTGCCGGTAAGACCCTTATGTGTGCATTAGTGATGTCAAAGGTTGACTATTGCAATGGACTTTTTTAAATGCCCAGGAGAAAGTCCTTAATAAACTGCAATTAGTTCAGAACTCAGCTGCCAGAATTCTGTCCGGCTCCTCCAAGTTTAAATCAATCTCTGGAGTTATTCGGCAGCTTCACTGGCTGCCCATCAGAAGTCGAACTAAATTTAAGGCATTGTGCATTGCTTATAAAGCAATTAACAAGATGGGACCTAAGTTTTTACAAAATGAACTTAATCCTTACAACCCACTTAGATCCCTGCGTTCCGCCTCAGCCCACTTATTGATTACCCCTCGCACAAAGAAAACATCCTGGGGAGATAGACGTTTCACAGTTGCCACGGCCAGACTGTGGAACACTCTCCCCCTCCACATTAAAACCAGTCCCACCCTCCTGATATTTAGGAAACAAGTGAAAACCTGGCTCTTCAACCAGTAGTCTTCCAACTCAGCTGCTTCCTTCGAGTCCGCAGCGCCGAGACACCCCCGGGTATTTGCGCGCTTTATAAATTGCACAAATAAAATAGGAGAGCATTTCTGACATTAATGGGGGTGGGAGTGTGATCCATGAATCAACCTAAACAGTAAGGCATTAATTGAGAGTATAGGGGAACTTGGAGATAATTACTGCATCTTGTAACTACTGATACCTCAGGGTGAGGTATTTAGAGGGTTTAGTAAATATCTCTAATTCCCAGAGAAGTGGCTAAACGAACAAGGCACTTCTCACCCTTATTAATGGGTATCAGAGTTTTCTGCTATATTATTGGTCCCAATAATGTTTAACTGGTTTTACCTGCTGAAGTTTATAAAGGAGGAAAATGCAGGGAGTGGAAATTTCATCAATTTGATCCCTGTGGAAGCTGCATATTGATCCCAATTATCCCTCGAAGGATTTTCTTTTAGCACTCAGAAGTCTCTAGCTGGCATCTTATTGTACTGTACTCCTGGTCACTCTGAAGACTTTATCAAATCTCTTGGTACGGCGTTGGGCCATATTATTGTAAATATTTTCATTGTACTTGGGGATTTTAATATACATGTTGACTGTGTCAGATAACTGATTCCTTTTTAATGCATTTCTTTATTGAACTTTTCATACTAACACATGAAAACAACAGTTATAAAATTTGTTCTCACAAAGTACTCGACTCTAAACAGAAATACTAGACTAGATAAGGCCCCAAAAGGGACAAAAAGATCACAAAAAATATATAAAAAAATAAGGAACAAAAGAGCCATTTCGCATACGCAGCAGTTCTCCTTCAGATACTGATTCCATTGCCTTGTTGGATAGAATGTCCTCTCGGACTCGCTCTCAGTTATTTACACCCCCTACGCATCAGGCCGGCCGCACAAGTGACCTCTTTTTTTCCAGCTTTCCTGTGTCTGTTAAGGACTCCTGACCGCTACCACGGTCGGACCAGAATCACTTTTCATTGGCAGGTTGATTCGAAGATCAATCAGGACTGTCTACCGACTGCTGATTTTTGTAGAGCCTGGAGTCGCATTAAGCCTACTGATTTTAGGAATCTGCATACCCAGACAATCCCTATTTAATCAGGTAATCCTGAATCCGAAGCTGTAGCGGTGGATAGATGGCTCCGGGCAGCATCTAATACCTTAGCCCCTTTAAGCCTCTTATCTGCGGTCCTTCAGCCCCCTGGTTTACTCGGGCCTTAGCCATGGGGAAGAGTGCTTGTAAAAGGGTTGAGAGACCATGGCGGAGTCATTATCGGATGGAGGATAAGGAGGCTTATACGTTTGCTTTAAGGAGATATCACGCGGCTATGAGAGCAGCTAAAGCTTCATTTTACGAGAAAAGAATCTCAAAGCCACCAATGGACCTCGGGAGACTTTTAAAATAGTGAAAGCGTTTTTATCGCTGGCAGTTTGCAGCAGTGGAATCATTCCTTCTTGGGAGTTGTGTGATTGACTTTCGGAATATTTTAAGGATAAAATTCTTAAGATTCAGGCTAGCTTGATCAACACGCCCATGGTGGATACGAGGGAGGTATTGCTTGAGTATCTATTCAAAGGTAATGAATCTGCAGCTAGAAGTCTTTATCATATGAACAAGTTACTTACCTTCTGTAGCGCCTTATCTGATAGCCGCAGATCCCTTACTGACCCACCCATCCGGCTCCACTCTGCGAACGGATTTCTAGAAACATGGTTTCCTCTTTCAGGGCCCTAGTTTTCCACACCAGTGGTCAGTGTTTTTCATGGCTCCGCACTTCTGGCTTGGAAATGCGCAAAACGAAACTGACATAAGATTCACCCCCCTGAACATAAGATTCACCACCCGTGAGCATCCAGCTTAATTGTAAATGATCCTAAATCGCAACTCTGGCCTCCCATCCTTGTTCTGCGCTTGCTCTGTCCAAGCACCTCTACATACACACACACATGCATACATACACAGATACATGCATGCATACACACATACATGCATGTGCACATACATACCAACTTCTCACATCAAGGAGGACCAGAGTTAATGCTGGCATCCACAGATTTGCAAGAAAGAGTGTGGAGAGGTCAGAACCATAGTCGGGATGCCAGGAGCCCTGGTACAAGGAGGGGAAAGGGTCCTGTTGACTGCTGTTGGGGTAGTAAAATACAGCAATTATCAGGGTTCAACAGGCCCCTCAGGGCTCTGGGGCCGGTACCACTGCACCTGTTGCACCAATGGTAGTTACTCCTCTGGGACTGGTAACCATGTACCTGTTATTCCAGAGGTGGTTTCAACAAGAAGTATGGTGGCTGCAATCAATGTGCCGGGGTCTGGGATCTGATAGTTTCCTGTACCGGTGGAGAGTAGTCTGATTAGACAAGAGTTGGGCTTGACCAAGTTCTCACCATTAACCCATGTAAGGAAATGCCTATTTTTGTATGGTCACTCTCCAAAGTTTTGGGCTGGTGCTGCTGGGTTTTCGACTCTTAAGCCCACTGGGGCCTGCCAGGCCCCATTGCATGTGCTCTGACCCCTCAAATGCATGTGCAATTAGCCAATCCCTGATTGCCATATTCAACTTACCTATAAGTCACTAGTATATAGTACCCAGGACCTGTAGGTCAAACGTCACCAGTGGACTGCAGCACTTGAATGTGCCATCACAACAGTGACTATGTGAAAACATGACTCTAGATCTGACACTGAAGACTAGTCGCGCAGCTTTTCAACTGCCAACTCGGCATGGCAAAATAACCTTTTGGCTGAACCCAAACATTCCTTTTTAATATTTACAAGTCACCCCTAAGGTAGGCCTTAGAAGCCCATAAGGGAGAGAGCAGAATAGTAAAAAGAAGGACACGTTTCTTCATGTTTTACATGTCTTAACAGTGAAAAGTCACCATTGTTGTTTTCACTGTAGCCAGGCTGGTAGTCTCATTGGCTGACGTGGGGTCACACTAGCTCAACCACTCAGTGCTAATTTCCATTTGGGACCACCAAAAATAGTACTTCAAGGTACAAATTAATTGTTACATTAAACCGGACATAGTGCTGGAGACCGATATAAAGTAACTCCTAATATAAAGGTGACTTTGGAAATTCACCCCTTTCTTGCCCCATAGTTCTAGTAGCCATTTCTGATTAACTACAGCAGTTGTCACCCACGACAGCCTGCTGCCCTCCTGCTAGGAATTGAGAATGTCTGCCAGGAAGGGGGAACAAAAGGCCTGTTGGTGGGCGGAGGTGTGACCGCCTCCTAACAGGATGGCCAGAGGGCTGTGGCCGCAGATGGCCTGGCTTCAAAGGGTACCAGCCACCTGTCACAGGAAAATGCAAGCCACACTTTAGCTTGCCCTCTTCTTTGTCGAGGTAGACAGGCTGACATCTCTTCCAGAGGGGGCAAACTTGCTGCAGGTCCGGTTTTCCAGGAGTTGCTCGTTGTACTGGACACACTTCAGAGGTGTGCCGATAGCTCTGACCAAGGGAAGTAAGATTCTGACATCTTGGATGTGGGCAGAGAGAAGCACTTGTGGGATTGTGTAATGCCAATCCCCCAGGAAGTGATGTAGGCGTGGGTTGGGTTGCCTGTGGGAATTTTACCTTCATTGGTTGGCGAGTCCTCCCCACTCACAAACTCAAAATTGGCTTAAAAAGGGCCACTTCTGGCTACCAGCCTCAGAGCACTCCTGGACTCAGAAAGAACAGACGAAGGATTGTACATGGTGAACGTGCGAACCTCAGACCGCAAGGCTGCACCAAGAAAGCCTGTCCCTGCTGAACCAAGACAGGTCTTCAGAAACAGAGGACTGTTTTTGCTGTTCAAATTGTGGACAGAGACATTCTCTGTCCAATGGGTCCTAGTATGGTTGTTACATGGGATGGTGAGATGGGCCACCAGGCATGGGCAGTACCTGCAGTGCCTCAACCACTTGTGCCAAGGAGCAGTAAGTGGACTCCAAGGGCTAGCTTGGTAGCCCCTCAAAAAAAGCTAAAGAAGCCCTGCATCTTAAAAGTGCCCAGCTGACTAGTTCCAACTGGACTTGCCCTATACCCTGCTGGTGCAGCCTGCAAGATCGAGTCGTAGTCCCCAAGAGGTGCCCCCCAGGTCCTGCACCCTTTGCTGGGGCTAGAGTGTAGTCTTTCTTCTAAAAAGAACTGCAGCTTGTGAGCCTAAGGCTCAAAGATAATGGTTTTTCACAACGAACCAGACACTCATACAATACCACTGCTCAGCTCCCTGTCGTCACTACTGCATGAAGCAGACATGGAAGTGGGCGGGATTGGAGGGGCACGACATGCGCATACTTTTTTGATTTATGAATAAACGTTCCCCTATTTTCTGTAAAAAAACGTCCAAGGATGGTTAATTCCAATAGTTTAAAATGCTTCAGCTGAACTGTTATTCAGTGAGTCTCCTGTGCTGTGATACCGAAGCCGGGCAGAGAGCTAAACAAGCCTTCCTGCCTGGGTGCCTGCTTGCATGAAAGAATTGCAAATGTGCGCAGCAAGTTAATTCTGCAATTGTAAAGGGTAATATGCAACTGTAAAGGATACTTGGGAGACGGTATTGGCTTTAATTGGTCGAATCACTTGAAGCTTTGTGATGACAAAGATGTATTATTTTGTTCTAATTGTAGTTGTATTTATATAGGGCTTACTGCCCCTCATGAGGTGTTGAAGGGACAGTTAGGTAAACAAATATTGAATTACGGACAGTCTGGGTATTACTAAAATCTAGATTTTAGAAGCACCATTTCATTTTAAACCTTTTTGTGCATTTTGCAGCAGTCTATCTTATACTGTGTGGAATGCAAGTATAAAATAATGACTTAAATATTCACAGTGCTTTCTGTCACAGGCTGTGACCTCGTAGCACTAAAAATGCACAAGTCACTATTCTCCACTGCACCAACCAAGATTTAATCCTGTGGCTCTCTGGTTACACACAGACCTCTGCAGTGCATTAACTAATAGGGGTTTCATAATGTACTACAGTGCATTTCCCCCTGAGTAACATATTTTTATTTATTTTTTATTTAAGCTGCGTGTTATTTGATATGTAACTACCTGACGGTGAACGACCTAAACACTTACAGAATATTTTGGGTTGTTTGCCACACCTTTGACCCCGCCCCCATTGCATGCAGCATCACAGTTCTTTTTTTAATGCACTTCGACCGCTGGTGTGAAGTGACGTGTTTGCGCCTTTAAACTGTGTCTGGAAACAGAAGGGCATCTCGTTGCCTGTACTATCACAAGAGCACCAGGAGCCATATTATAGATAGGGTGTACGTTCGCTGTTTATGCCACGGTGCACCTTAAAACCGGTGCGCTGGGTGTAAACAGAGAAAGAGCGCCCTATTACAATGAATGCGATTCCCCCAGGGCAACCGTGAACTCGTGCTGCCCTGCGGGCAGCGCATTTAAGAGAAGTAGGGAGCAGCTGTGAAGCAGTTGCTTTGTGTTTCACTGTGGAGGGGGCAACCCGCCTGCACTTTCAAGAGGGGAGAGAGAGCCCCTTGCAGGCGGGTGCAGTGAGTGACTGCACCTGCGTCCATGGGGGACTTCTGGGGGGTCCATTGGACCCCCTTTTCTCCCTCCAGAGGGCTGCCGTTACGTGGCGCGCTGTCAGGGCTCCTCCTGACAGCTTCTTTGCCTCTGCGCCTGCATCTATAATAGGGCGGGCGCAGAGGCAAAGGGATTCCATAATTTGCATGGGGCCACGCCCCCATGTAAATGAGGGAACACCCTCTGGTGATAGTTCTGGTGCTATATGTGTGCCAGCGCTAACGGTATTACAGAAGGGGACGCACAAGAGTCTGCGGCCCGTTCTGTTGATACCAAAGTGCCCCAGGGGTGTGCAAAGCAGGCGCAAGCCCCCGTTGTCCCCCCGGGACATTTCTGTAATACGGCCCCAGGTGTTTGTGGCGCTTGAAAACTGCTAGCGCTTTTTCCGGTTGAGGTACGCACCTGAATGCCGTGGACCAGGCAGCCGTTGGTGTAGGTGGCGAAGCCGATGGTGTTCACGGCTTCCCTGGCAAAGTCCTCGGCCGACTTCACCGTCAGGCTCGGCTTCTTGTTCGGCACCAACTTTGTGGCCACAAAGAGAGGGGCCACGCACTGGAGGGGCGGAGGGGGGAGGTTAGAAAGGAAAGGACAAAACCTACGAGTTTGGCAAATTAAAAACAAACTTAATAAATCTAGGGGACTGGTCCGGGCAGCCTAAAAGGAGAGCTACATCTGACACTACCCCAGCCCTCCGAAATGCCTATGGGTCCACCTAAAGCATGGGTACTCACAAACTTTCTCTCGGGGGCCAAATTTACAGTGTGGTTTGTGGCCGAGGGCCGCACCGGTGGGGGCGGGGTCAGTGGGGGAGGGGCGGGGCTAGAGCAAAAAAAACTATGACCATGAGGTTGAACACAGGCCCCTGCAGTGGACGCCTTCGTCCACTGAGCCACCAGACCCGGCATACACACATCTCTCTCTATCTATCTATCTATCTATCTCTCTCTCCCTCCCTCTCTCTATCTCTCTCTCCCTCCCTCTCTCTATCTCTTCCTCCTCTCTCTCCGTCTCCCTCCCTCTCTCTATCTCTCTCTCTCCCTCTCTCTCTCTCTGTCCCTCCCTCTCTCCCTCTCTCTCTCTCTCCCTCCCTCTCTCCCTCTGTCTCCCTCTGTCTCACTCACTCTGTTTGTCTCCCTCTCTCTCTGTCTCCCTCCCTCTCTCTCTGTCTCCCTCCCTCTCTCTCTCTGTCTCCCTCTCTCTGTCTCCCTCCCTCTCTCTCCCTGTCTCCCTCCCTCGGTCTGTCTCTGTCGCCCTCCTCCCTCTGTCTCCCTCCCTCTGTCTGTCGCCCTCCTCCCTCTGTCTCCCACTGTCTGTCGCCCTCCTCCCTCTCTCTGTCTCTCTCTGTCTCCCTCCCTCTCTCTCTCTGTCTCCCTCCCTCTCTCTCTCTATCTCCCTCCCTCTCTCTGTCTCCCTTTCTCTCTCCCCCCTCTCTCTCCCTCTGTCTCCCTCCCTCTGTCTGTTTCCCTCCCTCTGTCTCCCTCCCTCTGTCTGTCACCCTCCTTCCTCTGTCTGTCTCCCTCTGTCTGTCGCCCTCCTCCCTCTGTCTATCTCCCTCTGTCTGTCTCCCTCTGTCTGTTGCCCTCTGTCTCCCTCTCTCTGTCTCCCTCTCTCTGTCTCCCTCCTCCCTCCCTCTCTCTGTCTCCCTCTCTCTGTCTCCCTCTCTCGGTCTCCCTCTCTCTCTCCCTCCCTCTCTGTCTCCCTCTCTCTGTCTCCCTCTGTCTCCCTCCCTCTGTCTCCCTCTGTCTGCCTCCCTCTCTCTGTCTCCCTCTGTCTCCCTCCCTCTCTCTGTCTCCCTCTCTCTCCCTCTGTTTCTCTCCCTCTGTCTGTCTCCCTCTGTCTCACTCCCTCTATCTCACTCCCTCTATCTCACTCCCTCTATCTCCCTCCCTCTATCTCCCTCTGTCTATCTCCCTCTGTCTCCCTCTGTCTGTCTCCCTCTGTCTCCCTCTCTCTCTGTCTCCCTGTCTCCCTCTCTCTGTCTCCCTCTCTCTCTGTCTCCCTCCCTCTGTCACCCTCTGTCACCCTCTGTCTCCCTCCCTGTCTCCCACCCTCCTTCTCCGTCTCCCTCTCCGTCTCCCTCTCCATCTCTCTGTCTCTGTCTGTCCCTGTCTGTCTCTGTCTCTATCTCTGTCTGTCTCTGTCCCTGCCTCTATCTGTCCCTGCCTCTATCTCTGTCTCTCTCTCTGTCTCTCTCTGTCTCTATCTCTGTCTGTCTCTACCTCTGTCTGTCTCTACCTCTATCTGTCTCTACCTCTATCTGTCTCTACCTCTATCTGTCTCTGCCTCTATCTGTCTCTGCCTCTATCTACCTCTATCTCTACCTCTATCTGGCTCTGTCTCTATCTGTCAGTCTGTCCCTGTCTCTGTCTGTCTCTGTCTGTTTCTGTCTCTATCTGTCTCTGTGCCTCGGGCAGTGCACACGTACTGTGTCTACACGTCCCTGTCACCAGCCCAGAGAGCAGGAGACCAGGCCTGAGCTCCCTGGCCTTGGCTCAACCCTCTGACTACAGGCTGGCGGTACACATCACATCACAGGCTCGGCTCTCACTCCCTGCTGCCCTCCGTCACCTCACCTGGCTCTCACTCCCCGCTACCCTCTGCCACCTCACCCGCTGCTCTCACTCCCTGCTCCCCTCCGTCACCTCACCCGGCTCTCACTCCCTGCTGCCCCCTGTCACCTCACCCGGCTCTCACTCCCTGCTGCCCTCCGTCACCTCACCCGGCTCTCACTCCCTGCTGCCCACCGTCACCTCACCCGGCTCTCACTCCCTGCTACCCTCTGTCACCTCACCCGGCTCTCACTCCCTGCTGTCACGTCACCTCACCCGGCTCTCACTCCCTGCTGTCACGTCACCTCACCCGGCTCTCACTCCCTGCTACCCTCTGCCACCTCACCTGCTGCTCTCACTCCCTGCTGCCCTCCGTCACCTCACCCGGCTCTCACTCCCTGCTGCCCCCTGTCACCTCACCCGGCTCTCACTCCCTGCTGCCCTCCGTCACCTCACCCGGCTCTCACTCCCTGCTACCCTCTGCCACCTCACCCGCTGCTCTCACTCCCTGCTGTTCTCCGTCACCTCACCCGGCTCTCACTCCCTGCTACCCTCTGCCACCTCACCTGCTGCTCTCACTCCCTGCTGCCCTCCGTCACCTCACCTGCTGCTCTCACTCCCTGCTGTTCTCCGTCACCTCACCCAGCTCTCACACCCTGCTGTCCTCTGTCACCCTCTGTCACCTCACCCCGCGTGTGTGTCAGCCAGGGCTGAGACAGCTTCCCGGGAACACACACAGCCGCACCTGAGTACTTCACAGGTCTTTAAAAGATCATTCACTTGTTAATGAGGCTTTGTTGTATTTCACCTCTTCTTAGCGCCCCTGAGGTGAAATACAACAAAGCCTCATTAACAAGTGAATGGTCTTTTAAAGAATCGCCCGGCCCCCATAGAGCAGAGTCTCTCAGAGTCGCACTGCTGCAACCGGCGGTGTGTGCTGACACTCTTAAAAAAACCACAAAAAAAAAACCAGGTACGATGTCTGCAAGGTCCGCGGGCCGCCAAGGAAGGCTTGCCGGGCCGCTGGCGGCCCGCGGGCCGTACTATGTGTGTCCGTGACCTAAAGTGTGACTAGCTCTGCCCCAGCCCTACTGGCCTTGCATCAGATATCCTGCCTTCCCATGTCCAGCTCACCCCTGTAGACTGCACAGCTGTTTCTGTTTAAATGGTAAACCCCCCAATGACCGTGCTGAGGCCCGTGGGGCTGGTACCAGTGAGGGGGGCTGGTCTGTGCCATTTATGGAAAGTGCCAGGGCCTTGAACCCTCGGCCGGCAGGGCGGTAGCACAGGCTCTTTCTCTTGGTGTGTTCTGTCTGTCTGTGTGCTACTACTACTGCCTGCAGGCCTGGAGTGCTGCGCCTAGCCGTGCCCCGGTGGCCTTCAGTGCGCTGACTGTTCTCACAGGGACAGGCTGCAGCTTCCAAACACAGCATGTGGGCGCCTCTCCTTGCCCTGGCTCCTCAGTGAGGTACAGGGGTGAGGGGCAGGAGGGAGGCTGAAGGAACAGAACCGTGTAACTGGGTCTAGCGCTGAGTGCACTGGCCCCCCCGCAGCGCTGCTCCTACCTGGACAGTGATCCCCAAGCTTCTGTATTCGGCCTCCAGAGCCTTTGAGAAGAAGTTCATGCAGGCCTGGAACACAAACAAGAGCCAGAGTCACACAGGGTGCAGGAGAGCTTTACATCAGAGAAGAGTGGTGGCAACCGCCTCGAGGCGCTGTACATCAGAGAAGAGAGAGGTGCCAACTGCCTCGAGGCGCTGTACATCAGAGAAGAGTGGTGGAAACTGCCTCGAGGCGCTGTACACCAGAGAAGAGAGGGGTGCCAAATGCCTCGAGACGCTGTACACCAGAGAAGAGAGAGGTGCCAACTGCCTCAAGGCGCTGTACATCAGAGAAGAGTGGTGGCAACTAACTCGAGGCACTGTACGTCAGAGAAGAGAGAGATGCCAACTGCCTCGAGGCGCTGTACACCAGAGAAGAGAGGTGCCGTCCGCCTCAAGGTGCTGTACATCAGTTGGAGAAGATTGTTGCCAACCGCCTCGAGGCACTGTACATCAGAGAAGAGAGGGGCGACCACCTTGTGGCGCTGAACCTCAGTCAGAGAAGAGAGAAGTGGCCACCGCCTCGAGGTGCTGTACATCAGAGAAGAGAGAGGTGGCGACTGCCTCGAGGCACTGGACATCAGAGAAGAGACGAGAGAGGTGGCCACTGCCTCGAGGCGCTGGACATCAGTGTCAAAGAAGAGAGGGGTGACCGCCTCGAGGCACTGTACATGAGAGTCAGAGAAGAGAGAGGTGCCAACTGCCTCGAAGTGCTTCACATCAGAGAAGAGAGGTGCCAACCACCTCGAGGAGCCAGCTGTAGATCAGTGAAGAGAGATGGCAGCCGCCTCGAGGTGCTGTACATCAGAGAAGAGAGAGGTGCCAACCACCTCGAGGAGCTAACTGTACATCTGAGAAGAGAGGTGGCCCCTGCCTCGAAGCATTGTACATCAGAGAAGAGCGGTGGCAGCCGCCTCGAGGTGCTGTACATCAGAGAAGAGAGAGGTGCCAACCGCCTCAAGGTGCTGTACATCATAGAAGAGAGGAAGTAACCACATAGAGGAGCTGTACATCAGAGATGAGAAGAGAGATTGCGACCGCCTCGAGGCGCTGTACATCAGAGAAGAGAGGTGGCAGCCGCCTCGAGGCGCTGTACATCAGAGAAGAGAGAGGTGCCAACTGCCTCAAGGAGCTAGCTGTACATCAGTGAAGAGAGGTGGCAGCCGCCTCGAGGCGCTGTACATCAGCGAAGAGAGAGGTGACAGCCGCCTCGAGGCACTGTACATCAGAGAAGAGAGAGGTGCCAACCGCCTTGAGAAGCTAGCTGTACATCAGAGAAGGTGGCAACTGCCTCGAGGCACTGTACATCAGAGAAGAGAGATGGTTACCACCTCGAGGAGCTGTACATCAGTCAGAGAAGAGAGAGGTGGCCACCGCCTCGAGTCGCTCTACATCAGAGAAGAGAAGTAGCGATCGCCTCTAGGCACTGTACATCAGAGTCAGAGAAGAGAGGTGCCAACTACCTCGAGGTGTTGTACATCAGAGAAGAGAGGTGGCGACCGCCTCGTGGGGCTGTACATCAGTCGGAGAAGAGCGAGGTGGCCACCGCCTCGAGGCGCTGTACATCAGAGAAGAGAGAGGTGCCAACCACCTCGAGGAGCTAGCTCTACATCAGTGAAGAGAGGTGGCAACTGCCTCGAGGTGCTGTACCTCAGAGAAGAGAGAGGTGCCAACCGCCTTGAGGAGCTAGCTGTACATCAGAGAATAGAGGTGGTTGCCGCTTTGAGGCGTGGTACATCAGAGAAGAAAGGTGCCAACCGCCTCGAGGTGCTGTACATCAGAGAAGAGAGGTGGCAACTGACTCTAGGCGCTGTACATCAGAGTCCGAGAATAGAGGTGGCCACCGCCTCAAGGCGCTGCACATCAAAGTCTGAGAAGAGAAGTGGCAACCCCCTCGAGGCGCAGTACATCAAAGAGCGAGGTGCCAACCGCCTCGAGGCGCTGTACATCAGAGTCATAGAAGAGAGGTGGCCACCTGCTCGAGGCTCTGTACATCAGAGAGGTGCCAACCGCCTCGATGCGCTGTACATCAGAGAACAGAGAGGTGCCAACTGCCTCGAGGCACTGTACATCAGAGAAGGGAGGTGGTCACCGCCTCGATGCGCTGAACATCAGAGAAGAAAGAGGTGCCAACTGCCTCGAGGCGCTGTACATCAGAGAAGAGAGGTGGCGACCGCCTCGAGGCACTGTACATCAGAGAAGAGAGGTGGGCAGCGCCTCAAGGTGCTGTACATCAGAGAAGAGAGGTGGGCACCGCCTCGAGGTGCTGTACTTTAGAAAACAGTGGTGGTAACCGCCTCAAGGAGCTAGCTGTACATCAGAGAAGAGAGAGATGGCGACTGCCTCGAGGCGGTGTACATCGGAAAAGAGTGGTGGGCACCGCCACGAGGCGCTGTACATCAGAGAACAGTGGTGGTAACCGCCTCAAGGAGCTAGCTGTACATCAGAGAAGAGAGAGGTGCCAACCGCCTCGAGGAGCTGTACATCAGAGTCAGAGAAGAGAGGTGGCAACAGCCTTGAGGCGCTGTACATCAGAGTCAGAGAAGAGAGGTGGCAATAGCCTTGAGGCGCTGTACATCAGAGTCAGCGAAGGGAGGTGGCGACCGCCTCGATGCGCTGTACATCAGAGTCAAGAGAAGAGAAGTGGCAACAGCCTTGAGGCGCTGTACATCCGAGTCAGAGAAGAAAGGTGGCGACCGCCTCGAGGCGCTGTACATCAGAGAAGAGAGAGGTTCCAACCGCCTCGAGGCACTGTACATCAGAGTTCGAGAAGAGTGAATCAGAGTTCGAGAAGAGTGATGCCAACCGCCTTGAAATCTGAACATCAGAGGAGAGAGGTGCCAACTGCATCGAGGCGCTGTACATCAGAGAAGAGAGAGGTGCTAACCGCCTCGAGGTGCTGTACATCAGAGAAGGGAGAGGTGCCAACTGCCTCGATGAGCTGTACATCAGAGAAGAGAGGTGCTAACCGCCTCGAGGTGCTGTACATCAGAGAAGGGAGAGGTGCCAACTGCCTCGATGAGCTGTACATCAGAGAAGAGAGGTGCCAATTGCATCGAGGCGCTGTACATCAGACAAGAGAGAGGTGCTAACAGCCTTGAGGCGCTGTACATCAGAGAAGAGAGAGGTACCAACTGCCTCGACGAGCTGTACATCAGAGAATAGAGAGATGGTACCACCTTGAGGAGCTGTACATCAGTCAGAGAAGAGAGGTGGCAACCGCCCTGAAGCGCTGTACATCAGAGAAGAGAGCTGCCAACCTCCTTGAGGTGCTGTACATCAGAGAAGAGAGAGATGGTAACCACCTCGAGGAGCTGTACATCAGAGTCAGAGAAGAGAGACATGCCAACCACCTCGAGGCGGTGCACATCAGAGAAGAGAGGTGCCAAGTGCCTTGAGGCACTGTATATCAAAGAAGAAAGGTGGTAATCGCCTCAAGGAGATGTACATTAGAGAATAGAGGTGGTAACCGCCTCAAGGCGCTGTGTGTCAGAGAAGAGGGGTGGTAACCGCCTCAAGGCGCTGTATGTCAGAGAAGAGGGGTGGTAACCGCCTCAAGGCGCTGTATGTCAGAGAAGAGAGGTGGTAACCGCCTCAAGGAGCTCTGTATTAGAGATGACAGGTGGTAACCGCCTCCAGGCACTGTACATCAGAGTCAGAGAAGAGAGAAGTGCCAACCGCCTCGAGGCGCTGTACATCAGAGAAGAGAGAGGTGGTAACTGACTTGGAGAGCTGTACATCAGAGTCAGAGAAGAGAGGTAGTAACCGCCTCGAAGAGCGCTACATCAGAGAAGAGAAGTGGTAACCACATTTTGGAGCTGTGCATCAGTCAGAGATGTGGTAACTGCCTCGAGGCGAGGCGCTATATTTCAGAGAAGAGAGGTGTCAACCACCTTGAGGAGCTGTACATCAGAGAATAGAGGTGGTAACCGCCTCAAGGCGCTTTACATCAGAGTCAGAAAAGAGAGAAGTGCCAACCGCCTCGAGGTGCTGTACATCAGAGAAGAGAGGTGCCAACCGGCTCGAGGCACTGTACATCAGAGAAGGGAGGTGGTAACCGCCTCAAGGAGCTGTACATCAGAGAATAGAGGTGGTAACCGCCTCAAGGAGCTCTGTATCAGAGAATACAGGCGGTAACTGCCTCAAGATGCTGTACATCAGAGAAAAGAAAGGTGGTAACCGCCTCGAGGAGCTGTACATCAGAGTCGGAGAATAGAGGTGGTAACCGCCTCGAAGAGTGCTACATCAGAGAAGAGACGTGGTAACCGCATTGAGGAGATTCAGAGAAGAGAGGGGTAACCGCCTCAAGGCGCTGTACAACAGAGTAGAGAGGTGGTAACTGCCTCGAGGAGCTGTACATCAGAGAAAAGAAAGGTGGTAACTGACTTGGGGAGCAGTTCATCAGAGTCGGAGAATAGAGGTGGTAACCGCCTCGAAGAGTGCTACATCAGAGAAGAGACGTGGTAACCGCATTGAGGAGATTCAGAGAAGAGAGGGGTAACCGCCTCAAGGCGCTGTACAACAGAGTAGAGAGGTGGTAACTGCCTCGAGGAGCTGTACATCAGAGTCAGAAATGAGAGGTGGTAACCACCTTGAGGCGTTGTACATCAGAGAAGGGAGGTGGTAACCGCCTCAAGGAGCTGTACATCAGAGAAGAGAGAGGTGGTAACTGCCTCGAGGAGCTGTACATCAGAGTCGGAGAACAGAGGTGGCCACTGCCTCGCGGCGCTGTACATCAGAGACGAGAGGTGTCAACCACCTTGAGGCGCTGTACATCTGAGAAGAGAGGTGGTAACCACCTCGAAGAGCTGTACATCAGAGTCGGAGAACAGAGGTGGTAACCGCCTCGAGGATCTGTACATCAGAGTCAGAAATGAGAGGTGGTAACCACCTCGAGGCGCTGTACATCAGAGAAGGGAGTGGTAACCGCCTCAAGGAGCTGTACATCAGAGAAGAGAGAGGTGGTAACTGCCTCGAGGAGCTGTACATCAGAGTCGGAGAACAGAGGTGGCCACTGCCTCGCGGCGCTGTACATCAGAGACGAGAGGTGTCAACCACCTTGAGGCGCTGTACATCTGAGAAGAGAGGTGGTAACCACCTCGAAGAGCTGTACATCAGAGTCGGAGAACAGAGGTGGTAACTGCCTCGAGGATCTGTACATCAGTCAGAAATGAGAGGTGGTAACCACCTCGAGGCGCTGTACATCAGAGAAGGGAGGTGGTAACCGCCTCAAGGAGCTGTACATCAGAGAAGAGAGAGGTGGTAACTGCCTCGAGGAGCTGTACATCAGAGTCGGAGAACAGAGGTGGCCACTGCCTCGCGGCGCTGTACATCAGGGACGAGAGGTGTCAACCACCTTGAGGCGCTGTACATCTGAGAAGAGAGGTGGTAACCACCTCGAAGAGCTGTACATCAGAGTCGGAGAACAGAGGTGGTAACCGCCTCGAGGATCTGTACATCAGAGTCAGAAATGAGATGTGGTAACCACCTCGAGGCGCTGTACATCAGAGAAGGGAGGTGGTAACCGCCTCGAGGATCTGTACATCAGAGTCAGAAATGAGAGGTGGTAACCACCTCGAGGCACTGTACATCAGAGAAGGGAGGTGGTAACCGCCTCAAGGAGCTCTGTATCAGAGAATACAGGCGGTAACTGCCCCAAGATGCTGTACATCAGAGAAAAGAAAGGTGGTAACTGACTTGGGGAGCAGTTCATCAGAGTCGGAGAACAGAGGTGGTAACCGCCTCGAGGATCTGTACATCAGAGTCAGAAATGAGAGGTGGTAACCACCTCGAGGCGCTGTACATCAGAGAAGAGAGTGGTAACTGCCTCGAGGAGCTGTACATCGGAGAAGAGAGAGGTGGTAACTGCCTCGAGGAGCTGTACATCAGAGTCAGTGAAAAGAGGTGGTAATCGCCTCAAGGAGCTGTACATCAGAGTCCATGAAGAGAGGTTGTAACCCCCTCGAGGAGCTGTCATCAAAGAGAGGTGGTAACCACCTTGAGGAGCTGTACATCAGAGAAGAGAGTGGTAACTGCCTCGAGGAGCTGTACATCAGAGAAGAGAGAGGTGGTAACCGCCTCGAGGAGCTGTACATCAGAGTCCGTGAAGAGAGGTTGTAACCCCCTCGAGGAGCTGTGCATCAAAGAGAGGTGGTAACCACCTTGAGGAGCTGTACATCAGAGAAGAGAGTGGTAACTGCCTCGAGGAGCTGTACATCAGAGAAGAGAGAGGTGGTAACCGCCTCGAGGAGCTGTACATCAGAGTCAGTGAAAAGAGGTGGTAATCGCCTCGAGGAGCTGTACATCAGAGTCCGTGAAGAGAGGTTGTAACCCCCTCGAGGAGCTGTGCATCAAAGAGAGGTGGTAACCACCTTGAGGAGCTGTACATCAGAGAAGAGAGTGGTAACTGCCTCGAGGAGCTGTACATCAGAGAAGAGAGAGGTGGTAACCGCCTCGAGGAGCTGTACATCAGAGTCAGTGAAAAGAGGTGGTAATAGCCTCGAGGAGCTGTACATCAGAGTCCGTGAAGAGAGGTGGTAATCGCCTCGAGGAGCTGTACATCAGAGTCCGTGAAGAGAGGTTGTAACCCCCTCGAGGAGCTGTGCCTCAAAGAGAGGTGGTAACCACCTTGAGGAGCTGTACATCAGAGAAGAGAGTGGTAACTGCCTCGAGGAGCTGTACATCAGAGAAGAGAGAGGTGGTAACCGCCTCGAGGGGCTGTACATCAGAGTCAGTGAAAAGAGGTGGTAATCGCCTCGAGGAGCTGTACATCAGAGTCCGTGAAGAGAGGTGGTAACTCCCTCGAGGAGCTGTGCGTCAAATCGAGGTGGTAACCACCTCGAGGAGCTGTACATCAGAGTTAGAGAAGAGAGGTGGTAACCACCTCAAGGCGCTGTACATCAGACTCGAAGGAATGCAGGTGGGAGCTGTCATGGGTCCTGGCACCACCCTACGTGTCCTAGTGGCAGCCATCTTAAAGACACAGTTCATCCTTTTGGTCCCCAGGAGAGCGAACGTGGGCGGCCATTTTGCTCCCTGTCATCCACAGATGTGGACGTGGCCATATTTAGGAACTGAGGTGCAGCGGTGGTCACTTTATGTCCCTGCAGCTCAGTTCCAAACTTGGCCATACACAAGTCTGGGGGTCTCCTTTATGTAGAAGACAAAAGAGGTACGGTGTTCCTGGGTGGCAAGTTGGCCACCTGGTTAGTACTCAGAGTGGTGGGGAGGTGGGGAATACCTCCTTTCGGAACTAGGACCCTCACACACCCAGCAAGCTAGGTGTCATGCTTCATCATATGGGTCTGCTCCTCGTCGAGCCGGCGCTGCAATGCTCGACGGGCACCCATAAAGGGGCTCTTTATCGGAGATCTTTTGTTCCTTGCCGTATAGGTGCCGTGGGTGTGAGGGGCCTGGTAAGATGTAGATGTGGTGTGTGGGTTAAAACAGGTAAGGGAATCCTCTATAATTATTTTTATTCTGGAGAGGTCACAACCTGATTAAAAAGTAAAAAAAAAGAAGGAGGGCGACTATTTTGTTTTAATCTGACAAAAATTACGCTCTACCCCTTAGTGGTCAACATGTTTCTCGCCTATAAAATGTCTCTAATAGATCAGTTGGCGATTCCTCAGGACCTAGTGACTAAATGAAAACTATCTACAGTGTATGGTGTGGTTCTACATACCACTTCTTCTCTCGGTAGGACGTTGCCCCGGAGAAAAGCAGCCAACCTCTTAAGGATTCAAGTGCTGCTTCATCAGACCGCAGCGGAGTATATGGACACTCAACGTAGTGTCGCTGCTCCCGCTCAGAGCAGTCCGGCTCACCTACCCGCTCCGCTGCATCAGGAAGGATCTCCTTTATGTCCATGCGCCGCAATCTATAGCCGTACAATTTGGTCATCTGCCCCCCTGTGGGTCACTGTGATTCACCTCAATTTCCAAACCTACGAATACCGGCGGCAGGTGAAAGGAGGCCCCACACCAAGTGTTAAGCGGCGGCCACTTCACTCTAGGAGTCCTGGAGAGTCGAGGTCACACTCAACGAAGCCCACCTCTAGGCACGCGTCATCTTGTATCCCTACAGAACTCATCGGAGAGATCCCATAAGAGAGTCTAAACTGAGGCAGCCTTGAACTTGTGGACCAGGATTCAGGTGGAAGGACGGACGGCCTGACAGACTGCCAGAGTCCTCCCTGCACACCGCTGCATGGCTGAGGAGCCAACGACCCTCGTGGTCCAGAGTCTGCAGGACGGAGGACGCAGGGGTCCCTTGCCGCATCGCTGGCTGCTCCGGGCCATGTTGTTTGAGGCTAAAAAGGCTTGTTTGCAGGATAGAGGGGGCAGAATCATTGGGAATGTAAAAAAACATGCCCAATAACAGCAAAACCAAGCACACGGGCGCCAAGGAAAAGGAGCTACCTAAGGCCACTGGCACCGAGTTGGAGAAGGGCATGGACTATACCAACCGGGACCTGAACAACGATAACCTTAAAGAAATAATAGATAATGTATTGCTCCTTCGTATGAGAAGATGCACACGATAGAACTAATGGTGGATGTTTAAACCTCTAAAATAGATCAGACATTGGGTGCTCGAAGTAATAATATACCCACGAATGGATCTGAGGTCACTTACGCAAGGGCCATAATGGATGAGGTCAACCCCTGCCCAAACACCAATTTAAGAACTCGGGTACAGGGGGCAGGGGTTGGTAATGCTCCAGGGACAGCTCTAAAGCCTGCCCGGCTGACAACTAGGGATCCAATCCCGGCTGAAGGGGGCTTAGCTAATGCAGCAAGGATAACAGGGATGACAAGGAAGGTTCGGGTTCCCACTCACACAAGAAGGATAACTTGCCTACACTAAATCTCCCTCCTGAGTGTGGCCCATATGTAGTAGTAATGACAGGGGTCCCCAAATTATCCTCTAAGGAATCCACTATGCAGCTACACAATAAAGTTTGCCATTGGTTCTGTAAAAGTGCTTGTTTCAACGTACAAGAACATAAGGATATTCTTTTTGCCAGAAGGGTAGGATGGGTGGGACCGGGAAGAAAACAGCGAAAAGTGGATTGTTTTGTGGTCAATTGTAGAGATCCATCATGGGCAAAGAGCTTAATCCTTAGTTCCCATTCTCAGCGGTTGACAGATGAGGGAATCCGCCTCGAACCCCTAAGTTTTTTCTATGGTCATTTGAGGCCGACAAATAACCACATCCAGACCTACCAGAGAAACATTGAGAATACTTCTTCAATTCCTACTGCTAACCGATATCTTCCACTGACGGATTAAGACAGTAATGATTGACTACAGGGAAATCCTGCTCTCCTAAATGAAAGTACCAAGGGGGGATCGCCTTTAACCATAGCCCTAATAATTAAGAACAATAACCCAGAATCCCTTGAAAATAGGCCCTCAATTTTTAAGTTTGCTTGTCGGAACGTTGCGGGAGTTGTCACAAAAATGACGGACCCAGAATGGTTAAACCTGGTTAACTTATATGATGTGATCTTACTTCAAGAAACTTGGGCATGTGAACCTTTTTCTGTGGATGGATATGAATCCTTCCACTTCCCAGCAATAGGTGGGGGCGGATGGAGAGCACAAGGTGGCTTATCTATCCTGATTTGCATAACAAACTTATTCAAAACCACAGTCATCCCCGTCAAGCACACTGGGATCCAGGTGATATGGGTGGTGACAACTGGGAATTTTAATTTTTTCTTGGTTAACTTTTACAACGCAGTAGTAAAAGTGGGTTGCCAAATCTCTGCGTTATTCAAGGTACTGCACACTTTGGAAGCTAGGGCTCTTCAGTGGTTGCAGAGCTTTAACCTGGTATTGGGGGGGATTTTAATGCCAAGATAGGCCAACTTAATTCACACTCAGCTGGTGTAGATGACAGAGGCAAGCGGTTGATAAGAGCTTTCGGTCTCACTGATCTCATAGAGTTAGGTTCGCTAGTAGAACAAGACTTTAGTGGCAAACCAACCTTTATAGGGTGGGGTAAGGGAACAACCATTGACTATATTTTTTGAACAAGGTCAATGGGAGAACGAGTTAGATCAGGTGACGTCATATCTACCAGTTATAGTGATCACAACCCCATAGTGTTTGAACTATCAACACCCTCGGGTGTAGCAAGAAATAGTAACCCAGGTTTAATTGGGTTGGAAACTGAAGACGAGGGGCGCAGAATTGGTGGCGTATTACACAGACTCCCGAGTTATTTAAGTCCCTACTTGTTGCTAATATGGATCTGCTTATGAACCCATTGCTTAGGATTGATCCTCCTCCAGATGAGGTCTCGGAAGCCTTTGGGAGCCTCACTAAATCCATTACAGACATCATGAAGAGCCTCTCCGCCCCAGTAAAGCAAACTAAATCTGGGGGGTTTGACCGAGAATGTAGGCTAGCAAATAAGAGGCTAAGGCAGACCCTTAACACTAGGCCAATGAGTAAACCGGATGTTATACGGGCAAGAACAAGGTACCCGATGGCCATTCAACACAGGAAGAAAAAACTTAAGGAAGAGTCATGGGACAGATTATTGACTGCCTGTGCCAAGAGGGACTCCTGGGGCCTTTGGCAAATAGTTACGGGTAAGGGCTTGCCCCTAGTCGTCGATGATGACGTAAGTAATAATATCTCATCGGAATAGTGGTTACAACATTTTTCTAACATTTATTTGGGAGACATAAGTAGACATAATGAAGGTGGTGAGGATTTAATTAAGTTTCCCTTTCCCTTAAGATTTGAATTAGAGTAAATAAGTGATTAAGATCAGCCTAGCCAATAAGGCTCCTGGCCCCGATGGAATCCCAATGGATTTATACAAACTAAATATCTCATTTTGGGCCCCATTGATAACTAACATCCTTAATGCAGCTGCAGCTAGCGAAACACCAAAGGATTGGAAGTGTGCCACAGTTATGCCAGTTTTTTAAAAAACTGGACCGCCAGAATCCTAGCTGCTATAGACCTATCTCTCTGTTAATTTCAATTCTAAAGGTGGCTGGTCGAGTCATTTTGGGGATATTGGAGGAATGGGCCCGAACTAATAATATTTTAAGTCCAGGTCAATACGGCTTTCGGGAGGGGAAGGGAACTATGGAGCAATGCCTAAATCTAGAGATGATGATAGGTAAATATGTGGTGGCAAAGAAAGGCACCATCCATCCAGCTTTCATGGACCGAAGCAGTGCCTTTGATTGAGTCAATAGGTCAAAGCTGTGGTCTACACTAGCTGATATGGGATTGCCAAAATCCTGCTGGATTACGTACGAGCCATGCACTCAGAGATAGCTGCAACTGTCAGGTTTGGCCAGAAGGGGGAATGTACGTACTCCTTTAACCTCCCAAGAGGTGTCAGGCAGGGTTTTGTTTTGGCCCCCCTCTTATTTTTACTATATAGCAATGGCCTGAATACGTTTCTGATAGAAAACGGAAAGGACATGCGTATGGTAAATTCTGCTTTTGTCCCGTCTCTGCTGTATGCAGATGATGCAGTTTTAATATCCCGCGCAGCCAATGGCCTAAGGAGCTTGGTGGACATGTTTGTAAATGTTATGAATGACCTTGATTTAGACACTAATATCTCTAAAACTGATACAATGATCTGGGGGAAGATTACCTCCAAAGTTAGGCACTTATGTATTAAGGGTTGCTCAATCTGGAGGGTTAGTTCGCTTCCATACTTGGGAGTCACTTTTGACCAATATAGTAACTGGAGCCCATGTATGGCTGTCAGAGGTCAATGTTTTAATCACGTTTGTGGTGCTATATTTAAGTTTTCTATCCTAATAGGCAATAAACCATAGTTTCTCTCCTCCAGATTTTTAGGATGAAATGTCTGCCAGTACTTGCGTATGGTGCAGCCATCTGGAGTTTTCATAACTGTTTAAAAATACAAAGGGAAGAGAATCGATTTTGTCGAAAACTACTTGGAGTTGGTCCCGCAAGCCCTAGCACCTTTATTCATGATGAATTGGGCTTGGGGTTAGTGGAAGACGCTGTAAGAATAGCCCCATTAATTCTATAGATCTCTGTTTGGTGTGGGGACCGCACAGCTTTTAATAGGGAAGTAATTCAGGATTGTCTTGGCTGTGACCTGTAGCATAAGATACCATGTCTGACATGTATAAAAATCTTGGCTACTGATTTGGAGCATCCCGAAGTGTATTATGTTCCTCGGTGTATTGTCAAAGCGGACGGGAAGAGGATAAAGGAGAAATATTTTAGACTAATCATGGAAACGAGGGAATCAAGGACCCTGGAAAAAATGACAGTGAGAGCCTGCAAGATAATACAAACAAATCCAGGTCCGGAGCCTTATCTTACCGTGGGAGAGATCCCTGCTCACAAGGGTTCGATTGGGCTCAATACGGTGCAGTCCCTGCTTCCCTCCCGGGTAATACGATAGCAGTTCAATTTTAACATGCCCAAGTGACAGAACTTCCCTACAACCCGGGTCCATCTGGCATTATTCTGTCCAACATATTACTTCCAGCGAAAAAGATATTTGTCTTCTATTCTAAAGTCTAGAGGTTTTTATCAATATAGACCCGCCTTTTTGCACTTACAATTATCATTAGACCAAACGGTTATTTTAGCTGTGGTGTCTTTTATGAAATGTGCCTTAAAAATGAACGCTGCTTTACATCTCTACCCGTTGTTTACCGAAGTATGGTGCTCCTTACAGACCGTAGTTTTAAAAAGATATTGTTAGATGACATTTTTATCCTTTTTATAAGTGTATATACATTTACAGCGGTTTTCATGGCGAAAGTTGCATTGTCAAAGGTTTTAGCTTGTACTTTTACGATTATTAATTAATAATCAAATAAATAAATATTGATTGATTGATTGAACCACACCGTGTTATTGTCCCGCCATTAACCACACCTTGTTATTGCCCCCATTAACCACACTCTGTGTTTGCCCCCACCGTTAACTACACCCTGTAATTGGCCCCACCATTAACACACACCCTGTTATTGCCCCCACCGATAACCACACTCTGTTATTGCTCCTACTGTTAACCACACGCTGTTATTGTCCCGACCATTAAGCACATCCTGTTATTGCCTCACCGTTAACCACACCCTGTTATTGCCTCCATTTAACAACACCCTGTTATTGCCCCATTTAACAACACCCTGTTATTGCCCCCACCATTTACCACACCCTCTATTGCCCCATTTAACCACACCCTGTTATTGCCTCCGCCATTAACCACAACCAGTTATTGCCCCCACCATTAGCCACTCTGTTATTGTCCCATTATACAACACCCTCTTATTGCCCCATTATACAACACCCTCTTATTGCCCCCACTATTAGTCACACCCTGTTATTGCCCCACCAATATCCACACCTTGTTATTGCCCCACCATTAAACACACACTTTTATTGTCCCACCATTAACCACATCCTGCTATTCTCCCACCTTTAACCACACCCTGTTATTGCCCTTACCATTAACCACACCCTGTTATTACCCCCAATTCGCCACACCGTGTTATTGCCCCCACCATTAACCACACCATGTTATTGCTCCCACCATTGACCGCACCCTGTTATTGCTCCCACCATTAACCACAACCTGTTATTGCCCCCACCATTAACACACCCTGTTATTGCCCCCACCATTAACCACACCCTGTTATTGCCCCACCATTAACACACCATATAATTGCCCCCACCATTAACCACACCCTGTTATTGCCTCCACCATTAACCACACCCTGTTATTGCCCCCACCATTAACACACCATATAATTGCCCCCACCATTAACCACACCCTCTTATTGCCTCCACCATTAACATCAACTTCTCCAGTAAAACACGATGGTCTGCTGTGTCAGAGGCAAGGGGCTTGTCCAGAAGCCTTGGCCTGTCTGTCCGGATCAATAATGTTTCAGGCACTGCCTGTGATATCCGGGGTTCATGTTAGCCCCTGTGTGTAGCTGAAGCGCGACTGGTGAGTTTCCACCACCTAAATCTGATTGAAATGTGATTGTAATTAAGAGCCCACCACCTCTGGTCTGCAGATGGTGACGACGATGGGGCGCGAGGACCGGTGGGGGCAGAGCCGGACTGCCCCCCTTACCTTGGTGGATGAATACATGGCATGGAGCGGGTGTGGGTGGGATCCGGCCTCCGAGGAGATGTTCACAATGGCCCCTCTTTTCCTGTGTGAGGAAGAGATAGAAAGAGGTGTCACAGCTGGAGCTGCTGTCATCACAGATATGCCACGGTGTCCTGAGCTCCCGTGAGTCTACCAGGGAAAACCAGGATTAAGGGAAACTTTGAGTCATCCAAGTCAGAGGGTACTTTGCTTCAGATAAGCATAAACTTCAAAGTAATATTTAAAAAAATCTTCTATTTCTGGGAACTGACCCTTGATGTACAAAGAAGGAGTCCAAGGTATCCCTTTATTAGTAGGGGGGATGGGCAATAAAGAAATAAAAATAATGTATGAGGGGCGTACAGGATATACTGGTCCTTTGACCCTCGTGGTGCCAACATGTTTCTGCCCTGCTCTAATGGCTGCAGAAGGTCCAGGGCATTTGTCCGGGCGGGTTTGTGTTCGCCCCGCCTGCTGCGAGCACAGCAGGTAAACACAAATAAATAAAATGGCATGGCAATACCATTTTACTTTGTCGCCGGCTCGCACTGTGTACAGCGCGAGTGTAAGGGCAGGAGGCAGGGCTGATTCCTGCGATTGCAGGATGACTGCTGCCTCTCCCAGTGCGCATGTCAGATTGGCCTACTGTCTTGTGACGGGTGAGCCCGACATGCACATTGTAGACCCAGCAATCCCCGGGCTGTGAAACAGCCGGGGGATTGCTGGCACACAGCCCCTAGCCTCAAAATAAGCGCTTAGTTAGCCTGCTCCAACCAATCCTGGAGCTGCCCTCTTACTGAAAACAGCATGAGAGCAGCTCCAGGATTGGTTGGATTCGCATTCGACTAGGCAGGAAGGAAGTCCTTTTCCTGCTCGTCATCACCAGGATCCCGCCAGGAGAGGAGAGACACACCGGACGGGGTGCAGCTTATATGGTGGGGTTTTTGGCATCGCGCCCCACCATATTTTCATGTTGCCAGCTGCCAATACTGCTCGTGACGAAAGTCCCATTATTACTCATGTCTTCAAGGGTCCCTAACCATCAATGTACCTACTTGGCTCCGCTCGTGCCCGGCTTTTGTTACAACTAAGTGCGACTTCAGGATGAGTTTTTATCTCCCATGTCGAGTTCAGCTGGACCAGGTTAGCAATTGTGAAAGTAAGCGGGTAACTCTGCATGTGTCAGCGTCATATTTAACAAAACACAAGCGATGAGAGGCAACATATAAGCAGGAAAGATCAATTTAACATCAGGTCAGCTGTCAAAATAATTTTCAAAACTATTTATAGATTCCAATATTGCTTTAATGTTCTTTTTTATTTTCTTCTTTTTCAATCTTGAAAGTATTACAAACAGACGCAACCAACGTGTTTCGCCTCTGACGAGGGCTTCTTCAGGGCAAGAAAAGTCTTGTACTGGTAGCAAAGTAGGTAGTAGGCAGCAAGGGTCCTACCAGAGTCCCAAACCTTTGCTACCCACTGTATAAATTCAAACCAGTAATTGTCTTGCTGGCATAGACATAGACGCGGTGGGCCGGATGGCGTTGTCCAACAAAGTACTCTTTTCGCTGGAATCACTGTCTCCTGTATCTAATATACATATGTGCGAACCGAGAAACAAATGGCTCGGTCGATGCTGCAGACCCCTTAAATTATTGGTTTGAATTTATACAGTGGGTAGCGAAGAATCATAGTGACAAGGATGTGTGTTGGACAGTGGTAGAAATATTATCACCACAAATGGGGTCACTGCAAAACTCCTCCAAAAAGAGCAAAGATGGGTATGTAAACTTCACACTGATAGGGTGGGACTTAACGATGACATCCCATGGAATAAACTGAGCTTAAGGTAATCATGAAGCCCTATTCTGTGCATGTACCGCACATGATGTTCATCCGTTATACTATGCTTTATGTCTTAAGAGCCGCATTCAGCTCCCGAGGTTGCCCCAAACACACTGCAACTGACATGATTTTCCCCATAACTCTTTTTTCTGAACAAGAGAGTACACTGAGATTTTTTCCTTTTTCATTACTACACAAGGGGCATTAGGCACCCCAACCATCGAGCCCTGAATTTGACTCATCCTCCTATAAAGACGTCCGTGGGTATGGCAATGACTGCCATCTTATAAAAGTCTAACCGCTGAGGCACATAAGAATTAGCGGCTTATATAAAAAAATGCAATTCGCTGTGGAATTTCCTTTAAAAACAAAAGAAAAAAAAATCACAGGCTAAAATGAACTGACACCTTTATTACACCTTTAAAAGCTGACACTCCAGTGCATTGAGCAAAGGAGTTCACCCTTGTATGCATTGCATGCATTCTATTACAGGTTATACCGCCTGTAAAACACATTTGTTCAAGGGAATAAAAATGAATTGTCCCGCTAGAATTTCAGTGTGCCGTTACAGCGGAAAGTAGCGCATTGGGGGATAAGGATTATTTTTCCCATCAGCCCAGGGCAATATGACGCTGAGGCACGCATCGTTACGCGGTTACTTTCACAATTGCTAACCCGGTCCAGCTGAGCTCAACATGGGAGGTAAAAACTCCACCCGAAGTCGCACTCAGTCATACCAAAAGCCAGGCGTGCATGGATGGTTAGGGACCCTTGAAGACGGGAGTAATAATGGGACTTTCGTCCCAAGTAGCACTCGCTGCGCTGCTCGGCTTCTGACCCACGAAAGCTTTTTCCTGAGCTAACAGCCTGAGCTGCATTTGCATTTACGTATAAGTGTCTGGTTTTTCTGTTTTGTGTGTTTACTGACCGCTTGTGATTTAGGGTCTAACTACAGGGCCAAACCTCCCTCCACCCACTTTAGGGTAAGTTACCAAGACCACTGCATGCCAGATTACCATGTATGTCAGCCACACTTCACGCCTCACCGTTTTATTAGCATGATTGTAGTATTGTTCATGGAACACCACTTTATAAATGTAATTGTGCACAAGTTCCTCCCCGGGTCTCATTACTAAGCAATACATTTGTATGGCTTAGTCTGCATGAAAATACTAGCGCAGTGGGAGATTCAGACTGCATTGTAATTAGCATTGCAGAAGTGATATAACTTTTATATGCGAGTTGATCAGCACACATTGTTGTGTTTTGTGTGCATCACGTGAACCCGCTTATGCACTGTATACAAATTTCTACCTTTTTATGTATCTCTGCCTGCAGGTACTATTGGTCCGGCAAGTATTTTCTGTCTGTGCATGCCTTAGTATATGTTCATGCCACAGTGAAAAGTTATTCACAGGACATCACCGGGGGAGTATTAGTAAAATGAACCCGCCCTGACGAATGCCCTGGACCATCTGCGGCCATTAGAGCAGGGCAGAAACATGTTGGCACCACGAGGGTCATAGAACCATTATATCATGTATGCTCCTCATATATTCTTTTTACTCATTGCCCATCCACCCCACTAATAAAGGGAGACCTTGGGAGTGGATGAGGTATTTTTATTTACACGTAGCTTCTCCCAAACACCATAATATACAAAGAGCTCCCTGGAATGCGGTCGAGCCCGCCCTGGCTTTTAGGGGTCAGGGTGAACCCGACGATGAAGCATGCCACTACTAGAGTGGGTAAGGGTTATATATAAAAAAGGATAATTTTTCCTTTTTCCCATCTCTTGCAGAGGTGGTGTCTATTCCAGAACCGCACCTCAGTGTTGTGAGGCAGAGTGATGCCCTTATTGATTTTGTAACCTGAGTCCCGGGAGAACGTATCCTTTTTTAGGTCTCGCCTACGCAGCGCGCGTGCGCTGCTTAGGAGGGCCTTTAGCCGTCGCTCTGCTCTTTTTGAAGCACATACTCGTGCTTGTGGCGGCATCCACCTTGCGGGAGCGAGCAGCGGCGCGCATGCTAATTGGCTGTTGCTCGCTCCCGCAAGGCGGATGGTGCCACAAGCACGAGTGTGCTTCAAAACAGTCACTAAGCAGAGCGCGGGCCGCGTTTTTAAAAAAAATCTTACCTTCCCCCTTGTTTTTTTTGGTGTATGTTAAGGAAGAATGAAGGTTTATATTGTATTATTTTGGAGATGGTGTATATTTAAAAAACAAACATCTGAGCACTCAAAAAAAAAAATGCTGTTTTTTTGTTTTGCACTTACGAATGGTAAAAAAAAATAACGCGGAGCATTTGTTAATTAATTATTTTGAACATTGTGGGAACTTACATGCTAATGCGTACATTTACTTTTTTTAAGCTACAAGAATTTTTTTCGTTTAAAAATGCTTGCTACTAGTGTTATGCTTTCGGCCGCACTCCCCCACCCCTCCCCCTTAGCTGCATTCCTCGCATCCCACAGCATTTTGCCTGCAGGAGCGAGCAGTGCCTCCTTGTTTACATAGAAAGGGTCAGCTTGCCTGCATTACTGAGTATATCGTATGTGTTTTAATTAATTGCCCAATAAAGTATTAAACATGAACCCGCAGCTTTGCGGCCTAAAAACTGATCCTGCCACCTGAGCATTTTGATGAACTGCTCTACCTCTCCCTCTACCTCTCTACCTCTCTCTACCTCTCTCTCTCTCTCTCTCTCTCTCTCTACCTCTCTACCTCTCTCTCTACCTCTCTCTCTCTACCTCTCTCTCTACCTCTCTCTCTCTACCTCTCTCTCTCTACCTCTCTCTCTCTACCTCTCTCTCTCTACCTCTCTCTACCTCTCTCTACCTCTCTCTCTCTACCTCTCTCTCTACCTCTCTCTCTACCTCTCTACCTCTACCTTTCTACCTCTCCCTCTCTACCTCTCTGCCTCTACCTCTCTGCCTCTCTACCTCTCTCTCTACCTCTCTCTCTACCTCTACCTCTCTACCTCTACCTCTCTCTCTACCTCTCTCTCTCTACCTCTCTCTACCTCTCTCTCTACCTCTCTCTACCTCTCTCTCTCTCTACCTCTACCTCTCTCTACCTCTCTACCTCACCCTCTACCTCTCTACCTCACCCTCTACCTCTCTCTACCTCTCTCTACCTCTCTCTACCTCTCTCTCTCTCTCTCTCTCTCTCTCTACCTCTCTACCTCTCTCTACCTCTCTACCTCTCTCTCTACCTCTCTACCTCACTCTCTACCTCACCCTCTACCTCTCTACCTCACCCTCTACCTCACCCTCTACCTCACCCTCTACCTCTCTCTCTACCTCTCTCTCTCTACCGCTCTCTCTCTACCTCACTCTCTACCTCACCCTCTACCTCTCTACCTCACCCTCTACCTCACCCTCTACCTCACCCTCTACCTCTCTCTCTACCTCTCTCTCTCTACCGCTCTCTCTCTACCTCTCTCTCTACCTCTACCTTTCTACCTCTCTCTCTCTACCTCTCTACCTCTCTCTCTCTACCTCTCTCTCTCTACCTCTCTCCCTCTACCTCTCTCCCTCTACCTCTCCCTCTCTCTCTACCTCTACACCTCTCTCTACCTCTCTACCTCTCTCTACCTCTCTCTCTACCTCTCTCTACCGCTCTACCTCTCTCTCCCTACCTCTACCTCTCTCTCTCTACCTCTACCTCTCTCTCCCTACCTCTACCTCTCTCTCTCTACCTCTCCCTCTCTACCTCTCTCTCTACCTCTCTCTCTCTACCTCTCTCTCTCTACCTCTCTCTCTACCTCTACCTCTCTCTCTCTATCTCTACCTCCACCCCTCTACCTCACTCACCTCTCTCTACCTCTCTCTCTCTCACCCTCTCTCTCTACCTCTCTCTCTCACCTCTCTCTCTCTACCTCTCTCTCTCTACCTCTCTACCTCTACCTCTCTCCCTCTACCTCTCTCTCTACCTCTCTCTCTCTACCTCTCTCTACCGCTCTACCTCTCTCTACCTCTCTCTCTCTCTACCTCTCTCTCTCTACCTCTCTCTCTCTACCTCTCTCTCTCTACCTCTCTATCTCTACCTCTACCTTTCTACCTCTCTCTCTCTACCTCTCTACCTCTACCTCTCTCCCTCTACCTCTCTCTCTACCTCTCTCTCTACCTCTCTCTACCGCTCTACCTCTCTCTACCGCTCTACCTCTCTCTACCGCTCTACCTCTCTCTCTACCTCTCTCTCTCTACCTCTCTCTACCTCTCTCTCTCTACCTCTCTACCTCTCTCTCTACCTCTCTCTACCTCTCTCTACCTCTCTCTCTCTCTACCTCTCTCTCTCTACCTCTCTCTCTCTCTACCTCTACCTCTCTCTACCTCTCTCTACCTCTCTACCTCTCTACCTCTCTCTCTACCTCTACCTCTCTACCTCTCTCCCTCACTACCCCTCTCTACCTCTCTCTCTCTCTACCTCTCTCTACACCTCTCTACACCTCTCTCTCTACACCTCTCTCTCTACCTCTCTCTCTCTACCTCTCTCTACCTCTCTCTACCTCTCTCTCGCTCTCTCTCGCTCTCTCTCTACCTCTCTCTCTACCTCTCTCTCTCTACCTCTCTCTCTACCTCTCTCTCTCTACCTCTCTCTACCTCTCTCTACCTCTCTACACCTCTCCACCTCTCTCTACCTCTCTCTACCTCTCTACCTCTCAACCAGTTGAATTCCGGGAAGCCCAAACCATCAGTATTTCAAATCTGCGCGTGAAACGTGGGTAGGATGAGCCGTGCAGCTCAGAAAGGGATGTTCTTTTTACATAATTTGTATTTAATAGAATTGGGAAGCAGGAGAACAGTCTCACAGTTGAGATAGGGATTCACATACACTGGCGACCGCTTTTGAATTGGCTTTAAAACCATTCAAAGATGGCTGCAGCGTCTACGTGGGATGCGGTGGACTAATTGGCAGCCGGAGCCTGATAGCACTGCTTGTCCTTAAAAAAAAAAAAAACAAGCATTGGCATAGCCAATAGGTCTCCCCTTTCGGACCTTATAAGTGTTTAGTTATCCAGTACAATATCCTTGGTGCAACAACATCAAGTGTTGCATGGCTAAACACTTATAAGGTCCCAAAGGCGAGACCTATTGGCTATGCCAATGCTTGTCTTCCTTTGTCTAACATGAAGACCTCCCTTCCCTCCCGGTTGGTGCGTCAGCCGACCTCCCTTACCACTGTTTTTGAAGACGTTAATGCTCACTGCACCAGAAGTATCTTCCCTCTGTTTTATTGTCATGAGTTTCAAAAAGATCCCAACTTGTAATGAACCTAAGTTTTCTTCTTGGTGATGCATCTCTGTTACTATGCAAACTCCATTTTCTGTGAATTTACAGAGGAGGTGATTATGGGGCCAATAGAAGTTGGGGTCACATCAGGTCTGGGATAAGCCCCTGTCCTTTCTATGTGACCCCTGTGCATGTGTAAGTGAATTGTAGTTCAGTATTTAGACATTTCTTACAGTGCAGGTTGCCACGTTTTGTTTTGTTCGTGGGTCAAGGGTGTGATTTCACCTGCCTTCTGGGCTTACAAGGATCTCCCTGCATGTTTCCGTCACTTGAAGTTTTAAAAAATTCATATTCAGAATTATGTTCAAGGTTTAAAGTATGTTGCTTAACCTACCAAGCCATTCACCATGACACCTACATTACACAACAGTTTGGGTGGCATGAAATGACTCAGAGGCCAAAACAACCTCCATCTTAGGTGCCAAGCCCAGGACCGCTCCTTTAAGGGCGCTGGGGTCACCACTGGGACCTTCTTCCCTCCAAAGACCACAAAACATCCTTTCTCACTTTTAGGAAACACCGAAAAACTGACGTCTTACGCCTGTTCCTGAGCTAATGGCTCATGATTTCCGAGCTAATGGCTCATGATTTCCGAGCTAATGGCTCATGATTTCTGTCTGATCAGTTAAAAAGTCTACTTGCTATGTTTAATGTCTTGTTATTCACCAAGTCTCTGAAATGTGATATGACTCTATGTTGCAGCCTTTACTCTCTCTACCTTCTCTCCTAGCTGTGATACGTATTAATGCATTCTCTATAAAGCGCTTTTATATTCTGTGGTGCAGGAGCACTATGTCAGTCGTTAACCAAAGTAAAGAAGCATTGATAGGTCTATTTGCTGGATAACATGGTTGCCATATAGGGATGTGCTGATCTGTGAGTATTCTGCCTCTGAGCCTCACTGGGCTTTGCTCACAGTACACAGGACCTTGGACTTTACCCCTGGTGCATCACGAGCGAGCGAGCGGAGTGGTTCGCGAAGCCATAAGTTCGAGCATGGTCTGGGACTTGTGTAAGTAGTCTTTGAGTTTCTTTGGTAGCCTTGGGCTGTATCACGCTAAATGCCCTGGGGGCAAATAGTTGTGTGCGCTTGCTTTGTGCAAACCCGGGGTACTTTGGTATTACAGTATAGGCCACATACGTGTGCGTTGTGCCTTCTGTAATACAGATCATGCTGGCGCTACATATGAGTCTGTGTGATCTGAGGGGCATTCTCTCATTTGCATGGGGGCGTAGCCATATGCAAATGAGGTAACAATTTGCTTCTGCGCTCGTGCCATATTACAGACGGAGGCTGAGAGGCAAGGAAGGTGTTGGGGGGGATCTGACAGACACTCCAGACACCCCCCTCTAGGCACGGGCAGTCACTCACTGCACCCAACTGCAGGGGGTCTCTGGCCCTTTTGGCAGTTGGGTGCCATCACAGTGAAAGTTGGATCTGAGGGTTCAAACAGCAGGTCTGCCTTTCACTAATGCACTCTACTGGGAACGGCACACTTGTTGTGATACGGCACGCTTTCACAGTCAGCACCTATCGCACAGACCTAAGTGTGCGCCGCGGTACAACCTGGGAGAGTGCGCAGTACCCACTAGGCAGCCCTTGTGTAAATGATGTTACACAAGTGTATGCGCAGTGTTACCAGGCCTTGCTTTCAGCTGCACCGGACAGTCACTTTGGAGAAGCGGATGTTCCGGGGCGCAGACGGTGGATGTGACGCCCTTGACACTGTGTTGACTTGGAAAGAGGTGAATCCAGCGCCTAGATGCCTTGCCTTCAGTGAGGTTTGCTTCTGGAGTAGGAGGCCAGTGGTTGGAGGTGAATCAGCCTTTGCTGCTGCAAGGAGCAGATCTCAGCCTTGGCTCTGTTCATGCAGAGGAAGCCCTCCATCATCCAGTGGAGACAGGTTCTGATGCTGGTCTGGGTCCATGGCCTCTGCTCCTCTCAGTGACACAGGCAGGCCAGTGATGCCACTGCAGTCACTAGTGACTCTCTGTGTGTATCTTCAAAGCCTCGCCGCACTCTGCTCTTTTGCACAGTAGAGTGGTATAGAGTGCAGTGGTGGAGAGTGGAATGATGCAGAGTAGAGTGGCGTAGAGTTCGGTGGTGGAGAGTGCAGTGTTGCAAGGTAGAGTGCAGTGGTGTAGAGTAGAGTGGCATAGAGTGCATCAGCATAGAGTGCAGTGGCGTAGTGTAGAGTGGCGCCGAGTAGAGTACAGTGCTGTAGAACAGATTAGAGTGCAGTGACATAGAGTGCAATGGTGTAGAGTAGAATGTTCCAGATTAGGGTACAATGACGTAGAGTGCAGTGGTGCAGAGTACATTGGCATAGAGTGCATTGGTTTGAGTAGAGTGGTGTAGAGTGCATTGGCAAAGAGTGCAGTGGTTTAGAGTAGAGTGGAGTGGTGCAATGTAGAGTGGTGCTGAGTGGCGTAGAGTGCAGTGCGTGGATTGTTTCAGAGTAGGGCGAAGTGGCGTAGAGTGAAATGACACTGGGTAGAGTGCAGTGGCATAGTGTAGAGTGGATTAGCATAGAGTAGAGTGCAGTGGTGTAGAGTGGCATTGAGTGCAGTGGTGCAGAGTAGATTAGAGTGGCATAGAGTGTATTGGATTAGAGTGGAGTGGTATAGAGTAGAATGCAGTGGTATAGAGTTGAGTGTTGCAGAGTGGCATGGAGTGACGTAGAGTGGAGCAGAGTAGCGTAGATTGCAGTGGTGTGGAGTGGCATAGAGTGTAGAGACATAGAGTGCAGTGGCATAGAGTAGATTGTTTCAGAGTAGAGTGATGTGCTGTAGAGTGGAGTGGTGCAGGGTAGACTGCAGTGCCATAGAGTAGAGTGTTGTAGAGTGCAGTGGCGGAGAGCGCAGTGGTGCAGAGTAGATTAGAGTGCCACAGAGTGTATTGGCGTAGAATGCAGTGGCATAGAGTGCAGTGGCATAAAGTGCAATGTTGAAGGGTATAGTGGAGTGGTGCAGAGAAGAGTAGAGTGGAGTGGCCTAGACTGGATTGGTGCAGAGTGCAGTGGCAAGGAGTTCAGTGGTGCAGAGTAGAGTGCATTGGCCTAAAGTAGATTGATGCAGAGTAGAGAAGCATGATGTGGCGCAGAGTGGAGTAGTGCAGAGTAGAGTGCAGTGACACAGTGTAGTGCTGTAGAGTGGAGTGGTGCAGAGTAGAGTGGAGTGGTGTAAAGTAGAGTTTGCATGGTGTGGTAGCGCACTACTATTACAGACACATTTTCAATTGAAATGACCATTACATTTGCACAGATGTACAGTTTTACTGATAAAAGTGTACAGTGCAGAAACAATAATGCGTGGAAATGTTATCATCTAGTGTATTGATTTGTTTTCATCGTATTAAAATATTTGTTTCCACCAAACTTCAGAATTACAGAAAAAGTGCTTCATTTGTGCTTTCCTAATTCAGATATATTATGAAAAATCTGCACAGTACGTTTAAAGACCATTTAAATGTTGTTGTGTGATAGAAAAAAAGCTTTTCTTTCACAGAAAGATTGTCACAAACATCCTCTCACTTTGAAATCCGAGAAGGAAAAGTAAACACCAAGCTCCCTCTGAACACAGAGCCTGACATTTGACCTCTGTCTTTGAAGGAACAGAAATGTGACAAGATAAGAACAAGATTTAAAGGCCTGTTTACAGAAAGCGAGCACTCAGAAGATTAGAGTAAACAGGCGATTCTCCAAGGGAGAGACTAACTCAAGCTGGACAGCTTAAAACAAATAAAGCCTGCAAATAGAAAACAAGCAACTGTGAGTTACAAAACACAAACCCAATGGTTAGCAATGGGCGGAATGCATTTCCAGGGAAACTTTCAGGATATCCCCAAGATGTCTTTAGCCAACCAGACAGCTGCACTGTCCGGTAGGCTTCGACCTACAAGCTAGCCCAAACTGACTTGTCAGAGCAGCCTTTTGGGCACTGCCTGATTGCCCTACAGGCCAGTCCGACTCTGTCCTTCGTTGGTCCCTCGATGACATGTCTGAGAAGCTCAATCTTGGAGATGTGCTGAGCTTCCAAACAGGCCTCACACAGCAGCATTCCCATCCTGTGACATACTGCACCTACATCAGTGGTGCCCCTCGAGGGCAGGATTAGCTGCACTCACAGAGATGCACTTAATGGCAGAATAACACTGCACCTCTTCCTCCTCTCTGTGGGCACATGCAGCTAGCTAACTGTTTGCACGGATAGGATTGGGCACCCCTCCGCTCCTCACACGCGACCTCACATGTCTTACCACCTTATGCACGCACACTGTACCAGGCATGCACAATACATGGTGCAGCCTCTTACTGGTCAAGCGAGAAGTGTTGCAGTGCCTCATCAGAGTGTTAGGCACTATACAGATGCTGTATTTAAGCTTGGGACAGATTGCCAACCAAGAAGTGCTGTGGTGCCTCATCAGGGTGTGAGGCACTATAGAGATACTGTATTTTAGCATGGAAAGACTCTCAACCCAGAAGTGCTGCAGTGCCTCGCAAGGGCTGTGAGGCACTATACAGATGTTGTATTTTAGCATGGGATGCGTTGTCAACCGAGAAGTGCTGTGTCGCTCGTCTGGTTGTGAGGCACTATACAGATGTTGTATTATAGTATGGGATCGATTGTTGACACAGAAGTGCTTCAATGCCTCTTCAGGGGTATGAGGCACTTAGTATGGGACAGATTGTCCACCGAGAACTGATGTGGTGCCTTGTCAGGGTGTGAGGCACTATACAAATGTTGTATTATAGTATGGGACAGGCTGTCCACCGAGAAGTGCTGCGGTGTCTTGTCAGGGTGTGAGGCCCTATACAGATGTTGTATTTTAGTATGGGACAGATTGTCCACCGAGAACTGATGCAGTGCCATGTCAGGGTGTGAGGCACTATACAAATGTTGTATTATAGTATGGGACAGGCTGTCCACCAAGAAGTGCTGCGGTGTCTTGTCAGGGGTATGAGGCAAAATACAGATGCTGTATTTTTGTACTGGACAGGCTGTCAACCGAGATGTGCTGCAGTGCCCCGTCAGAGTGTGAGGCACTATACAGATGTTGTATGTTAGCATGGGACAGGTAGTCAACCAAGAAGAGGTGCAGTGCCTTGTCAGGGGTGTGACGCACTATAAAGATGGTGCATTCAAATATTGGACAGCTTGTCAACTGAGAACTGCTGTGGTGCCTCGTCAGGTTGTGAAGCACTAAACAGATGTTGTATTTTAGTATGGGACAGGCTGCCCACTGAGAAGTGCTGCGGAGCCTTGTCAAGGGTATGAGGCACTCTACAGATGTGGTATTTTTTGGTATGGGACAGGTTGTTGACCGAGAAGTGCTGCGTTGCCTCGTCAGGGGTGTGAGGCACTATACAGATGTTGTATTTTAGCATGGGACATGTTGTCGACCGAGAAGTGCTGCAGTGCTTGTCAGGTTGTGAGGCACTATACAGATGTTGTATTATATAGTATGGGACAGGCTGTCCACTGAGAAGTGCTGCGGTGCCTCGTCAGGGTTATGAGGCACTATGGGAGAAGTTGTCAACCGAGAAGAGTTGCAGTGCTTCATCAGGGGTGTGAGGCAGTATACAGATGTTGTATTTTAGCACGGGACAGGTTGTTGACCAAGAAAAGCTGCGGTGCCTCGTCAGGGTGTGAGACACTATACAGATGTTGTATTTTAGTATGGGACAAGTTGTCAACTGAGAAGTGCTGCAGTGTCTTGTCAGGGTGTGAGGCCCTTTACAAATGTCGTATTATAGTATGGGACAGGCTGTCCACCGAGAAGTGCTGTGATGTCTTGTCAGGGGTGTGACACACTATAAAGATGTTGTATTTGAGTATGGGAAAGGCTGTCAACTGAGAAGTGCTGCAGTGCCCCGTCAGGGTGTGAGGCATTATACAGATGTTGTATTTTAGTATGGGACAGGTAGTAAACCGAGAAGTGCTGCAGTGCCCCGTCAGGGTGTGAGGCATTATACAGATGTTGTATTTTAGTATGGGACAGGTTGTAAACCGAGAAGTGCTGCAGTGCCTTGTCAGGGGTGTGACACACTATACAGATGTTGTATGTTAGTATGGGACAGATAGTCAACCAAGAAGAGGTGCAGTGCCTTGTCAGGGGTGTGAGGCATTATACAGATGTTGTATTTTAGTATGGGACAGGTAGTAAACCGAGAAGAGGTGCAGTGCCTTGTCAGGGGTGTGAGGCATTATACAGATGTTGTATTTTAGTATGGGACAGGTAGTAAACCGAGAAGTGCTGCAGTGCCCCATCAGGGTGTGAGGCAATATACAGATGTTGTATTTTAGTATGGGACAGGTAGTCAACCAAGAAGAGGTGCAGTGCCTTGTCAGGGGTGTGAGGCATTATACAGATGTTGTATTTTAGTATGGGACAGGTAGTAAACCGAGAAGTGCTGCAGTGCCCCATCAGGGTGTGAGGCAATATACAGATGTTGTATTTTAGTATGGGACAGGTAGTCAACCAAGAAGAGGTGCAGTGCCTTGTCAGGGGTGTGAGGCATTATACAGATGGTGTATTCTAATATTGGACAGCTTGTCAACTGAGAACTGCTGTGGGGCCTCTTCAGGCTGTGAGGCCCTAAACCGATGTTGTATTTTAGTATGGAACAGGCTGCCCACTGAGAAGTGCTGCGATGCCTCGTCAAGGGTATGAGGCACTATACAGATGTGGTATATTAGTATTGGACACGTTGTCGATCGAGAAGTGCTTCGTTGCCTCGTCAGGGGTGTGAGCCACTATACAGATGTTGTATTTTAGTATGGGACAGATTGTCAACCAAAGAAGTGCCTCGTCAGGGCTGTGAGACGCTTTACAGATGTATTTTATCATGGGGCAGATTGTCAACCGAGAAGTGCTGTGGTGCCTTGTCTGGGTGATAGGCACTATACAGATACTGTATTTTAGCATGGGACAGATTCTCAACCCAGAAGTGCTGCGGTGTGTCGCCAGGGCTGTGAGGCACTATACAGATGTATTTTAGCATGGGAATTGTTGTCGACCGAGAAGTGCTGTGCCGCTCGTCTGGTTGTGAGGCACTACACAGATGTTGTATTATAGTATGGGACCAGTTGTTGACCCAGAAGTGCTTCCATGCCTCCTCAGGGGTATGAGGCACTTAGTATGGGACAGATTGTCCACAAGTACTGCTGTGGTGCCTCAACAGGGTGTGAGGCACTATACAGAAGTTGTTTTCTAGTATAGGACAGACTGTAGACCGAGAATGCTGAAATGCTCGTCAGGGTGTGAGGTACTATACAGATGTTGTATTTTAGCACGGGACATGTTGTCGACCGAGAAGTGCTGTGGTGCTTGTCAGGGTGTGAGGCCCTATACAGATGTTGTATTCTAGTGTGGGACAGGTTGTCCACCGAGAACTGCAGTGGTGGCTCGTCAGGAGTGTGAGGCACTATGCAGCTGTCGTATGTTATTATGGGACAGGTTGTCAACCGAGAAGTGCTGCAGTGCCTCATGAGGGTGTGAGGCACTATACAGATGTTGTATTATAGTATGGGACAGGCTGTCCACTGAGAAGTGCTGCGGTGCCTCGTCAGGGGTATGAGGCACTATACAGATGTTGTATGTTAGTATGGCACATGTTGTTGACCGAGAAGAGCTGCAGTGCTTCATCAGGGGTGTGACGCTCTATACAGATGTTGTATTTTAGTATGGGACAGGTTGTCAACCGAGAAGTGCTGCGGTGCCTTGTCAGGGTGTGAGGCAATATACAAATGTTGTATTATAGTATGGGACAGGCTGACCACCGAGAAGTGCTGCGGTGTCTTGTCAGGGGTATGAGGCAAAATACAGATGCTGTATTTTCGTACTGGACAGGCTGTCAACCGAGATGTGCTGCAGTGCCCCGTCAGAGTGTGAGGCACTATACAGATGTTGTATGTTAGCATGGGACAGGTAGTCAACCAAGAAGAGGTGCAGTGCCTTGTCAGGGGTGTGACACACTATAAAGATGTTGTATTCTAATATGGGACAGCTTGTCAACTGAGAACTGCTGTGGTGCCTCGTCAGGTTGTGAAGAACTATACAAATGTTGTATTTTAGTATGGCAAACACAAGGAGATGATGGACGGAGCGCTGAAACTTTTCAGACTCTCGCCCCAGTGACAGATCTGGGTTGAATCCATCATCGTTCTTTAGCTCACTTCGCCACCCCAGTTCCACGACACCGGACCAGCATACCGCAACAGCCGACTCAAATTCCACGCACCCCAGAGGACCCTACAATCAGCCCAGCTCTCCTACGCCGTGGTCCCCCGCACCAGAAAGACCAGATCGGGAGGCCGCTCCTTCTCCTTCCTCGCGGCCAGAGCCTGGAACGCCCTTCCGCTCCACCTCAGGCAGACAATATTGCTCCCCATCTTCGCAAGAAACCTCAAAACCTGGCTCTTCGACAGAACCCCCCCTTGATGGACTGGAACCTGCTAATCCTCCCCCCCAGCGCCTTGAGACCCTTACGGGTGAGTAGTCGCGCTTAACAAACGCCTGATTGATTGATTGAGTTCAGACCCAGCCATATGCAAATCAGTCTTGACCCTGTGCCTCATGGGAACAGTCCAGCCCGAACTGCCAAGCCAGGTCTTCCCTGGACCGGAAACAAACATCCTGGGACCGGGTTCGGAGTATCACCCCTCATCAGCCAGACTAGCTTGAATCTGGTGGCACAGTGAGCACGGGACCCACGTCTGGGCATACCCTTCCCACTTAGAGCGACAAATGCAAAAAGAACAGATGATGGACAGAATGCTGAACGAATTAAACATTCACCCTCAGTCACAGATCTGCGTTAATTCCAGGGAGGACCTGGCCTGGCAGTTCGGGCTGGACTGTTCCCATGAGGAGCAGTGTCAAGACTGACTTGCATATGGCTGAGTCCGAACTGAGGTGGCGAAGTGAGCAAAAGAATAATGGATTCAACCCAGACCTGTGACTAGGCGGGAGTGGTTGAAAAGTTTCAGGGCTCTGTCCATATTCTTGTTGTGTTTGCCAGGTTTGCCCTAAGTTGCCAAGGGTATTCCCAGACGTGGGTCCCTTGCTCACTGTGCCACTGGATTCAAGCTAGCCTGGCTGATGAGGGGTGATACCTCGAAACCGGTCCCAGGATGCTTGTTTCCGGTTCAGGGAAGACCTGGCTTGGCAGTTCGGGCTGGACTGTTCCCATGAGGCACAGGGTCAAGACTGATTTGCATATAGCTGGGGCCAAACTGGGGTGACATAGTGAGCAAAAGAATGATAGATTCAACCCAGATCTGTGACTGGGGGTGAGTGGTTGAAAAGTTTCAGCACTCTATCCATCATCTTGTTGTGTTTGTAATTTAGAATAGGACATGTTGACCGAGAAGTGCAGTGGTGCCTAGTCAGAGGTGTGAGGCAGTGTACAGATGTTGCATTTCAGTATGGGACAGGTTGTCGACTGAGAAGTGCTGCAGTGCCTCATCAGGGTGTGTGGCGCTATACAGATGTTGTATGTTAGTATGGGACAAGTGGTCAACCGGAAAGAGCTGGGGTGCCTTGTCAGGGGTGTGAGGCATTATTCAGATGTTGTATTCTAGTATGGGACAGCTTGTCCACTGAGAAGTGCTTTCCGTCGTCAGGGTGTGAGGCACCATACAGATGTTGTATTTTAGCATGGGACAGGTTGTCGACCGAGGAGAGCTGCAGTGCCTCGTGAGCGGGTGAGGCACCATACAGATGTTGTATTTTAGCATGGGACAGGTTGTCGACCGAGAAGAGCTGCGGTGCCTCGTGAGCGGGTGAGGCACTATGCAGATGTTGTATTTTAGCATGGGACAGGTTGTCGTCTGAGAAGTGCTGCGATCTTGTCAGAGTGTGAGGCATTATGCAGATGTTGTATTTTAGTACTGGGCCTGTTGTTGAGCGAGAAGAGCTGGGTATTGCCCCGTCAGGTGTGTGAGGCACTGTACAGATGTTGTATTTTAATATGGGACAGGTTGTCGACCGAGAAGAGCCTAAGTGCCTCATCAGGGATGTGAGGCACTATACAGTTGTTGTATTTTAGCGTGGGAAAGGTTGTCGACCGACTAGAGCCTTGCTGCCTCGTCAGGGGTGTGAGGCACAACACAGGTGTTGTATTTTAGTATGGGACAGGTTTCTTACCAAGAAGTGCTGCAGTACCTCGTCAGTGTGAGGCGCTATACAGATGTTGTATGTCAGTGTGGCACAGGTTGGCCTCCATACTCGGGCCTGGAGCAGAAGCTGTGAATATCCGCTGGTGTGGTCACGTGGGCCCCACAGGCTCCGCCCTCTTGAGGACAGGGTCAGAATTGGTTTCTGGAGTGAGAGTTAAGCTTCTGTTTGTGGTGACTTTTGGCAAACATCCCCTGAAGGACTCTGCAATGCTTTGCATTCGCTTGTGCTTTAATGGTGATGTTATGGTGGTGACCCCAACTTTTACTTGTAGTTCCCTCCATGCAAATCACATTTCATGCAGAGTAAAACTATAAATGAGTGAGGGTAACACAGCAATTAATGACACAAATTCCCTTAAATCACGCTCAAACTATTCTACTGAGCTTTATTTATTTCACTCCACCAGTGTCAACGTCACTCCAAGAGGGACCCTCTGTCCAGGTTGCCCTAAGGGCCGATCAGAGCGACTTTACAAACGTTAAATAAAAAAAACTATAAAAATCTATCAGATGGAAAATGTAATGTGTGGTGATTAAGTGTACTTTTGATCTGTAAAATAGTGCCTTATAACAGTGGCGCTGGACACTTTTTAGAGCAAACGCTGCCAGAACAAGAACCATTGAATGGCGCCTCAATTGTGTATCCTTCTAAACTCTCCTCAGCTTCGACACCTCCCACACCCCTCGTCCCAGGCCCCTGCTCATGAATTGCAATGCTCAGTACTCTGTAGCAAGCGGAATGATACATCACTCCGCCAGTAGCATGAGGTGAGAGAGCCCTCTCTCTGCGTTTGGGTCAAAGCCCAGTATGTATTTTTTAAGGAGTTGGTAACAATAGGTCACAGGCACTTTTGGTGTCCAGCCAGGCCTAAAAATGAAGACGGCTTCTTATTAATAAATAAAGAGAAGTAACGAATGATTATACATGTGTCACAGTGGGTCTGGTAAATACACATGAGCACTATTTGTTTTCCAAAAATACAAAAACTATATTTGTTATATGTTTAACAGATTTTTTTTATCTTCTGTGCTCGTTCTCTTTGTCCTCTTTGGTGTTTATTTTTAGTCCTAATTCACTGCTTGTTTCTAAATCCATCTTCCCTATTCTGCTGTAAAGACTGTTTTGTGTATGCTGTTAAAACCACCTGGATGTGCATCGAGACCTGGACCAGTGCTTAATTTGAGCTGGTGGTTTCCGGTGCTCAGCAGTGCACTTAATTGTCAGCACCGGCACTTATGATAGTCTGCCTCAAGGTGGCGCTGTCTGGCTAATTTAGAGATGACCACAACAAGAGTTAATTAATAATTAAATATACATTAAAAATTACTATTACCTGCCGCCCAAGACATTCTTATAGCTTTGGGGGCCTGAAATAGTCTGAATTGTCACACTTGTAGGAGTGTGATGGTTAGTAGTTGTGTTGTTACTAACATTGGCAGCATGGCAGGGGCAATATGTGGTGCAAGATACAGTGGCCTCCTGACGAGAGCCCTGGCACATATTTTTTTATAGATAAATTAAGCACACCCTGGACCCTTCGCCTAGCTCTTCCTCCACCCTCTCTGCTTCAAGGCACCCTTCCAGGTCTGCGGCTTACCTTTCCAGCATCCCGGGGAGCACAATCTGCGTCATCTGAAAGACAGAGCAGAGAGGTTAGTAATGCGTTGATTAGGGTGGGTGGAGGGTCCTAAGCTCACAGTTTGGGTCTTGTGCACTTGAGAAGGAAGACACACATCCTGTCTCCCGTAAGCCGGGGTGTCCAGTGTAGGCCCAGGAGGGCCGAGTCCACTCCAGATGTTCAACAAATCCGCAAGAGGTGTAATGACGTACATGGATCTACAAGGAACTCATTTACAGAGTCAGGGGTTACCCTGAGGATCTGGAAGAGACCCGACAGTCCTGGATCTGTGCTGGACACCCCTGCCATAAAGTGTGGGTCTGGGCAGAAGAAAGGGGGATTTGTCCTGGATGTTATAACAGCTGATGGTTCCCCAATGAGAAGACCCAGTGTCCCCCTTTCCTGTATTAAAATCTGCCCTCTTTCTCATACGACAGCTAACGTCGGACTGACCCCTTGACACTGACACCTACTGAGGCCTCCATTGAGCCGCTGCTGTGGGCTTCACATTTTCTCTCAGCTGGATTTGAGGGATGTAGTGTACTGGGGTGTAGGGGGGCTTACAGCTGGAATGGCCTGGAGAGTTGTGATGCTGGGGTCAGGGGCAGCTCCACAGAACCCCGTGATGGCTCCTGAGCCCACCATCAGAACCACATCCTTAGCAGAGACGAGGCGAGTTCAGCCGAACTCTCTGGGCCATAACAGGGTGTGATGAAAGCAGGGTGACAAGATAACATTACTACGCGTCCTCAAGAAGGTTGTCCAAACCTCCCTGTCCTCATGTGCATTGATGAAGTAAACCCCACCGAGCCCTTTCCAGTGTTTCCATCAAAAGCCTTGCACCCCAATAGCATACCGCCAGAAGAAGTAAGTCTCACCCTACATTTCAAGAGCATCTCCTGGAACACTGTGAATGTGTCACACCAAGTCGGCGGGACCGAGACCTAGTAGGTTTACCACGGGGCAGGATCTTTGGAATCTGTGACACAACAAGACTACCCCATTGTTGCGAAGCCCGACGCGAAGCATTACTGCACCCAAGTAGGGATGGAGCAATCAACTCTGTATCTTAAATAGGAGTAGCTTAAGGAGCAGCTATCTGCCCTTATTATAATTAGGGTAGGGAAATTCCCACACCCTTTCGTTTACTTTCCAGGGGGTGTTATTCCTCTGCCCTGAAGAAAGTCCAGTACCCTTAGTGGGACTTTTCATGGACTGAAACATGTTGGCATTAGGGTCCTAGGACCATAATATCCCAAAGACCCTAGTTTTACTTTCTTTTAATATTTCAGTGAGATCCAAAATAAAGGGACACCGGGGTCTCTCTGTGATTTTTAATCTTTATTCCCCCTGGCCAAAAACATATTTTTAAGAGCTCCCTGAAAGATTGGTCGAGCCCACCCTGACTTCTAGGCGTCAGGGTGACCCGATGATGAAGCATGACACCACTAGGGTGTGTGAGGGTATATAAAACAAGAAGGATTTGCTTCCTTGCCCACCATCAGGTGGTGTACTTTATCGTCTTGATTTGGGGTTTATAGGTTTTTGAGGTTTGTTCCATCTACGAATCTATATGCATGTGGCATTAGGGGAGTACTTTTTGTGACTTCTGTGTCACACCAAGGTCATGGCCAGGACAATGCCTAAGAATGATGTTACCGTGAAGTTGGGGGTTTGTGCAACTGTGTGTGTCTGCTGTACAATGAGTGAACTTTAGGATGTTCGAACAAAGTATGTGTACTACACTTGTGACTGACTTACCAGCCCACGCGAATGAGTGAACTATAGGATGTCCTGACAAAGTCTGTGTACTACTCTAGTGACTGACTGACCAGCCCATGCACTCACCTTCGGCGAACCCAGGACCATCTCTCCTTCAGGAAGCAGCTCAAGACCTGGCTGTTCGAGCAGTAACTTACCCCCTCCCCCAGCGCCTTGAGACCCTCCCGGGTGAGTAGCGCGCTCTATAAATGCCGTGATTGATTGATTGATTGATTGATGATGAGTGAAGTTTAGGATGTCCCAACAAAGTCTGTGTACTACTCAAGTGACTGAATGACTAGCCCTCGCGAATGAGTGAACTATAGGATGTCCTGACAAAGCCTGTGTGCTACTCTAGTGACTGATTGACGTGCCCAGATGGATGATGAGTAAACTATAGGATGTCCCGACAAAATCTGTGTACTACTCTTTTGACTGACTGATCTGCCCATGAGAATGAGAAAACTGCTGGATGTCTCAACAAAGTCTGTGTACTACCCTAGTGACTGACTGACCTGTCCCGGCGGATGGTGAGTGAACTATAGGTAGGCTATGCTGTTTTGGGTTTAAACCTATAGTAAATGATAAAACCCCACTGAAAGGAAAACAGCCCTCATCAGGGTAAACACATAAACACTGATAAACACCTGCACAGCCACAAACTGGAATGCCATTCAGAGGAAGGAAAATGAGAGAGAACGAGTCATTTTTATTTCTTTCTGAAGGGCTGACTCAATGTAACTATGGTATACAAGGTACTGCAAGAAAGACTGGTCTAAGATTATCCAGCTTGAGTATTGTTGTTTAGGGATTTCACAAAAGTATTCTTTCTTCTTCCTTTTGTTTCCTCCAGTTTTGTGTGCCTGAATTAAAGGTGTAAGTTGTTAATATGGAAGAAGTTGATAGTAATATGAAAACCAATACATTCATTTATGAGAACAAAATCGCATCTTTATTAACAAATGTGCCCGTTGTGTACTCCACATCAACCCTCAATCGAAAATACGTAGTCAGGCAAGCTCTGAGACCTAGGCCCGAGGTCACTGATTGATAGGTCTCAGGTGGAGTGGCACGTAGCTGGCAGACAAACGCATAACAGGAAACCTTAGATCAATCCCACAGATAGGCGCAGCGACACTACAGTGGTCATAGGAGATTGGCCCCAATAAAGCACACATGGCCGGAGGGGTATGCACGCTCCTAAAAACACCATAAAGTCAGATGCCATGTGAGTTAGGAACATATAGCCAATCAGGGCACAGCACACACAGTGATCACATGCTCCCCATGCTGGACATCTGGACACATTACCCACTGGCCACATTGTGTCCACGCAAGGTTGAGGCCCACCTGTACTTTCCATTTGACAATTTATGACTCCAAAGGCAGCAACTTACGTTCCTCACCATACAAGGCTCACAGGAAATTCTTTATTACCTACGAGGAACATTTTAAAAGGAGGCAAATTGAGACAGTCCTCAGACCCTGCGCCTGTACCTGTTCTCCCGGCCGCTCTGTTTAATTAAACAAACTGTTCCTGTTTTGCTAAACACCCCTTGTCTTGTTTTTTTCATGGTATTTCATGTTCAAGCAACAAGGGTTTAGAAGCAAGTTATAGGTTTGATCTAATTATTTTATATACTGAAGAGAACCTGGGAATCTTAAAATCATTTTGATCTTTTGGCAGTGTTTCATTCTTTCACTGACTTGTGAAATGGCTGCCTCATAAGAACCTTGGCCAATACGTCCTATCACGTTTACCCGCAGACACAAAAAGGGTGAAACCCCCTTTGATCCAGTAGCCCCCTTTTCTTACAAGTCAGTATTGATAGCAGGTCACCTGCCTAACACCTCAAGCTTTAAACATTCATTGCAAAGTCCAGTGACGGGTACGTGTAAAAAGAGCGCTGTCACCACGCACATGGGTTCGTAGTGAAAGCAGGGCACAAGACTTTCCACATATCAACAAAACTCATTGCTGTGCCTCATTCTTAGCCTACAGCTATTCATGGCTTTATACCCAACTGCACTTTACTGCTGGGGTTTTAAACGGATACCTACAACGTTAATAGCAAAGTCTGTGTACTACTGTAGTGACTGACTGATGATGTGTGAATTCAGGATGTCTCAATAAACTTCTTGTACTTCTGTAGTGCCTGCTGTATGGCGAGTGAACTCTCGGGTGTCTCAACAAGGCTTACGAGTGTCTGTAGTGCCTGCTGTATGGCGAGTGAACTCCCAGGTGTCTCAACAAGGCTTACGAGTGTCTGTAGTGCCTGCTGTATGGCGAGTGAACTCCCAGGTGTCTCAACAAGGCTTACGAGTGTCTGGAGTGACTGAAGTATGGCGAGACATACTTCTGTAGTGACTGACCTGGCCAGGCCGATGATGAGTGATCTATATGACGTCCCAACAGTCTGTGCACTACTGTACTAACTGACCTGCCCAGGTGGATGATAAGTGAACAATAGGGTTTGTGCACTAATGTAGTCTCTGCTGTACAACCAGTGGTCTTTAGGACGTCTCTACAAGGTCTGTGTACTTCTCTAGTGCCTGCTGTACAATCGGAGAACTCTATGAAGTCCGAAAAAGGTCTGTGTACTTCTGTAGTGCCTGGCAGTATGCAAACTTTCTATACAAGACAGAAACTTTAAATTACACAAGGAATTAAATTCCAGTTTAAGGAGGTGAGTTGATGGGTCGTAAAAAAAGCTAATTTAAGGCTTTGAAAATGTATGAAGAATTTGGCACTGTAAATAACTCGAATCCAGGGTAAATTGTTTTTATTTATATTTGATAACTCTTTACCATGCGGTTTAGCTTTTTACCTAGTGTGCGCCGCCCAGTGCCTTCCTGGCACTTGCCATGGTTGTCTGATAGTTACTGCCTTGGGTCAGGCTCTGCATTGGCCTTCTACAGGAGCAGAGGCTGCCGTAGGCACAGGTGATGGATATAACACGGTAGGTTTTGGAAGACATGTTCCTTGGTGGGACACAGGCTCGCTATCATCCAATGGAGGGGCGGCTCACAATCGGCCCGTATACAGGTAGGCGCTACTGCGAGCATGATGCGTTGGATTTCTAACCCAGAGACCTGGTCCTTGGTTTCTGTCTTCTAAAGACCATTAGTAGGAGAAGTCCCCAGACATTCAATGTGCGTTGAGTACGTAGACCAGCACCGCACACCCTAAGGTCGCGTGAGGCGGACCCTCACTGGAGGTGCTTACCTTGTACATCGACAGGATGTTGCAATTGATGACATCTGGAATCTTCTGCAAAAAAACAAAGATAAACAACTTCACCCTTGTGTGTGAGGGAGCACCCTGGGTCTCTGAGGGATATCAGTACAGTACTGGGACTCATGGTCATTGCGTCCTAGATCAATACGCCACATTGGAAAGACGACAGCTCCATCACATCTCCGCGCGAGCAGAGGTAAGTCAATGTGGCCATCTTGTCCCAGCAGGGGCGTGGGGCGAGGTGTGCCCCCTGAACTGGGCATTCTTCCCAAACAAACCAGCCTATCCCTTGCGCAAGGCTCTCAAGATTCATGTTGTCGCTGCCTCCCTCCAGGTACCTTAACCTCCTAACGTTTGACCTGTCCTCCTTCTAGGGAGCCTGCAGGAGCCAGCCTCCATGCTTGGTCTGGTGTGGTGTGGTCCACTGCCCTTGTGATGAGACTTGTACCTTAGAAGTACCACCCATAAATATACAAGCGTGAGTGTTCGAGAGACGGGCACAGGCAGACTGAGAAGGGGGAGCCTTACCCCATTTAGTTGCTCCTATCCATAGTACACATTCTACAGTGCACCGTAGATACTACACGCAGAGTCTATGAGTAACTACTATAGGTTGAAAGGTCGTGTGCGGATCCTCTTCATCGATGCCAGAGTGATACTGTCGGCTGATCCTCTACAGAGATACCTGACAGGGAGACTCTTGTACAGGTAGGAAGAAGGACCTCTCTTGATATAGTCTATGGAGGGATTAAACATAGAAGTCTAGTCACTATAATCATATTAGATGTCAGGCGTACATCATTTAAAGGTGAATAATGCAACTACCACTACTTTCAAACTCCTTTCCAGAAGGGAAGGAAAGAGTTTTGATTCTTCAGTGAAAACTGTGTTGAACATAAGACAAAGGACATTATTATAATCTTAAATAAGATGGTTTTGTGGACAGGGCCTACAGTTGGTCCCACGATGGCTGCAGACCTTCCCAGGAGGTTGGTTTCTAGTTAATGAGGAACACAGTAGGCACGCATCATTGCTTGGGGTGTAGGGAACACCCATTCGAGGACTTACCCCGACTCTTAGCCCTATCGTCATTTCAAACCCTCAACCACCTTCTTCTGAGGACGCGATCACACGGGTGTAGATGAGGTCATTATAAAGCGCTTTCCCTCTCTCGGGTGTGCTATGAAGCCCACCCCCTACAGCTGAAAGCGTGTACAGCTCTCTGGCCTCCATATCGCCCCCTACTGTCTGATATCACCCACTACCACCTCACATGGAGGGGACCGACCTGGTCAACACCCGCAGCATACAGGAGATGGGTGGGTTGTGCACAACAAGCCTTCTAACACAATAATGTCCTCTTAACCCTGCGGAACGCACTATGCAGACACCTATAGCTCACCCCAAACTTATCCATGCAGGTCATTGCCCCCCGCTACTCCTCCGACACCTCACTCCCCGACCACTACAGTGTGAGGTCTACGGGTCCCTGGCCATCATTGAGCCCAACAGCTTGCTACCACCAACACAGCGGGACCTCTGGAGGTTGCTAGCCCCCAGCACCCCGCTGCTTCATGCCACCCCTTCTACCACTTGACCCCCTGCCGACCAACCTCTTCGATGTCCTCGGCGTCCAGGAAACGGACGGTTCTTTGCGCGAGAAGCATTCCGACATTGTTCACTGCAGTGGGGGAAAAACATGATGTCAGTTGTGGAAAGTACCATTTTATCACAGATGCTTCAGTCTTTAGGTCTTGCTACTGACCGCTGTAGTGTCTGGGCGATCTTGTGTTACCAATACTTTAAAAAAGAGCATAAAAGAAGCATAAAGAAGAAGTGGCACAAAGAGAGTAGGCGTTGGGTCAGCCCTCTTCAGCCATTGGCTTTCAGGTGGTTTTCATGTTTTGTCATTGGTTGGTTGGGCTGTCCTTCCAGCCCATAGCATTTCGTGGAAGGTTACATTGTCCCGCTACTGTGTCATCAGGTGGTAGGGCAGGGCTTCAAGTAGTCCTCATTTCCATCGCTGCTCCCTCGTGCCCCCTTCCTATTCATCCTCCCTCTCTCCCCCATCACAGCTAGGGTGACCAACTGGCATGGGTGCAAATTCAGGATGGTAAGTGTAAAAATTCAGGACAGAGGGTCAAAATTCAGGACAAAAATTCAAGACAGAAGGTCAAAATTCAGGACAAAACTTTGGGACAAAAGTTATGTTTTACAGAAACATCAGAGAAAGTTGCGCGATAGTATAAAAGTAAGTAAATAGACAATCACTTGAGTACAAGTCAAATTAAGTTTTGTATTAGGTTGAGACAATCGTGCACTTCACGGTTTTTCGGTATTCGTGCACCTTTGGGCAACCGTGCAAGTCTTCTTGTGGTATTTCATATGATAATAATCTATTTATATGGTTACTGCACTGGGTTGTCCAGTCTGATATTGTGTTTCCAACCCATGGTCCTGAGCAGGCATGTTTGGTGAGAGAAGTGGTCAGGAAGATCTGCTCGGATAGTCTTTGTTACTAGCATCTCATATCTGAGTGCCATTGTGAGATGTAAAGCGGCACGCATAGGTGAACTAAAGGGAGGATTGCTGTGATGAACCCACTATAGGGCAAGTGGAACTTAAAATATGGAATCTGACTTTGCTTATGGGGGCTTCGCAGAGATTTGCAAAAGCTGATGGAAGTCACAAAGGCGCTTTTCCCTGCAGCTTTCTTAAAGAAGGCACTGTCGATACACTATTACATAGGTTATTTTTAACGCCTTGCCTATTGCTACAAACACAATATACATCTCAAGCACAGCTCATGGAACTATGAGGCTCTCCCTAAAATCTTACACCTAAAACAAAACATGCAAACATTTACAATTACTAGTGTAACATTCAAGTAGCAGCTGGGTGTCACTCAAAATGTCATCTATTAATTCTTTCATCCATCATTCAGTCTTTCACCATTCATTCTGTCCTTCCATCTGTGTGTCCATCCATATCCAAACCTTTTTAACCATTTGCAAACCTATCTATCATCTATCCTTCCATCCATCATTTCACTCATCCATCCCTTCATCCACCCTTTCACTCATCCATCCATCCATCCAGCCTTTCACCCAATCCATCCTTTCACTCATCCATCCATTCTTCCATTCTTCCACCCATCCATCCAACCATTTACCCTTTCACCCAAGCCATCCTTTCACTCATCCATCCACTCGTCCATCCATCCATTCACTCATCCATCCATTTACCCTTTTACCCATCCTTTCACTTACTCATCCATCCACCCAGTCACTCATCCGTCCACCCATTCACCCTTTCACTCATCCATCCATCCTTTCTTCCAGCTCTCCACCCTCCCTTTCACTCATGTATGCATTCTTTCACTCATCCATCTTTACATTCTTCTTTTCACTCATCCATGCACCCATTCGCCCATCCATTCTGTCAATCATCCATCCATGCTTTCACTCATCCATCCATCCATCCTCCCTTTCTCTCTCCATTCCCCTTTCACTTCCCACCCATCCTTCCATCCACCCTTCACCCATCCACCCACCCATCCAGTTGCGGACAGAAGAGGCCCATCAAGAACTTCACTCTCGCTGTAGTTCCTAAAGCAAGGGGTGGGGTGGGGTGGGGGAGGGTTCACTATGCCCCCTGCACATAAGCAATCTGAAAACTTGGCTCTCATGAGTCATGCATGATGCACAGTGCCAGGACACGAGGTGAATGTGACATGGTGCTGTTTCCAGGGCTTTAAGTTGGATGAGAAAACTGGGGGTGTCTCCAAGGGGCGTGTCTGATGTAATTAAGGGCGTGACTTAAAACACCTCAGCGAAAAATATGTGCTGAGCATAATGTTCCGGCCGACTGGTATTTTGCTGTTTCGATCATTGCATCCAGTAACTTTGTCAATGGATGTAAGTTGCATAAAATAAATAAAAAAGCAGCAACTATGGCTTCGTTTTATATAATAATACAAATGCTTCAGCTCTGAAGTGATGAGACTGTGTAAGAACTATAACCTCTTCTTTTTAACTTTGTACGTTTGTTTTGTACATTTTAACCCTAACAGAATGCCCTGCCCCAGACTGAGGCTAGAGGAGGCCCACCACATGCTGTAACAGATCAGACCGGCCCATTGTCATTCTGTATGTGGCAATCAGCCGCAGACAGACTGACAATGGGCGGGGTGGGGCTGCTCTTATGCTCCAAAGATGAGTGCGAGGCGGCCCCATCAGGGAGCTGAGGCCTGTCACAGGGGAACAGCTCTGCCCCCTGCAAGGCCCGAAATTAAGGACAAAAGGCGTCCGTAAAAGGGATCCTCGCGGACAACGGACGTGAGGTCCAAATTACGGACGGTCCGTGAAATTTACGGACGGTTGGTCACCCTAATCACAGCAGCATCATCCATCCCATCAGGTCTCATCTCCAGAGGGCTGCCCACAGGGAGGGTGGGGAGGTGGGCGAGCAATGGCCATTGTTTCGTCTCACTTCAATCATGAGGCATTCAAGGGTGTCTGTGCTGGTGTTAATGCTCTGGTATACTGAGCTTGAACAGGCGGTGGTGGACACAACTGGGACATCCAGCATCGGTCTAAGGTACTGCAGCCTGGTACAGCAAGGGCTTGTCTGACTCGAGGCACCTCTACTGACGGCCTAAGGTACTCCAGCCTGGTACAGCTAGGGCTTGTCTGACTCGCGGCGCCTCTAGTGACGGCCTAAGGTACTGCAGCTTCCTACAGCAAGGGCTTTTCTGACTCGAGTCACCTCTAGTGACAGCCTAAGGTACTCCAGCCTGGTACAGCAAGGGCTTGTCTGACTCGCGGCACCTCTAGTGACGGCCTAAGGTACTGCAGCCTGGTACAGCAAGGGCTTGTCTGACTCGAGGCACCTCTACTGACGGCCTAAGGTACTCCAGCCTGGTACAGCTAGGGCTTGTCTGACTCGCGGCGCCTCTAGTGACGGCCTAAGGTACTGCAGCTTCCTACAGCAAGGGCTTTTCTGACTCGAGTCACCTCTAGTGACAGCCTAAGGTACTCCAGCCTGGTACAGCAAGGGCTTGTCTGACTCAGCGGCACCTCTAGTGACGGCCTAAGGTACTGCAGCCTGCTACAGCAAGGGCTTGTCTGACTCGCGGCACCTCTAGTGACGGCCTAAGGTACTCCAGCCTGGTACAGCAAGGGCTTGTCTGACTCGCGGCACCTCTAGTGACGGCCTAAGGCACTGCAGCATGCTACAGCAAGGGCTTGTCTGACTCGCAGCACCTCTAGTGACAGCCTAAGGCATTGCAGCCTGTTACAGCAAGGGTTTGTCTGAGTTGAGCCACCTTTACTGACGGCCTAAGGTACTGCAGCCTGCTACAGCAAGGGCTTTTCTGACTCGAGTCACCTCTAGTGACAGCCTAAGGTACTCCAGCCTGGTACAGCAAGGGCTTGTCTGACTCGCGGCACCTCTAGTGACGGCCTAAGGCACTGCAGCATGCTACAGCAAGGGCTTGTCTGACTCGCAGCACCTCTAGTGACAGCCTAAGGCATTGCAGCCTGTTACAGCAAGGGTTTGTCTGAGTTGAGCCACCTTTACTGACGGCCTAAGGTACTGCAGCCTGCTACAGCAAGGGCTTGTCTGACTCACGGCACCTCTAGTGACGGCCTAAGGCACTGCAGCCTGCTACAGCAAGGGCTTGTCTGACTCGCGGCACCTCTAGTGACAGCCTAAGGCACTGCAGCCTGCTACATCAAGGGCTTGTCTGACTCGCGGCACCTCTAGTGACGGCCTAAGGTACTGCAGCCTGCTACAGCAAGGGCTTGTCTGACTCACGGCACCTCTAGTGACAGCCTATGGTAGTGCAGCCTGGTACAGCAAGGGCTTGTCTGACTCGCGGCACCTCTAGTGACAGCCTAAGGTACTGCAGTCTGCTACAGCAAGGGCTTGTCTGACTCGCGGCACCTCTAGTGACGGTCTAAGGTACTGCAGCTTGGTACAGCAAGGGCTTGTTTGACTGGCGGCCCCTCTAGTGACGGCCTAAGGTACTGGAGCCTGCTACAGCAAGGGTTTGTCTGACTCGCAGCACCTCTAGTGACGGCCTATGGTATTGCAGCCTGCTCCAGCAAGGGCTTGTCTGACTTATGGCACCTCTAGTGACGGCCTAAGGCATTGCAGCCTGGTACAGCAAGGGCTTGTCTGACTTGCGGCACCTCTAGTGACGGCCTATGGTACTGCAGCCTGGTACAGCAAGGGCTTGTCTGACTCGAGCCACCTCTAGTGACGGCCTAAGGTACTGCAGCCTGTTACAGCAAGGGTTTTTCTGACTTGTGGCACCTCTAGTGTCGGCCTATGGTACTGCAGCTTGGTACAGCAAGGGTTTGTCTGACTCTCAGCACCTCTAGTGACGGCCTAAGGTCCTCCAGCCTGGTACAGCAAGGGCTTGTCTGACTCGAGTCACCTCTAGTGACGGCCTAAGGTACTCCAGCCTGGTACAGCAAGGGCTTGTCTGACTCGCGCCACCTCTAGTGACGGCCTAAGGCACTGCAGCCTGCTACAGCAAGGGCTTGTCTGACTCGCGGCACCTCTAGTGACGGCCTAAGGCACTGCAGCCTGCTACAGAAAGGGCTTGTCTGACTCGCAGCACCTCTAGTGACAGCCTAAGGTACTCCAGCCTGGTACAGCAAGGGCTTGTCTGACTCGCAGCACCTCTAGTGACAGCCTAAGGTACTCCAGCCTGGTACAGCAAGGGCTTGTCTGACTCGCGGCGCCTCTAGTGACGGCCTAAGGTACTGCAGCTTCCTACAGCAAGGGCTTTTCTGACTCGAGTCACCTCTAGTGACAGCCTAAGGTACTCCAGCCTGGTACAGCAAGGGCTTGTCTGACTCGCGGCACCTCTAGTGACGGCCTAAGGCACTGCAGCATGCTACAGCAAGGGCTTGTCTGACTCGCAGCACCTCTAGTGACAGCCTAAGGCACTGCAGCCTGCTACAGCAAGGGTTTGTCTGAGTTGAGCCACCTTTACTGACGGCCTAAGGTACTGCAGCCTGCTACAGCAAGGGCTTGTCTGACTCGAGGCACCTCTAGTGATGGCCTAAGGTACTGGAGCTTGCTACAGCAAGGGCTTGTCTGACTCACGGCACCTCTAGTGACGGCCTAAGGCACTGCAGCCTGCTACAGCAAGGGCTTGTCTGACTCGCGGCACCTCTAGTGACAGCCTAAGGCACTGCAGCCTGCTACAACAAGGGCTTGTCTGACTCGCGGCACCTCTAGTGACGGCCTAAGGTACTGCAGCCTGCTACAGCAAGGGCTTGTCTGACTCACGGCACCTCTAGTGACAGCCTATGGTAGTGCAGCCTGGTACAGCAAGGGCTTGTCTGACTCGCGGCACCTCTAGTGACAGCCTAAGGTACTGCAGTCTGCTACAGCAAGGGCTTGTCTGACTCGCGGCACCTCTAGTGACGGTCTAAGGTACTGCAGCTTGGTACAGCAAGGGCTTGTTTGACTGGCGGCCCCTCTAGTGACGGCCTAAGGTACTGGAGCCTGCTACAGCAAGGGTTTGTCTGACTCGCAGCACCTCCAGTGACGGCCTATGGTATTGCAGCCTGCTCCAGCAAGGGCTTGTCTGACTTATGGCACCTCTAGTGACGGCCTAAGGTACTCCAGCCTGGTACAGCAAGGGCTTGTCTGACTCGCAGCACCTCTAGTGACAGCCTAAGGTACTCCAGCCTGGTACAGCAAGGGCTTGTCTGACTCGCGGCACCTCTAGTGACGGCCTAAGGTACTGCAGCTTCCTACAGCAAGGGCTTTTCTGACTCGAGTCACCTCTAGTGACAGCCTAAGGTACTCCAGCCTGGTACAGCAAGGGCTTGTCTGACTCGCGGCACCTCTAGTGACGGCCTAAGGCACTGCAGCATGCTACAGCAAGGGCTTGTCTGACTCGCAGCACCTCTAGTGACAGCCTAAGGCACTGCAGCCTGCTACAGCAAGGGTTTGTCTGAGTTGAGCCACCTTTACTGACGGCCTAAGGTACTGCAGCCTGCTACAGCAAGGGCTTGTCTGACTCGAGGCACCTCTAGTGATGGCCTAAGGTACTGGAGCTTGCTACAGCAAGGGCTTGTCTGACTCACGGCACCTCTAGTGACGGCCTAAGGCACTGCAGCCTGCTACAGCAAGGGCTTGTCTGACTCGCGGCACCTCTAGTGACAGCCTAAGGCACTGCAGCCTGCTACAACAAGGGCTTGTCTGACTCGCGGCACCTCTAGTGACGGCCTAAGGTACTGCAGCCTGCTACAGCAAGGGCTTGTCTGACTCACGGCACCTCTAGTGACAGCCTATGGTAGTGCAGCCTGGTACAGCAAGGGCTTGTCTGACTCGCGGCACCTCTAGTGACAGCCTAAGGTACTGCAGTCTGCTACAGCAAGGGCTTGTCTGACTCGCGGCACCTCTAGTGACGGTCTAAGGTACTGCAGCTTGGTACAGCAAGGGCTTGTTTGACTGGCGGCCCCTCTAGTGACGGCCTAAGGTACTGGAGCCTGCTACAGCAAGGGTTTGTCTGACTCGCAGCACCTCCAGTGACGGCCTATGGTATTGCAGCCTGCTCCAGCAAGGGCTTGTCTGACTTATGGCACCTCTAGTGACGGCCTAAGGCATTGCAGCCTGGTACAGCAAGGGCTTGTCTGACTTGCGGCACCTCTAGTGACGGCCTATGGTACTGCAGCCTGGTACAGCAAGGGCTTGTCTGACTCGAGCCACCTCTAGTGACGGCCTAAGGTACTGCAGCCTGTTACAGCAAGGGTTTTTCTGACTTGTGGCACCTCTAGTGTCGGCCTATGGTACTGCAGCTTGGTACAGCAAGGGTTTGTCTGACTCTCAGCACCTCTAGTGACGGCCTATGGTACTGCAGCCTGCTATAGCAAGGATTTGTCTGACTCGTGGCACCTCTAGTGACAGCCTAAGGCATTGTAGCCTGGTACAGCAAGGGCTTGTTTGACTCGTGGCACCTCTAGTGACGGCCTAAGGTACTGCAGCCTGCTACAGCAAGGGCTTGCCTGACTCTCAGCACCTCTAGTGACGGCCTAAGGTACTGCAGCCTGCTAGAGCAAGGGCTTGCCTGACTCGAGGCCTCTCTATTGACGGCCTAAGGTACTGCAGCTTCCTACAGCAAGGGCTTGTCGGTCTCGTGGCACCTCTAGTGACGGCCTAAGGTACTGGAGCCTGCTACAACAAGGGCTTGCCTGACTCTCAGCACCTCTAGTGACGGCCTAAGGTACTGCAGCTTCCTACAGCAAGGGCTTGCCTGACTTGAGGCACCTCTAGTGACGGCCTAAGGTACTGGAGCCTGGTAGAGCAAGGGCTTGTCTGACTCGCAGCACCTCTAGTGACTGCCTAAGGTACTGCAGCTTGCTACAACAAGGGCTTGTCTGACTCGTGGCACCTCTAAATGAAATTCTTTACTAACCGTGCGATTACTTAAAATCTTTACAGTAAAACACATTAAATAAATTAAATAAAGTGCACCATGCCTGCATGGGAGCAGTTTTTAGTAGTATGCTCCTGAAAGAGACTACATTACAATAAGTTAAAATTATGAAGACACAACTGAACACACCAATGATTACTTTGTCCTGTAAAAATCCCTATTTACATAGAATTCATCAGTCATTGTTGCCAGTTCTAATTGAGCCCCCTACAAGGACCCGCTCTCTCTTATAGTCTGTTTGACCACACTGTGGGCCCCTAAGTTAGATAGCTTCCACCAGGGCTGGAGCGCCAGCTGATTTAATTACTGGGAAATGGAAGCCCCGGGGTCTGCAACTGGTTACTGGGGGTCAATGGCTATTCTTATTTGGTGAGTGAACTTGCCGACTCTAGCAAGAAGGCAAGTAGTTGTTTCCGAAAAGCACCAGTCCGAGACGTCCCTACACATTCTCAGGCCCTTGTCCTTTAGTGCTGGGCGCAACAAACGATGACAGTCTGCGGCTAGTTTTGGGCAACAGCATAGAAGGTGTAGCCAGGATTCCCTGTGCTAATTACATAACCGACAAGAGACGTCATTGTCTTTTTGCACCCATTTTGGGTTGAAGTCCAGAATCCTAAGGGCGGAGAGACGGAAAAACAGGATTTTCCTTCTAGCTTGGGCTGAGAGAGGATCACGCATGTAAGGTTGAGCTTTCCCAGGGGTGTATGAGTTGTTTAGGGGCAATGTGAGAGAATTGTAACGGAGTGAGGATTGATCCAGTTCGAAGACGAGAGTCTGAACTTGGCGCTTCACGGCTTTAGCCCAAGCGGAATAGGGGATTTTGTGGAGGGGCATGCTCCCTGCCTCTATTTTCAAGCGATGAATGGCTTGGTCGAGCTTAACGTGCCACGGGGAACCCTTGGACTTGAAGATCAGCTGTAAAGAGTGTTTGAGAGTCTTTTCTGGCGCTTTCAATGCTCCGATGTAATATTTTATTAGATCCCCCTGAAGAACCATGTCTGGTCTTTTTAGGCTTATCTCCAGCCTTAGCCTGGTGTTTCTAGCATGTCTGCGCGCCTGCAGCACTGTTTTGTATGCTTTTACCTGAGCTGCATTGATAACATTCGTTAGGGCGCCTGGAAAGGCTAAGTGGCCGTAAGTAATTGCGGGCATTAGTTTGGCCCTGAGTACAGTCAGCATGGGCTCTATCGATGGACTAGCTAGACGATAGCTTAGTCGTCTAAGAGACAGAATTATTTTGTTGATTCGCGGCCTTAGCTCCCTTATATGTTTGGACGCTGTGGCCCGCTCTGTTAACCAAACCCCCAAATAATTATAGGCAGTAGTTGTTCTAATTCGATGCTCGCCAGGGAGCATGTTGCTTGCTTTTTATGGGTGCATTTACCAAAGATGATTTTCTTTGTTTTGTTTTCGTTGGTTTGCAGACTATTTTCCTGGTTGTAGGCTGCCAGACTTTTTAATGCTCTTTAGAGCCCCTCCCTAGTGTGATCCATGATCACTGTGTCATCTGGATATTGGAGGGTGCCCAGGGTCATCTGGCCCAATCTTGGAGGTACTAAGCAAGCGTCTTTCAGAGCGGGCCCCAGGTCTGCCGTGTACAGATTGAATAGTAGAGTGGCCAGAACACATCCCTGCTTTAGCCCGGTGTTGGTGTAGATTCTTGAGGTTACCGATGTTGGGGTTAGTTTGACCCGAACCCATGTCCCCTCATACAGGGCTTTTATGGCCATTAACAGGGGGGACTGGTCCCCCAGGCTTCAAGTTTTGCCCATAATCGACCGCGATTAACTCTGTCGAAGGCCGTGGAATAGTCTGTAAAGCAACAAAACAGTGGTGGCTTGTTGCTCGTTGTCGCTTGCTTCGAGAGGTAGGATAGCGCTAAGATGTTGTCCATAGTGGAGCTGTTTGCCCTGAAGCCAGTTTGATAGGGCGGGAGGATGCGGTTCTTGTCTACCCAGTATCCTAGGTCCCTTGATAGTAAGCGGGCGTAGATCTTTGCTTAAATGTCAAGCAGGGCTATAAGCCTGTAATTGGAGGGGTTCGAATGGTCACCCTTTTTGAATATTGGACACAGAATAGAGCCTTTCCAAGACTGTGGAACCGTTGCTGTGAGATATGAGTGATTGAATAGTGGAGTGAGGGTGGATGCAAAAAAGGCTGGAGCTGATTTAAAGACTTGGGCCGGAATGCCGTTTGGTCGTGGGGCCCCGTTGGTTCTGGTAGCCTTGATGGTGCTGGCGATCTCACCCACTGTATATACATCGAACTGACTAGGCGCTATGGGTTCTCCCTGTGCCTTTTGTGATTTGTTAACTGTGGCTGCGGCCTGGGCCCATTCTGCACTGGAAGGGCCCTCCTTGGTCGGTGCGCCTGTATACAGCGCCTTCACGTACTGTTCCCACACATTGCCAGCAATGTTGTTCTCTTTAGGCGGGCTGCAAGAGCTCAGGCTGTTAATAAAGCTCCATAGCTTGCCGTTGTCTTTACCTTTGATTAGTAAAAACACTTTGAGCCAGTTCCTTTCCGTGTGGCATCTCTTCAGCTCCGACACTTTCTTTTTATATGTGGTTCGCAGGGCCGAGATTGAAGTCGACTGTGACAGCGGGGCTCCATTCCTTTTTGCCTTAATAGCCTTTCTGAGCTCACGTTTGCGTTGTTTCAACCATTTTGGCGCTCTTTATTCTGGCGCCAGTTGAATAGGGTTTTGGTTCCTGTTTGGTCCGTTGGCATTTCCCAGGTAGCGCTGTAGGTCCATTGTCAGCGTTTCCCAGAGATCAATGATGTTCTTAGTTTGCTGAGTCAGGAATGCCACTTCCCTTCCGGCTACATACTCCATGAGGTTGGTGCTTAGGTTAGCGGTCCATTTTAATCTTTTAAGTACCAGATGTCGTTCTTCGCCTAGGGATGCATCAATTGATTCCAGAACATCCGCTGATTCCAGGGCCAGATTGAAAATGGCACAAAGTGGCCTATGGTCGCTTTCGTCTCTGTCATCCACTGCGAGGTCGCTTAGTTTGAGTGCTTTCTCTTTTTTGGTTAAAATATAATCTATGGTAGATATGTTCCTGAAAATGGGCAGTGGGATCCATGCGGGACAACTGTTTTTTTTTATTTCGTGGGTGGATAGAAGCTTGCAGTTTTTGAGAAGGGAGAGCAGCAAGCCCGCCTTCTTCCCACAGCTGGGTAACACTTGAACTTGCTCTAGACCCCTCGTATTGATATCTCCCGCAATTATCACGATGCGTTTCTCAAATCTTATGATTATATCTTCCAGGATGTTAATGAAGGATTCCAAAGCCTGTTGAGTTTGAAGTTTTGTTCGGTTAATGTAACAATTAATTAATAGTAGAGACTGGGGCCGAGGTCCCTTTCTTAGCCCTTCGATTGTAATAACTTGGAGGTCTGGTGTTTCTACTTTTATAACTGTCATTTTGAGTTTGCGTGCATGACTTAGGAATATGGAAAGGCCACCAGACTGATGACCAAAGATGTTGTTTGTTTTTTTTAAACTCTTTTTATTGAACATGACAGCAAGACACAGCCAGTTTGTTATTAGCAAGCCAATGACGGGTTACAACATTGATATTCCATATGTTAAATTTCACATCCTTAATCACTTCCAATCGAATGGGCTTATCCCAATGCATTCAACAGGCTAGCAAACTTCCCTGCCCCACCTCTGTTTAAGTCAGCCGCAGGGGACAAACATATAGTACCTCTGTATACGTTCCATGCTGCCCACTTTCGGTCCCATTTCTTGGGGCACCCCCTATTTTTGAAGATGTTCTTCTCCGCAATCATAGCCCTATCCATGTCCGCCATCCAATCTTTCACTGATGGTGGGTCCCCTAGTCCCCATTTTTGCGCTATATTCCGTTTTGCAAGAGCCCATCCCAACGATACCCATGATTTTTCCATTTGTGTTAGATCAGTGGCTTCCCATATGTTTAGTAGACAAAGTTTAGGGCTGGCATTGAGTTGTTTCCCCCCGCACTTTCCATTTTGGAAGTGATTGCTGCCCAATATGTTTGAATAATTGGGCATTCCCAGATCGTGTGGAGGAAGGTTCCCTCCTGGGAGCAATTTCGTATGCAGTGTGTGTCAGCTCTCTTCTTAATATTAGCAGTACGATAGCCGAAAGGTAGACTGTGTGCAGGATTTTAAGTTGAATTAGTCTGAGTCTCATGGGGATTGCTATTTCTCGGGGTGAGGCAAGTGCATCTCGCCAGTCATAGTCCTCAAAGTCACCTAGGTCTGTCTCCCATTGCTGTCTCAAGCGTGTCAGTGGGTCTGGGCTATTATTGAGCAGCTTTTTATATGTTAGGGAAATGGCTTTCTAAAGCATGGGATCTAACAGTAGTCTATATTCAAGGGGGGAGGCCTCGGGTATCGGTTCCCCCCCTCACATTGCTGTTTTGAGGGCATGACTAATTTGTAGGTACCTAAAAGTTTCGGCCTGTGCCAGCTGGTATTCTTTCTGTAGTGTAGCGAAGGTTACTACTCCGTTTTTAGTCCACATGTCTTTCACTTCCGAGTTTCCTATCAGATCCCACTTATCAAATCCGGGGCAAGTACTCAGGCGGCCAAGCCACTTGGTATCCCAAAGCGGGGTTACTTGTGTGATCTTCTTGTGCCACCCGAGTTTTTTTGTGACTAAATGCCAAATTTCTACTGTGCGAGCTGTTGGGCCAGTGAGTCGTAGGTTTTTGGGGTTGGTATACAGCACTCTTCGGTATCCTCCCTGTCCCATTTGCCATTTATCCATACTGAGGCATGGGTCTGTTTGCGGGCCGTGTACCCATCTATTAATTACTGTCATTTGGGATGCCCAATAATAATGTTTGAGGTCAGGTAATGCAATCCCGCCGTCATACCAACCCATTGTTAATTTCGGCATGGCAATCCGCGTAGCCCTCCCATCCCATAGCAGTGTGCGTACTTCACCTTCTATATTCGCAAAATAGGAATCCAGCACCTTGAATGGAGTGTTTTGTAATGCATACAAAAACCGGGGCAAAGCCAGCATCTTATAAAGCGCCGCTCGCCCCAGTAGGGTCAACGGCAGGGTGCGCCAGTGCTTGACGTCGGCTCGTAGCTGGCTTAAAGGACCTTGCGAGTTGGTGTCATAGAACCGTATGGAGTCAGCGGTGACGTCGATTCCCAGGTAGTGGAACCCATCTGTTGCCACGGGGATGCCATATTTTTGTATTAGCCAAGGTTTTTCCCCATATAGTATGAAGAGGAGGGATTTAGACCAATTTATTGTGTAGCCTGAGAGGCTCCCAAAAATTCTAAATATATGCAGTATACGGTGGATGGACGACGACGGCGGCGCCATGTATAGGAGTATGTCATCTACATAGAGGGAGATCTTATCTTCATGATCCTCTGTCCATTTAAGTCCCCGTATCCAGGGGTCTCCCCATGTCGCCAGCGGCTCCAATACCAGCGCGAAAATTAATGGTGATAGAGGACACCCCTGTCTGGTACCTCTTCCCAAGTGAATACGTTGCAATATATGTCTGTTCACTATGATCTGCGCTTGCGGCCCGGTATATAGGAGCTTGATCCACCTGATAAAGTTTGGGCCGAAACCCATGAGTTCCAGTACCGCGAATAGGAAAGACCATTCGATGATATCAAAAGCCATCTTGGCGTCCAGCGATAGCAGGGCTGCGTCTTCACGGATCGTGTCGATTCTGCCCATCACCCCATGAAGGTGGCGTAGATTTGAGGCGGTATTACGGCCTGGCATGAATCCTGATTGATCAGGGTGTACCAAATTTGTAATAAAGGGGATGAGTCTGTTAGCCAATACTTTGGCGAGAATTTTTGCTTCTGCTGTCAGAAGTGAGATGGGTCGATAAGATCTACATTCCTCTTCCGGTTTACCTTTTTTATGTAGGACCACTATCGTGGCAAGCTGTATCTCCGCTGACAAATGGCCTTTATTGTAGCTATCTAGATACATATGGCATAAGTGGGGTGTCACTTTCGTCGTCGCCATCTTGAATAATTCAATAGGAAGCCCATTAGGGCCCATGGCCTTACCCAACCGTATGTCTTGGATGGCCATCTGAATTTCCTCAGGCGTGAGGTCCCCCTCGAGTGAGTCCCGCTCGGCCGAGGAGAGACCATTGACCTGAATCGTGGCACGGAGGTCACGGGCGTCGCGGGCCGTGGTTTCCGCGGCTGATGTGTAGATCAGTTCAAAATAGTCAGCAAAGGTTTCCGCTATTTCCTGCGTGTCCTTTATTTCTGCTCCCTCATCTGTCCTCAATTGGCAGACCCACCTCTGTTCCTGCTCTCTTTTTTCGAGCCAAGCTAACATTTTACCCATCCGTTCCCCAAGTTCGTATATTTTGTGGCACACAGCCTTTTGCCTAGACCTCGCTGCCTCAGTGAGAAGTTGCCAATAGTCTAGGTTTTTGGCCTCTAGTGTCTGCTTGAGGGAATTATCCTCCGCTTGAGCTAATTTCTTTTCGCCCGTCAGGATTTCGTCTTCAAGTTGTTCAAGTCGCTTTGTGAGTTACTTTTTGTGCCCCACCATTAAGGCCAGAGCTTTGCCCCTGATAACAGCCCCATACGCTCCCCAGATCGTTTGTGGCGAGGTCACGGAACCAATGTTTTCGTTAAAATAGGAATCTGTTTCTTTAAGCAGCTCAGCCCTGATGTGGGGTATTTTTAGTGCCCATGGATTAATTGTTAAAGTTGTGCGGTTTGGTTGGGTACCTATTTCCATTCTTGTGAACACTGGGGAGTGATCTGAGATTCCCCTTGCTAGAAATCGAGACTCAGTGAAATCAGGAAGATCCTCGGTGTGGGTGAGTAGGTAGTCTATACGGGATTGGCTATCATGTGCCCCGGAGTGAAAGGTAAATTGTGAAGCATTGGGGTTGGATTGTCTCCAGATATCGACCAGGCCGAGTGCCGAGAAGAAATCTGCTAGTTTGGACCCCGTTGTTGGGCCATCACGGGGGGCTGCCGGTCTACCAGCCCATCCACGGTTAAATTAAAGTCCCCGCCTATAACTATTGTCCCCACCGGCAGGTCAATGATAAGTTTACTGAGGTCATTTAATGTGGCTTGTTGAAGTGCCGGGGGGCATATACTGAGACTAGATTGAGGGGCCTCCCTTCCCACATACCTGCAGTCGCTGCAAATCTACCCTGCCCGTCAGTCCATGTGTCACTGACCATATAGGGGCAACTTTTGCGGAGAAGGTTACCCGTCGCCCCGAACTAGTGGTGAAGCCTGCATGTGTGATGAGTTTGAAACCTCGGCCATTGAGGGCTTTGCACGAGTTGCCGAATAGGTGGGTCTCCTGTAGGAAGACTATGTCGGGTGCCTGGCGTCGTAGGTACTGGAGGACTATGCCTCTCTTTAGTTTATCACCCAGCCCGTTCACGTTCCACGTAAGGAACTTCAGATCTTTACTTCCAGTACCCATCACCACTGTGTCTGTGTAATGCCAGAACTCTCTTCGGCGAGGGACTCATGTTTGGTCCCCTTTGTCCCAGGCCCATATGTCGAAAAAGAGGATTGTGAGCTTTAGTATAGCGTTTTAGAGTCGGAGTGCCTAACGCTCCAGCAGGCTTGTTAGTTGGGCTATTATTGGGCCATGTCTCTCTTGTGGCCACTCTCTCAGTTACTCTTGGCATCTGTGGCTGTGTGATTAACCCTACTCTTAGCATTAGTGAAGCTGTGCCTTGCTCTACGAAAACCATAATGAAAACATAAACAATTTGAACATTCCCCTACCCCCCAACACCCCCCGCCTCACTCCCTGCCTCCCTGCATGACGGTGTCCCATGGCCCGCCTCCCCAACAGTGCAGAGTGCCCGTCGCCCACCCAGCCCTATATTGGTTGTGTCGTGGTATCAACCCTCCTCATCCCACCCCCTGCCATAGACAATCATACAGTATGCCGCAGGAGACAGTGTATAAGGTTAATCTATACTCATCCGCTCCTCTTGTCTGTCGCCACAGTTCAGTACACCACAATATTGACCTCATACTGTCCCAGATGGTTTACCCTAGATGATGCGCGCTGAAAGAAAACAGTTCTGGAGTAGTACGTCGAATGTGGCGTGTAGGAATCCCAGTCTCTCATTTCTCTTAGGGTATGTCATCAACCCCACATTGCAGCCTTGGATCCACTGGATTTAGTTCACGAGCCCCCTTTGGTGTGTTGAACATTATCTCCATGCGTGGGGTCTTGTCGTTTCTGCATTGTCCCTGGACGTCTATCCTGTCGGTCTGAGTGTCCCTTATCTCCAACTCGTCGCCATCCATCCAGCCAGTTACGGGCCTCACCCGGTTCCGAAAAGAACCAGCTTTTCCCACCATCTTCGACTCGCAGTTTCGCCGGAAGAGCATCGCATATTTTATTTCCCGTTCTCGAAGTGCCTTTTTGACTTCCAGGAAGGACCGTCGTTGCCTTTGTACCTTTGCGGTAAAGTCCGGGAAGTAAGACATAGTATTGTTCTCATACTTGAGTGGCGGTGCACTTCTAGTCGTTTGGAGGATGATGTCCCGGTCCCGAAAGTTGAACACCCGTGCCAGGATTGGTCGGAGGGGCGCCCCCGGTTTAGGTCTCCCCCCGGCACTCAGTGAGCTCGCTCGATTGAAAAGTAGTTGGAGAGGTTTTTGGGTTGCAGGTGAGTGGTTATGAGTTCTTCCACAAAGAGATCCATTGCTGGTCCTTTGGCCCTTTCTGGCACACCTAAAATGCGGACATTGTTACGCCTCGAGCGTCCCTCATAGTCGTCCAGTTGCTCCGTCAGGGACTTAGTTTGAGATTGTAGGTCGGAGATTTGTTTTTTGAGTGTCGACGTATCTGCCTCCAACGCTTGGGTGACATCTTCCACCTCTTTGACCCTAGAGTCCATTTTCCGGAGGTCTGCCCGTAGTAGCGAGATGTCGAGGAGACAGCATCAATACGACCCTATAGTGATGTGCGCACACCAGTGATCGCCGCCATTACTTTGCGCAATGTGGGGGAATCTTGGTCCGCTTGTTGTTGTGGGGCTTCCTGCATAGCGCCATGTCCTGCCGCCCCCTCTTCTTGTGATTTCTGCCAGGCAAATTTATCAATTTTTTGTTGGTGTGAGCCGCGGTCCCCCTTCATCGTTGTCATGGTTGGGCCAAGTAGTTCCTTCCTGCCGTCTGGGGTAGTCACCGCCGCCTACCGGTGTGATGTTCACGTGCCTGTCGGCTTTCCCCCTGTGGCTAGTCGTGGTGCCCTCAACGCGCCCAAAATCGTGTGTACCGTGGCATCCATGCCACTGCTTCAGGTCTCTACAGCCTTACTATGCCAGTTCAGGGCTGATGGATGAGTGCGCCACTGGCCGTGTGTTGCGCCGCCCACTCTCTCATGGGGGGTGTATTGCGGTGAATTTGCCGACGAGGGGTCCCAGTGTGTTCAGTGCCCGGTATTTGTCCCCTTGAGCCGAAGGTCTATCACCCCTGTGTCTGATCGACCATGCACCAACTTTTGCTGGGTCTCTGGAGGGAACCGGGGTCTTTTGGGGCCGTTTCTCCCTGTTGCAGCAAGTGCGTCACAGCCCGGTCTGTCAAGGCCCTGCAGTGCTCAGGCCGCTGTTCCCCCTTCGATGCGGCAAGCGGGGGTAGCGGTAGTAAGGCAGATGACACACTTGCCTCTATTGTTGGCGGTCGCGGCTGTGATGGTGTCTCGCTGGTGTATGGAGCGCCAGGAACCGCACCTCAGAAGCGGGAGCATCCGCGCGGCCCGGTCGCTCTTTTCCACGGGATCAGCGCTCACTCGGGTTCGCAGCTGCGGTATGCGCCGCAGGCCGCGACGCCGCCGGCACCCGATCTGGATCTCAAGGACGGGTGCCCCTGCTCCCCGCACAGCCCCCGCAATGTGCACGCTCCGTGCCGCCGGATAATTTGGCGGATATTCGGTTTCAGGGGACAGATGAGGCCGGAGCCGCGCTAGCGTGCAGCCATTCTTCTCAGCAGTTGGCCACGCGCCCCCCTCCCCTCCAAAAGATGTTGTTTTTAGTGGCAGGTTTATAATGTTCGTAGAAGCTGCTTATTGGGGTATTTGACTTGGCCCAGGTCTCCTGGAAACACAAAATGTCCCCCTTTGCGTGATAGTCTTGTCTAACCTTATCACTGAGGTTGGTACTTAGCCCTGCGATGTTCTATGAAATGAGGGTTAGTTTGCCTTGTTCTCCAATACGTGGGGTTGGACATCCTCTGCTGTCGTTCTCGTTTCTTTGGTTAGGGACACTGTTGCCGAGACTCCACCTTGTGGGCCTGCTCTTGCTGAAGCGGCTGCACTCTGCGCTGCGTATCCCTGTGCATGATGTGGATTTTTATCGGGGATCTTGGTCGACCAACTTTCTCTCTCTCACCTAAATATTTGTTTGTGGTGCCTTTGAGTATTGATGCGGGTCCCCCTGAGCATGTTTGGGTATTAGAATGTGAGGGTATTTTGGCATGCTAAGTGCGGTAACTTCGATTCCCCATTCTGCAAGACGAGGGGCTTCACCAAGGACGGCCAGTTGGACTTGCTGTTGAGTGAAGCCGACTATGGTGGAGTACCCATGTGTATCCCTCTCCGGGAACTTTACCCACTCTATGTTGTCTGAGGTGATCGTTGCCAAAGCGTCAAGATGACCCAGGAGCCGTAAGATGTTAGACCTATTCAGAATATCGTAGACGCCTTTGGCATTATATCTAGGGGTGAGCAGCACCTCCTAGATTGCTTGGTCGTTGTTAGTGTTAGGGGTGCACAAGGTCGAGCCGGCCTTCCACGGAGCAGTCCTCAAAAGGATCAGATTTAGTTGATTATTATTGCTGATAGTCTATCTGTTGGCGAATTAGGCTGACCCGCCCGTATTTGATCGATGTGCTGCACAGTCTGATTGATTGTGGAACGTTGCACGCGCTGTGTTGAGGCTCTGGGCCCGGGAAGGTGGTGGCCCTGGTTTGGGTGCCAGCTGTCTCCTGAGGTGTAGGCTGCCGAGCGGCCTCTTCTCGGGTCTCCAATGTTATTTGCCCTGCTAGTAGTGGGCCCTCCTCTGGAGGGGAGTTCTATCGGCTTTGATCCTCATCTGTCCTGTTGTGTACCTCGCTTATCGTTTTAAGTTTAGTTGACTTTCTGAGGTTAAAAATTGGAAAGAGTGGTTTTGAGTTGTTGGTAGTCTCTTTACAGCAGTGGTTTGATGTTGTAACAAAAAGTGATCTTCTTTGTGTAATTTTTGTTTTTTTCTGTTGTTTCTTCAGTTTCTTCTTGGCCCTCCTTGACAGTGGGGATTCTGCCCCTTCCACAGCGCCTTCTGCCTTTGCCACCTGGGCTGCTTCTTCTTGGGGGACTTTGATTGTTGTATCACGTAAGCAGACCTCATAGTCCTCGTTCCCCAGGGCTTCGAGGATGTTCTTATTACTCCTGTAGCTTGGCCCTGCCTGAGGATCCTTGATTACTTTGATCTCTTCAGGGAGATGAAGTATTGAGGTGTCAGGTTTCACAATCTCCCCCCGATGATATTGGGGAGCTTTGTTCTAAGATGGGCGTTTCCCTATCTCCCCTGGCTAAAGCCAAGATGTCCTTTAGAACTGCAGGTAGGCCTGCCCACTTGTCAATAATGTCGGCACAGGAATTGGTGCGAGCTGAGTTGGCTTTGAGGGTGCCAAGACAAACCTCTGTTTTTACCAGCTTGTCATCTTGGCGCGCCAAGTGCTGAGCAATTGACTGAAGTAAGTCAATTAGTACTTCCATTTTGGTAGACTGCCATAACAGGGCCCTAGCGATTGTGTCCTGGGTTTCCCTCAGAGCTGACAAATTTAAATCTTCGTAGGTTGTTGCTTCCGTTGCATATTGGAGAGCTTCTTGTCCCATCGGGCTTCCGCCGTCTGTTTGATGCGTTTTCCCTTCCAAGTTCTTTCCCAGGTTTATTGGGGTGGCGTTCAGCGTTCTTTCGATGGTCAGCTCTAATTTTTGCAAGAAGGAGGTGGTTGCATCTTCCGTGACTGGGGAGTTGGCCTGACAGTCCTTCCGGGCTGACACTGGTAAGGCAGATCTGATCTCTGTATTTTTCACGGGGTTAGCCACAAACCCCGCCTTGGTCTCTTTGGCCTTGTCCTCCTCCTCTGTCGGCCATTGATGGATTTCTGCCGTGATCCATATTGGGCTTTTGGCCTTAGCTTCAAGCGTTGAGGTATTCACGGGGCTTCCTGTTATCTGGACGGCGGCGAGCTCTCTGGTGTGAGCGCTGCTCCGTGCCTTGTTGTCCCCGGGGGGACCTGACGAAGTAAGGGGGTGGGTCGGCTTTCCCCCCTAGCAAGGGGCTAGCCAGTGTGTCTGTTAAGTCTATTGGACCACCGGAGACCTGGAAGAAGTGAATGATTAGCCCTTGGTGGGAGATATCGCAGTTGTTTTGAGCTTGTGATTGTAGGGTTGCTGTACTTCTTGTTATCCTCCTTTGGGCAAGTCCTGCGTATTCGGCCTCTGCCGAATCTGATTCCTTATCATGTAGCAGTTTCTTTTTGAGCGACATACTCATTTCTTACGCCCGTTCTTATTCTTGTTCTTGTGCACTGGTATCTAGTAATACTACGGGAGATCAGAGCAGAACGCAGCTCCTGACTGATGCTGGATTTTACCCTGGGCCTGTGATTAAGGGCTTCTTGGATTACCTGGAGTTTGCTTTAAAGTATCCCCCAGCATCCACATCAAGCCGCGTTGCCGGCTCCTGAGCTGTGGGTTGCTGCTGGGTTCGAAGCCACACGCTGGATGCGCAACAATGTGGAAGAGTGTGACAACTGCGCAGGTTGAATCAATGTCCTAGCTCCTGCCTCTCCCTCTGCTGTGGGTTTTTGGGATTTAGTCCAGTATACTACACTGCCACGCTATTTGTGGATTCCTGGCCCTGCCCCAGGCTGCTCCAGGCGGCCCCTGGCTGTTGTGTTTGGCCTCCCCCCAGGCTGCCCCTGGCTGTTGTATTTGGCCAGTTCGCCCTGCAGGAACCAGACGAACGGGGCCTCCGGAGCTACCACAAGCCACACCCTACCTAGTATGGCCGCTTCCGTGGGACCGCCCGGGCAAACTCTTACCAACCGCCAACTAATGGTGGTGCGCTCGCAGTCTCCTCCGGCCCAGAGCTTACCGCCAACTGAAGCCAGCTGAAGCACTCACTGGTCCGCCTGCAGTCTACCACAATCAGCATACAGCTTACAGCCCACGTTCCCCTGCAGCCCTTGGGTCAGATAAATACTGGTAGTGTAGACTCTGCTTCAGGGCTCTGCCAAAAACCTGTCGCAAGCAGTTGTGGAGTACCCAGTGACAATTGTTGCGGCGTGTTGCAGCTTGCAGGGGAGAAAGCCCAGGGGGGCTGGGGGGCCGGGGGGTGTATTTGCTGTTGTTGCCGACCTGGCCGGGTGGTACGAGCAAGCTGGTCGGAGGCACTGGCGGGGCAAACAGGAGGAGCAGGTATGAGGTGGACTGTCCTTGCTGTGCTCCCCCTGACAACTGTGGCCTGGCTCCTTTGTGGTCCTTTGGTGGCAGCCACGCGAGCTCCCGTGCGGGCAGTTGCAAGCGGAGAGGAGGCAAGCGGAGGGGGGGAGGGGGAGGAGGGAGAGGCGGCAGGAGCAGTGAGATGGCCTCCCGCGGCCTCCTGCGGCTCACACTAAACCTCTCCCTTCCCTCCGCGACCTCAGCAAAACTCCCGCAGGGACACGCGAAGCTCTGAGCAGGAGTGAGCAGGAGTGCGCAGGAGCGGTTACTCAACCCCCCGTGAGCTCCTCCTGTAGCTCAGGAAACCCTCAGCCTCCGGTGGTCTCCCGTAACACCCGCTACTCCGGGGCTCCGCGGGTCTGCTGCTCTGCCGTATCCGCCCTGCATCCTGCTTCTCGCTGCTCGCTTCCGACTCGAGGCACCTCTAGTGACAGCCTATGGTACTGCAGCTTGCTACAGCAAGGGCTTGTCTGACTCGCAGCATCTCTAGTGACGGTTTAAGGTACTGCAGCCTGGTACAGCAAGGGCTTATCTGACTTGCAGCACCTCTAGTGGCGACCTAAGGTACTGCAGCCTGCTACAGCAAGGGCTTGTCTGACTCGCAGCACCTCTAGTGACTGCCTAAGGTACTGCAGCTTGCTACAGCAAGGGCTTGTCTGACTCGCAGCACCTCTAGTGACGGCCTAAGGTACTGCAGCCTGCTACAGCAAGGTCTTGTCTGACTCGAGTCACCTCTAGTGACGGCCTAAGGTACTGCAGCCTGGTACAGCAAGGGCTTGTTAGACTCGAGGCACCTCTACCAATAACCTAAGGTACTGCAGCCTGGTACCGTAAGGGCTTGTCTGACTCGCAGCACCTCTAGTGACTGCCTAAGGTACTGCAACTTGCTACAGCAAGGGCTTGTCTGACTCACAGCACCTCTAGTGACAGCCTAAGGTACTGCAGCCTGCTACAGCAAGGGCTTGTCTGACTCGTGGCACCTCTAGTGATGGCCTAAGGTACTGCAGCCTGTTACAGCAAGGGCTTGTCTGACTCGAGTCACCTCTAGTGACGGCTCTGAGCAGGAGTGAGCAGGAGTGCGCAGGAGCGGTTACTCAACCCCCCGTGAGCTCCTCCTGTAGCTCAGGAAACCCTCAGCCTCCGGTGGTCTCCCGTAACACCCGCTACTCCGGGGCTCCGCGGGTCTGCTGCTCTCCCGTCTCCGCCCTGCATCCTGCTTCTCGCTTCCGACTCGAGGCACCTCTAGTGACAGCCTATGGTACTGCAGCTTGCTACAGCAAGGGCTTGTCTGACTCGCAGCATCTCTAGTGACGGCCTAAGGTACTGGAGCCTGGTACAGCAAGGGCTTGTTTGACTCAAGGCACCTCTAGTGACGGCCTAAGGTATTGCAGCTTGCTACAGCAAGGGCTTGTCTGACTCGAAGCACCTCTAGTGACGGTCTAAGGTACTGCAGCCTGGTACAGCAAGGGCTTATCTGACTTGCAGCACCTCTAGTGGCGACCTAAGGTACTGCAGCCTGCTACAGCAAGGGCTTGTCTGACTCGCAGCACCTCTAGTGACTGCCTAAGGTACTGCAGCTTGCTGCAGCAAGGGCTTGTCTGACTCGCAGCACCTCTAGTGACGGCCTAAGGTACTTCAGCCTGCTACAGCAAGGTCTTGTTTGACTCGAGTCACCTCTAGTGATGGCCTAAGGTACTGCAGCCTGGTAAAGCAAGGGCTTGTTAGACTCGAGGCACCTCTACCAATAACCTAAGGTACTGCAGCCTGGTACAGCAAGGGCTTGTCTGACTCGCAGCACCTCTAGTGACTGCCTAAGGTACTGCAACTTGCTACAGCAAGGGCTTGTCTGACTCACAGCACCTCTAGTGACAGCCTAAGGTACTGCAGCCTGCTACAGCAAGGGCTTGTCTGACTCGTGGCACCTCTAGTGATGGCCTAAGGTACTGGAGCTTGCTACAGCAAGGGCTTGTCTGACTCGCGGCACCTCTAGTGACGGCCCAAGGTACTGCAGCTTGCTACAGCAAGGGCTTGTCTGACTCGTGGCACCTCTAGTGATGGCCTAAGGTACTGCAGCCTGTTACAGCAAGGGCTTGTCTGACTCAAGTCACCTCTACCAATAACCTAAGGTACTGCAGCCTGGTACAGCAAGGGCTTGTCTGACTCGCAGCACCTCTAGTGACTGCCTAAGGTACTGCAACTTGCTACAGCAAGGGCTTGTCTGACTCACAGCACCTCTAGTGACAGCCTAAGGTACTGCAGCCTGCTACAGCAAGGGCTTGTCTGACTCGTGGCACCTCTAGTGATGGCCTAAGGTACTGGAGCTTGCTACAGCAAGGGCTTGTCTGACTCGCGGCACATCTAGTGGCGGCCCAAGGTACTGCAGCTTGCTACAGCAAGGGCTTGTCTGTCTCGTGGCACCTCTAGTGATGGCCTAAGGTACTGCAGCCTGTTACAGCAAGGGCTTGTCTGACTCAAGTCACCTCTACCAATAACCTAAGGTACTGCAGCCTGTTACAGCAAGGGCTTGTCTGACTCGAGTCATCTCTACCAATAACCTAAGGTACTGCAGCTTGGTACAGCAAGGGCTTGTGTTTCACTCAAGAGACTTCTAGTGATGGCCTAACACACTGCAGCCTACTGCCTCAAGGACTTATGCCTCATTTGAGGGACCTCTAGTTACGGCTGAAGGTACCACGGCTTCATCTGAAAAGTGCAGCTTTTCACAAGTCTGAGTGCTACATTTGACTGAGAGTTTTTTCTGTTTATTCTGTTTATTGAAATCTCATGTCTTTGGCTGTTGCAGAATACGAAAGCTGTAATTAGTGTGACTGAGTGTGCTATGTGAACAAGCATTGCTAAAGTCAATGGATCTGGCTTGCGTTTTCAGTTACATGCCAGACCTTTTGAAAGTGCTTTCTTAGATAAGGAAGTCCTGTTGTTTTTGCCAATTTTCAGTTTATTTTCGGATTTACCAGAGTCAAAATAAAGAGCTTATCTTGATTAAAATGATGAAATAGCCGCCATCATTGAACCTATGTAGGTAGGAAAGAAAGACTAAAACAATGCAAACGTTAAAATCTACTGGGGTCATTTCCAATCAGAGAAGCCGCAGTTAGCAGGGGGCGGGTTTATATCGCTAGGTTTTATTCTGTGGATGGCGCAGATCCTGGTCTGTGGTCACCATTGTTCTCTGGGGTGGAACCATTTCATGCTAGCAAACCAGTGTCCAAGGCAAGCATCAGATATTTGTGAAAGCAAGACTTTATTTTATTGAACCACCAGGGGCCGTATTACACATTATCACTGTTTGCGCCGGGCGCAAACAGTGATAATGCGCCCTATTATGGTGTATGCGCTGCCCCCAGGGCAGCCGCGAACTCGAGCTGCAGAGGGCTGCTGTCAGAAGGCACACTGACAGTGCGCCATTTTTTAAACGGCGCACTGTCAGTGCACCTCCTGAGGGCTTCTTTGACTCTGCGCCCGCGTCTGTAATATGGCGCGGGAGCAGAGTCAAAGGAATTCCCTCATTTGCATAGGGCTCGCCCCTATGCATATGAGGGAACACCCTCTGTTGATAGTGCTGGCGCTTTAAGTGCACCAGCACTATCGGTATTACAGAAGGGGACGCACAAGCGTCTGCGTCCCCTTCTAGAATACCAAAGTGCCCCGGGGGTGCGCAAAGTGGGCACAAACGCCCATTGCGCCCCTGGGGCACCATCTGTAATACAGCCCCAGATATCCCTAATGATATGTACACCTATTATCGCTAATAATGTGACATTAATAATACATCTACATAAACTAATGAACCTGGTGTTTGAGGTACTTTTGATCCAGACAATAACAGTGTAAGATGGAGGTGATGGTGAAAGGGTGCCCTGGCTCATTGACTGAACTGGCTCTTTTGACTGAACTGCAGAACCCATCCCCCGGCGCCTTGAGACCCTAACGGGTGATTAGCCACGCTCTACAAGAGCCCTGATTGATTGAACATGCATGAAGTGAGCATACATGACCATGAAGAAGCATGAAATGAGCAGACACTACCATGAAGATGCATGAAGTGAGCAGACACTACCATGAAGAAGCATGAAGTGAGCAGACATGACCATGAAGAAGCATGAAGTGAGAAGACATAACTATAATGGTGCATGCAGTGAGAAGACATGACCATGAAAAGGCATGAAGTGAGCAGACATGACCATGAAAAGGCATGAAGTGAGCAGGCATGACCATGAAGAAGCATGAAGTGAGCAGACACTACCATGAAGATGCATGAAGTGAGCAGACAATACCATGAAGAAGCATGAAGTGAGCAGACACTACCATGAAGAAGCATGAAGTGAGCAGACATGACCATGAAAAGGCATGAAGTGAGCAGGCATGACCATGAAGAAGCATGAAGTGAGCAGACACTACCATGAAGATGCATGAAGTGAGCAGACACTACCATGAAGAAGCATGAAGTGAGCAGACATGACCATGAAGAAGCATGAAGTGAGAAGACATAACTATAATGGTGCATGCAGTGAGAAGACATGACCATGAAAAGGCATGAAGTGAGCAGACATGACCATGAAAAGGCATGAAGTGAGCAGGCATGACCATGAAGAAGCATGAAGTGAGCAGACACTACCATGAAGAAGCATGAAGTGAGCAGACATGACCATGAAGAAGCATGAAGTGAGCAGACACTACCATGAAGAAGCATGAAGTGAGCAGACATGACCACGAAGAAGCATGAAGTGAGCAGACATGACCATGAAGAAGCATGAAGTGAGCAGACATGACCATGAAGAAGCATGAAGTGAGCAGACAATACAATGAAGAAGCATGAAGTGAACAGACATGACCATGAAGAAGCATGAAGTGAGAAGACATAACTATAATGGTGCATGCAGTGAGAAGACATGACCATGAAAAGGCATGAAGTGAGCAGACATGACCATGAAAAGGCATGAAGTGAGCAGGCATGACCATGAAGAAGCATGAAGTGAGCAGACACTACCATGAAGATGCATGAAGTGAGCAGACACTACCATGAAGAAGCATGAAGTGAGCAGACACTACCATGAAGAAGCATGAAGTGAGCAGACACTACCATGAAGAAGCATGAAGTGAGCAGACATGACCACGAAGAAGCATGAAGTGAGCAGACATGACCACGAAGAAGCATGAAGTGAGCAGACACTACCATGAAGATGCATGAAGTGAGCAGACACTACCATGAAGAAGCATGAAGTGAGCAGACATGACCATGAAGAAGCATGAAGTGAGCAGACAATACAATGAAGAAGCATGAAGTGAACAGACATGACCATGAAGAAGCATGAAGTGAGAAGACATAACTATAATGGTGCATGCAGTGAGAAGACATGACCATAAAAAGGCATGAAGTGAGCAGGCATGACCATGAAGAAGCATGAAGTGAGCAGACACTACCATGAAAAGACATGAAGTGAGCATACATGACCTAGAAGAAGCATGAAGTGCGAAGACATAACTATGAAGGTGCATGCAGTGAGAAGACATGACCATGAAAAGGCATGAAGTGAGCAGACATGACCATGAAGAAGCATGAAGTGAGCAGACATGGCCATGAAGATGCATAGAGTGAGCAGACATGGCCATGAAGATGCATGAAGTGAGCAGACATAACCCTGAAGATGCATGGAGTGAGCAGACATAACCCTGAAGATGCATGGAGTGAGCAGACATGGCCATGAAGATGCATGACGTGAGCAGACATGACCATGAAGATGCATGAAGTGAGCAGACATAACCCTGAAGATGCATGGAGTGAGCAGACATGGCCATGAAGATGCATGAAGTGAGCAGACATGGCCATGAAGATGCATGAAGTGAGCTGACATGACCCTGAAGATGCATGACGTGAGCAGACATGACCATGAAGATGCATGAAGTGAGAAGACACTACCATGAAGATGCATGAAGTGAGCAGACATGGCCATGAAGATGCATGAAGTGAGCTGACATGACCCTGAAGATGCATGACGTGAGCAGACATGACCATGAAGATGCATGAAGTGAGCAGACATACCATGAAGATGCATGAAGTGAGCAGACACTACCATGAAAAGGTATGAAGTGAGCAGATATGACCATGAAGATGCATGAAGTGAGAAGACATAACTATGAAGATGCATGCAGTGAGAAGACATGACCATGAAAAGGCATGAAGTGAGCAGACATGACCATGAAGAAGCATGAAGTGAGCAGACATGACCATGAAGATGCATGGAGTGAGCAGACATGACCATGAAGATGCATGAAATGAGCAGACACGACCGTGAAGATGCATGAAATGAGCAGACACGACCGTGAACATGCATGAAGTGAGCAGACATGACCGTAAACATGCATGAAGTGATCAGACACAACTGTGAAGAAGCATGAAGTGAGCCGACACAACCGTGAAGATACATGACGTAAGCAGACATGGCCATGAAGAAGCATGAAGTGAACAGACATGACCGTGAAGAAGCATGAAGTGAGCGGACATGACCATGAAGATACATGAAGTAAGCAGACATGCCCATGAAGAAGCATGAAGTGAACAGACATGACCGTGAAGAAGCATGAAGTGAGCAGACACGCCCGTGAAGATGCATGAAGTAAGCAGACATGACCGTGTAGTTGCATAAAGTGAGAAGACATGACCATGAAAAGCCATGAAGTGAGAAGACACGACCATGAAGATGCATGAAGTGAGCAGACATGACCATGAAGATGCATAGAGTGAGCAGACATGACCATGAAGATGTATGGAGTGAGCAGACATGACCATGAAGATGCATGGAGTGAGAAGGCACGTCCGTGAAGATGCATGGAGTGAGCACAGATGCATAGAGTGAGGAGGCATGACCATGAAGATGCATGAAGTAAGCAGATATGAACATTATGATGCATGAAATGAGCAGACACGACCGTGAAGACGCATGGAGTGAGCACAGCTGCATGGAGTGAGGAGGCATGACCATGAAGATGCATAGAGTGAGCAGACATGACCATGAAGATGCATGGAGTGAGAAGACACGACCGTGAAGATGCATGGAGTGAGCACAGATGCATGAAATGAGCAGACACGACCGTGAAGATGCATGAAATGAGCAGACACGACCGTAAAGATGCATGAAGTGAGAAGACATGACCGTGAAGATGCATGGAGTGAGCACAGATGCATGGAGTGAGGAGGCATGACCATGAAGATGCATAGAGTGAGCAGACATGACCATGAAGATGCATGGAGTGAGGAGGCATGACCATGAAGATGCATAGAGTGAGCAGACATGACCATGAAGATGCATGGAGTGAGGAGGCATGACCATGAAGATGCATAGAGTGAGCAGACATGACCATGAAGATGCATGAAGTGAGAAGACACGACCGTGAAGATGCATGGAGTGAGCACAGATGCATGGAGTGAGGAGGCATGACCATGAAGATGGATAGAGTGAGCAGACATGACCGTGAAGATGCATGGAGTGAGCACAGATGCATGGAGTGAGGAGGCATGACCATGAAGATGCATAGAGTGAGCAGACATGACCATGAAGATGCATGGAGTGAGGAGGCATGACCATGAAGATGCATAGAGTGAGCAGACATGATCATGAAGATGCATGAAGTGAGAAGACACGACCGTGAAGATGCATGGAGTGAGCACAGATGCATGGAGTGAGGAGGCATGACCATGAAGATGGATAGAGTGAGCAGACATGACCATGAAGATGCATGGAGTGAGCCCTCTTTATGCAAGAGTAAGTGAATGCATTGAGGGGCCCCATCACGCCCAATTACAAATGTAAATCCATAGAGATTTCCTGGGATCAGGGATCAGGTGTCTGAGCGCATTATTGTCAGTATTTTATTGTTACCAAGAGCCAGGCATGGGCTGCACTGGGAGGAGACAGTTTGGGGCCTGGTGTAGAGTTTAAACTCAGCTGCTACAGGATATGAAATATAACTCAACACCGGGCAACCCTAACATGCCACACTGCATTTCACAGAGTGAGAAGGCAAGAATTATGGATTTCCCGAAAGACGATGTCAAGAGGAGTGGGTGTATGTGGTCTGTGCCTCCAACATCTCTGCAGGGGTCCTGCCAGTGCTTAATTTCAGCCTGTGGTTTCTGGTGCTCGGCGCCGGAACTTAATTGCCAACACCGGCACTTAATACAGTCTGCCACATGGTGGCTCTGTCTGTGTAATTTAGAGATGAGCAGAATAACAGCTGTTTATTAATTCAATATACATTAAAGACGATTAATTCCTGCTGCCGAAGCTATCCTTGTAGCTTTGGAGGCTTGGAATAGTGTGAATTAGCACGCTTGTAGGAGGAGTGTTTTGGTGAATAGTTGGGTAGGTATTGTCGATGGCAGCGCTGGCAGGGGCAATGGGTGGTTAAAGCTGCTGTAGCCACCTGACGAGGACTCTGGCACATATTTTATTTCAAATTAAGCACTGGTCCTTCTGACAGTATTGTCACAACAGACTGCATGCCGCAGGCATTGCACCACGAACCACTAAATGATGGATTTGCATTTTTTGTAATTATGCATAATTTTGTATTCTTTTCCCAAAATTCTAATTTATCACATCTCTACTTAAATTAATGCCTTAGAAATATGTGTTAATTTTTTGACAGGTTTGCTACGTTCCCAATACTTTTTGCCCCCAGGTTTGGGGGAGATGTGTGGGTCACATTTGGTCTGGTTCTTTTGCTCAGGCTGGTAAGTAGGGAGATCAAAACATTGTGAAAACATGACATGCCCCCCACTGCTGCTTCCCTCCTTGGATTTGTGCCAAGAATGGTTGGAGCCCTTGCCCACCGCATGCCGTTAGAATGACTGCTAGCTTTACTACGAATGTGCATTGGGTTTACGCAGAGATGAACACATTAGGAATTACCCAATATTCCAATGTTGAGGTCCTTCAGGCCAGATTTAATTGGTTCGTAGATTTCACGCCCTTTGCAGAAATCCGCCTGTATGATCCTGGTTTTGCAACCATACGTCTCTTCTGTAAAACAAAGATTGTTGTTTAGCGTTTGACTGCGTGTTGTTATTTTATTTTCAGCCACACACATGCCCCAGCCCTGGGGTCCCATGTCCCTCTACACTCCTTAAGTGAAGCCCACCTGACAGGTGGAGGGTGGGAGAGCCATCATGTCTCAGGTGGAGATTGGAAGAGCTATCATGTGTCAGGTGGAGGGTGGGAGAGACATCATGTCTCAGGTGGAGGGTGGGAGAGCCATCATGTCTCGGGTGTTACCTTGAATCAACATCGCCAGCTGCCTTCATCTCACCCCGGCGACCGGCTCAGGAGTCAACAGGGCCCTCCAAGATTGAGGCTGTTTCCACTGAGCCTACAGCGCCCCCTACCGGCACTACTCCCCCCAGTTTGCACCAGTACCGTCTGCTCAGCTCTGTACCTTGCACCTGGAGTTTCCAAGCCCAGATGAACTCTTTCACTTCAGTCTTTCCTCCCCTGTCCTCATGTGAAACCCAAGTTGGGTGTTGATTTTGTCCAGCCCTCTCTTCTCTAGCTCTGACACAATATGTCTTTACATTTTAATATAGGTCAAACCTCCCAGCCACCTGTTTAGCCACTAACTCTCTTCCTGGCTCTTCTTTCTCTCCCCAAATTCAACCCTGATTTTATTACTATTTCAACCTCTTGTTTTCTTGTGTGCCTTCACCTTGGGTGTCTCTTTGCTGAATTTCAGAAGCACTTCTTTTCATCTCCTGAACACAAACCTTGCACTGTTTGAGTCCCATGGTAGTTCCTCATGTGATGCCTGTAATCCACAGCTGTCCTACCTGTTCTCTGTCCAAATCCTCCAGTTCTGATCTCCCCTGTCAGTTCTCTTTTAATGTATACACCTTTCTTCTCTCTCACCTTCACCTGCACATCGCTTCACCCAAGATCTCCTGTGTCCACCTCCTAGGGCCTGCTCTTCTACATCGATCGCCTTGACCCCAGATCGCCTGTACCATCCCAGACACCTCAGTCCTTTATCTCTCATCTATACCAGGCACCACTTCCAGGTATCTCACTCAAGGACCCTCCCCTGTAAAACACCGGCCTTAGACATTCGAGTCCTCAGTATTTCAGCGCCGTGATATCTCCTAGGGGATGAGTGTTGCACTCTACAAATACCAAAATTAAAATAAATAAATCTCTTCCCCATCCCCAGTGCTTTCCACCCACAATTAACCTGTCCACCCTTATCCTCCTGGGCAAACATCCTCTTACATCCCCGCAGCACCAGCCCTGCCCTTGCTGCCATCTTCCAAACTCAGCACTACTTTACACATTATCTTTACACCAATTATTCCTTTATACCTTCCCTTTGTCTCAGTACTGCTTTACACATTGCCTTTACACTAATTATTCCTTTCCACATTCCTTTTGTCTCAGTACTGCTTTACACATTGCGTTTACATCAAATATTCCTTTACACATTGCCTTTGTCGCAGCACTCCTTTACACATTCCCTTTGTCTCAGTACTGCTTTATAAATTGCCTTTGTCTCAGTACTGCTTTACACATTGTCTTGGTCTCGATACTGCTTTATACACTCCTTTTGTCTCAATACTGCTTTACATATTGCCTTAGTCTCAGTACTGCTTTATACACTCCCTTTGTCTAAGTACTGCTTTACACATTCCCTTTGTCTCAGTACTGCTTTACACATTCCCTTTGTCTCAGTACTGATTTACACATTGCCTTTGTCTCAGTACTGCTTTACACATTGCCTTCGTCTCAGTACTGCTTTTTACACTCCCTTTGTCTCAATACTGCTTTACACATTGCCTTAGTCTCAGTACTGCTTTATACACTCCCTTTGCCTCAATTCTGCTTTACACATTGCCTGAGTCTCAGTACTGCTTTATGCACTCCCTTTGTCTCAATACTGCTTTACACATTGCCTTAGTCTCAGTACTGCTTTATACACTCCCTTTGTCTCAGTACTACTTTACACATTGCCTTAGTCTCAGTACTGCTTTATGCACTCCCTTTGTCTCAATACTGCTTTACACATTGCCTTAGTCTCAGTACTGCTTTATACACTCCCTTTGCCTCAATTCTGCTTTACACATTGCCTGAGTCTCAGTACTGCTTTATGCACTCCCTTTGTCTCAATACTGCTTTACACATTGCCTTAGTCTCAGTACTGCTTTATACACTCCCTTTGTCTCAGTACTACTTTACACATTGCCTTAGTCTCAGCATTCCTTTATACACCCCCTTTGTCTCAGTACTGCTTTACACAGTGCCTTTATACTAATTATTCCTTTACACATTCCCTTTGTCTCAGTACTGCTTTACACATTGCCTTTGTCTCAGTACTGCTTTACACAGTGCCTTTATACTAATTATTCCTTTACACATTCCCTTTGTCTCAGTACTGCTTTACACATTGCCTTTGTCTCAGTACTGCTTTACACATTGCCTTTGCACCAATGTATTCGTTACAAATTCTGTTTATTCCAGTCCTTTATTTACACATTGCCTTTGTCTCAGTACTGCTTTACACATTCTGTTGTACTTAGATATGCTTGTTTAAGGTTCTATACAGAACCCCATGTGTTGTCATGGTTTTGGGATGTGGGGAGTTCTAAGAAAGACAGTTGGTGCCTCTCTTCTGTCATGAGAGGAGCGGTGGCTCGTTGTTCCCACGAATAAATACTGAACACTAAGCTACTGTGTCCTGTGGTGCTAAATTGTGTTTGGGGACACAACACTATTTTTGGCGACGAGCGGGCGAGCCACCGCAGCATTCTGGAGTTTTAAACTGTGTTAGCTGTGAAGTTCAGAAGTCAGAAGAGAACGCTTCAGAAGAAAAGGTTGAAAAACGTCCATAAAACGTCTGAAAAACGGCTGTAAAAGCGTGCATCTATGCTTTAAGAAGTTCGGTGTGCAGTTTGTTAATCAGGAAATGAGCGTGTTTTTGAATGAATCTGGCGTGAAACATTTAAGAAGTTCGGTTGGACATCCTCAAACCAACGGTCTGGTTGAGAGGATGAACAGGGTTGTGGTGGAATGCATTAAGTGGGCAAAACATAATTGTTTTGATGTGGAGGGTGCTGTCAGATCCATGTTGTGGTTTTACCGCACAACGCCACATTCTCTCACAAAAGTTGCACCCTTTGTTTCACTCAAAGGTAGAGTACCCACTTCTGCTCTTTATCCAGCTTGGCTTTTAAGAACTGTTTGTAACAAAGTTTCGTGTTGGGTGGATCATGTTGCTTTGGAATCTCGAGTCGAAGTTGCGCAGAAGAAGATGTCCGACAGGTATAATCAAAAGAAGTCAGCCAAGACAGTCAATTTGCGTCCTGGGGACATGGTTCGTGTCAGAAACACTAATTTTGTCAAAAAAGGAGGTATGTCCTTTGGTGAACCTGTCTGTGTCGAGAAAGTTTGTGGTGGTGCCATTATGGTACGTGGTGGGCATTGGTGGAATGCGGGAAAAGTTGTGAAAGTTCAGTCTGCTGTACATAATTGTAATGGCACCAGGGGTGATGTTGTTTTGCCTTCTGGACTATCTAATGTTTCTGCAGGTAATTCTCCTTCTGGACCAACTAATGTACCTTCAGGTAATGCTTCTGAAACCATTGTGACAAGTCATGTGCCAAGGAGGTCTATTCGTGTTAGACGTGTTCCTTGGAGGTTACGATGAACTTTTCAAAATTTCTATGTTATCTCATCTGCATTAATTGTTCTATACTAGATATTTTTCTTGTATTTCCATGTTCATGCATTCTGACTTTTGTTTATTATTGTTTTTGTTTATTTTTATTGTATGATTTTATTTTGTTTTTTTAACAAAAGGAGGTAATATGTTGTACTTCGATATGCTTGTTTAAGGTTCTATACAGAACCCCATGTGTTGTCATGGTTTTGGGATGTGGGGAGTTCTAAGAAAGACAGTTGGTGCCTCTCTTCTGTCGTGAGAGGAGCGGTGGCTCGTTGTTCCCACGAATAAATACTGAACACTAAGCTACTGTGTCCTGTGGTGCTAAATTGTGTTTGGGGACACAACACATTGCCTTTACAATAATTATTCCTTTACACATTGCCTTAGTCTCAGCACTGCTTTACACATTGCCTTTGTCTCAGAACTGCTTTACACATTGCCTTTACACTAATTATTCCTTTACACATTGCCTTAGTCTCAGCACTGCTTTACATATTCACTTTGTCTCAGTGCTGCTTTATACACTCCCTTTGTCTCAGTACTGCTTTATACACTCCCTTAGTCTCAGTACTGCTTTACACATTGCCTTTACACTAATTAGTCCTTTACACATTGCCTTTGTCTCAGCACTGCTTTACACATTGCCTGTATGCTAAAGCATTCCTGATACTTTGCCTTTACCCCAACCCTTTCTTTACACATTGCCTTATTACAACACTACTTTATACATCACATTTACGCTTATCCTTTACGTACACATTGTCTTTACCCCAATCCAGTGTTTTATTTTACTTTTTCCTCAATCCTTTCTCCACACATTGCCTGTCCCTCAATCTTTTCTTTACACAATGCCGTATTACAACACTACTTTACACATCACATTTGCTCTGATCTTTTATATACACATTGCCTTTACCCCAATCCATTGTTTTGTTTGACTTTTCCCCCAATTTGTTTTTTACGCATTGCCTTTACCCCAATCCATTGTTTTATTTTACTTTTCTCCAATCCTTTCTCCACACATTACCTGTACCCCAATCCTTTCTTTACACATTACCAGTACCCCAATCCTTTCTTTACACATTGCCTTATTACAAAACAACTTTACACATCGCATTTGCCCTGATCTTTTATATACACATTGCCTTTACCACAATCCATTATTTTATTTTACTTTCCCCCCAAACCTTTCTTCACACATTGCCTTTACCCCAATCCTTTCTTACCTATTTCTGCTGCCACCTTTTCCAGTAGCTGCTGCGTTCGGCTGATGAGTACCACGTTCAGGCCTCTCTTAGCAAACTGATGGGGAAGAGAATACAAAAATAGGATTAATATTTACAATGGAAGCAGCAGTGCTTCTGGGTGATAGAAAGGGATTGTACATGTCATAAACATAGCTTGTTTCATGGGGTGGGCATGCTGGCCCTGAGATATGTGCTGTAAAAGAGTCGGGGTTGGTTTACGCATTGGCATTGAGGCATGGCACCATCATGGCTCCGTTGGTGGGGTCACTGGCTGATACTGACATGTTGTAGTGTTTGGGTGAACCTGCCTCATGGGCTTGGGATTCATGATTTTGTTTTCTGGTTGAGGGGCGCTGCACCATGCCTTCTGTGTGGATGTATGGTACATCCTAGAGTAGAGTTTGTGTGATCTGATGTGTAAGGACCCTGGGCCGGATCAGTGCCTTACAATGTGAGTAGAACATACATCATGAGTAGCTCATAGGTCCCTCCTGAGCATCAGCAGACCCTTGGATTGGCCTCTGGCTCTGTCTCCAAAATCTACCTTGGCACAGACATTGAGGGCACAGTGGATGCATTAAGAAGAGGCACGGAAAGGGTTCCTTATATTGCTCATTGGGTGTTGTGAACATTTTGTTGGCCATCATGTTAGTTTGGATTTGGTTGGATAAAGGGTTGCTGTGTTGACACTATGGGGCATATTTACAAGCCCATTGCACCACCAGAGCGTCACTTTTTTTAAAGTACCATTGGCGCACTGTGTCTGCCCATATTTACAAGGCCACGTAAAGCCACCCAGCGTGGCTTTACACGGCCTTGTAAATATGACCCCCTTTCATGCATTACTCTGCGTGAAAGGGGCGTTCCACGGGTGATGCTGTGGGTGTTCCCACACAACATCCATAGAACTTGACGCAATCCCGGCTTTAGAAGGTTTTGTAAACCTGGGAATGCGTCAGATTCTAACGCCTCCCCACGTTTTTTGCTCTTTCTATGTGTGCTGCATTTTGCAGCACACATAGAAGGAGGAAAATGCCATTGATGATTGTTTTTATGCAGGAAGAGGTCTCTTGCTGCACAAAAACAATCATCCCTCCAACACAGACACCCTTGCACTACGGTGCAAGGGTGCCTGCGTTGGCACGACGCAGCCAATTGTGCACCAGCACAGAGGAAACCACAGTGATGTGTCGTATTGTTGTAAATATGACGCATCCCTGCACTTTCCTAATGACGCAGCTCGGCGCAGCAAGATGGCTTGCAGCGCCACGCTGTGCCATTCTCTTGTAGATATGCTCCTAGGTCCTGCATGGAATGTGTGTCACTGTGATCATGTTTAGCACAAATGAAGCTGCTCCTAACACAGTGACCGAAGGTATCTAAACCTAAATCATGAGTGCTGGCATCTCACAAAAAGTGAAGGACTGTCCTCACACACCATCAGGTGTCGTGCTTCATCATCGGCAGTCCTCGCCCTCTAGAAACTTGGTTTGGTAGAGGGCGGGCCTTCACCTGAAGACAGGGAGGCACTTCTAAAACTAAGTGGGGGCCCGTGATAAGTGAGTGGAGTTTTAAAAACCATTACAGTTACCAAATTAAATTTAATAGAAGAGGCAGCTATATGGTATTAAAATAATGTGGACGGTGAGCAGGGGGAAATTATTGTCCCCTCACCGTGGTAAAAGTGGTCAACCTGTTTCTGCCCGTTGGCCCAAAAGGGTCCATGGCATTCACAGGACCAAGAAAGGGCTCCGTTCTTACCAAAATTAGTGGTGAGAAGGTACCACTTGGTGGGATGACCTTTGTCACACTGCACCGGAGAAAAGGACTCTCATCAAGCCCTTGGAAGTTACCCTACATGCCCCATGGGAGGAGAATGGAGAGACCCTTGTTGTCAGACTTGCCTCAAGGTGCGTCTCTCGTTGATACACCTAGTTGTGTCCGTCTATCCTCCCCGAAGGTCCTTAGGGTAATTTCCAAGGGCTTGATGAGAGTCCTTTTCTCGCCGTGTGCTTAGATGGTCCTCACGGTCAGAGGCAGGCAGGTTGCAGGGACGATTCTAGGACAGCTTGGCCACTCACGGATCTGGTCTCAGGGGTCTCAAAGTCCCTCAATGGGTGTCTGCGTCCTGAGTCCTGGTCCGGTACCCCGGGTATTGGCACAGCACAGCTTTGATAGCTCCTGGTGTCCTCTCTCTTGGTGGGGGGACAGATCTGACCCTCCGGAGCTGATGTACCTCATCTGGCGTGGGTGCTGCATCAGAGTCGCCAGGGAGCAGCAGATTGGTAAATTGGACTTCACGATACGGTGTCTGCAGGCTTCAGGGGAGTAGCTCCTCTCTTCCAAGAGAGGTTCTCTGCAATTGGTTGAAGACTGGAGGTGCTCCGGGGTTCTTGGAGCCCTCACAGTTGCAGGACGAGATGGCACACCATGATTGTTGAATCCTGGAAGCAGCCGGTAGGGTTTAGAGCCACTTTTCTGTAGCAGGTCTTCGGTCCTCGGGTCAGCCGCTCTTCTTTGTCCATTGATCTTCTTAGGTCAGTCAAAACTAAGTTCAGCGTCTGGGGATGCCACCTATATACTAAATTTAGGGGTGTTAAAGGGGGTGACAGGTAGTGGCCAGTCGGCTACCTACCTTTAGGTCTTAGTGTCGGCACAGTGTCCCACCATTGAATCAATCAAGGTATCAGTATCCGCTCAGTAACTCATCATAGAATCAGTCAAGGTCTCAGTGCCCGCACAGTGACCCATCATTGAATCAGTCAAGGTCTCAGTGTCCGCTCAGTGACTCATTATTGAATCAGTCAAGGTCTCAGTGTCGGCACAGTGACTCATCATTCAATCAACCAAGGTCTCGGTGTCGGCACAGTGATCCATTGCTGAATCATTAAATTTCTCAGTGTCAGCACAGTGATCCATCACTGAATCAGTCGAGGTCTCAATGTCTGCACAATGACCCATCACTGAATCAGTCAAGGTCTCAGCGTCCGCACAGAGACCCATCATTGAATCAGTCAAGGTCTCAGTGTCCGCACAGTGACCCATCATTGAATCAGTCAAGGTCTTAGTGTCGGCACAGTGACCCACCATTGAATCAGTCAAGGTCTCAGTGTCCATACAGTGGCCCATCAGAAAATCAGTCAAGGCCTCAGTGTCTGCACAGTGACACATCATTGATTCAGTCATGGTCTTAGTGTCGGTACAGTGACTCATCATTGAATCAGTCAAGGTCTCAGTGTCTGAACAGTGACCCATCGTTGAATTAGTCAAAGACTCAGCGTCCTCACAGTGATTCATCAATGAATAAGTCAAGGTCTCAGTGTTGGCGCATTCGCCCATCATAGAATCAGTCAAGGTCTCAGTGACCCATCATTGAATCAGTCAAGATCTCAATGTCCGCACAATGACCCATTTTTGGATCAATCAATGTCTCAGTGTCGACACAGTGACCCATCATTGAATCAGTCAGGGTCCCAGTGTCAACACAATGACTCGATCATTAGTTCTGTCAAGGTCTCAGTGTCCGCACGGTTACCCATTATTGAATCAATCAATATCTCAGTGTCGACACAGAGACCCATCATTGAATCAGTCAAGGTCTCAGTGTCCACACAATGACCCATTACTGAATCATTCAAGGTCTCAGTGTCGGCACAGAGACCCATCATTGAATCAGTCAAGGTCTCAGTGTCCACACGTTGACCTGTCATTCAATCAATCAAGGATTCAGTATCCACACAGTGACACATCATAGAATCAGTCAAGGTCTCAGTGTCGGCACAGTGATCCTTCATTGAACCAATCAAGGTCTCAGTGTCCACACAGTGACTCATCATTCAATCAACCAAGGTCTCGGTGTCGGCACAGTGATCCATCGCTGAATCATTAAATTTCCCAGTGTCAGCACAGTGATCCATCACTGAATCAGTCGAGGTCTCAATGTCTGTACAATGACCCATCACTGAATCAGTCAAGGTCTCAGTGTCCGCTCAGAGACCCATCATTGAATCAGTCAAGGTCTCAGTGTCCGCACAGTGACCCATCATTGAATCAGTCAAGGTCTTAGTGTCGGCACAGTGACCCACCATTGAATCAGTCAAGGTCTCAGTGTCCATACAGTGGCCCATCAGAAAATCAGTCAAGGCCTCAGTGTCTGCACAGTGACACATCATTGAATCAGTCATGGTCTTAGTGTCGGTACAGTGACTCATCATTGAATCAGTCAAGGTCTCAGTGTCTGAACAGTGACCCATCGTTGAATTAGTCAAAGACTCAGCGTCCTCACAGTGATTCATCAATGAATAAGTCAAGGTCTCAGTGTTGGCGCATTCGCCCATCATAGAATCAGTCAAGGTCTCAGTGACCCATCATTGAATCAGTCAAGATCTCAGTGTCCGCACAATGACCCATTTTTGGATCAATCAATGTCTCAGTGTCGACACAGTGACCCATCATTGAATCAGTCAGGGTCCCAGTGTCAACACAATGACCGATCATTAGTTCTGTCAAGGTCTCAGTGTCCGCACGGTTACCCATTATTGAATCAATCAATATCTCAGTGTCGACACAGAGACCCATCATTGAACCAGTCAAGGTCTCAGTGTCCACACAATGACCCATTACTGAATCATTCAAGGTCTCAGTGTCGGCACAGAGACCCATCATTGAATCAGTCAAGGTCTCAGTGTCCACACCGTGACCTGTCATTCAATCAATCAAGGATTCAGTATCCACACAGTGACACATCATAGAATCAGTCAAGGTCTCAGTGTCCACACAGTGACTCATCATTAAATCAATAAAGGTCTCAGTGTCGGTACAGAGACCCATCAATCAAGGCCTCAGTGTCCGCACAGTGACCCATTGTTAAATCAAGGTCTCAGTGTCCGCACAGTAACCCATCATTGAATCAGTCACGGTCTCAGTGTCAGTACAGTGATCCATCATTAAATCAATCAAGGTCTCAGTGTTCGCCCAGTGACCCATCTTTAAATCAGTCAAGGTCTCAGTGTCCACACAGTGATCCATCATTGAATCAGTCATGGTCTCAGTGTCTGCACAGTGACCTGTCGTTCAATCAGTGAAGGACTCAGTGTCGGCACAGTGACCCATCACTGAATCAATCATGGACTCAGTGTTGTCACTGTCACCCATCATTGAATCAGTCATGGCCTAGGTGTCCGCACAGTGACCCATCACTGAATCAGTCAAGGTCTCAGTGTCCGCACAGTGGCCCATCATTGAATCAGTCAAGGTCTCACTGTCCACACAGTGACTCATCATAGAATCAGTCAAGGTCTCAGTGTCCAGACAGTGGCCCATCATTGAATCAATATAGGCCTCAATGTGCGCACAATGTCCCATTATTCAATCAAGGACTCAGTGTCCGCACAGTGGCCCATCATTGAATCAGTCAAGGTCTCAGTGTCCGCACAGTGATCCATCATTGAATCAATGAAGGCCTCAGTGTCCGCACAGTGACCCATCATTGAATCAGTCAAGATCTCAGTGTCCGCACAGTGACCCATCATTGAATCAGTCAAGGTCTCAGTGTCCGCACAGTGACCCATCATTGAATCAGTCAAGGTCTCAGTGTCCGCACAGTGACCCATCATTGAATCAGTCAAGGTCTCAGTGTCCGCACAGTGGCCCATCATTGAATCAGTCAAGATCTCAGTGTCCGCACAGTGATCCATCATTGAATCAATGAAGGCCTCAGTGTCCGCACAGTGACCCATCATTGAATCAGTCAAGGTCTCAGTGCCCGCACAGTGACCCATCATTGAATCAGTCAAGGTCTCAGTGTCCGCACAGTGGCCCATCATTGAATCAGTCAAGGTCTCAGTGTCCGCACAGTGATCCATCATTGAATCAATGAAGACCTCAGTGTCCGCACAGTGACCCATCATTGAATCAGTCAAGGTCTCAGTGTCCGCACAGTGATCCATCATTGAATCATTGAATCCATCATTGAATCAATGAAGGCCTCAGTGTCCGCACAGTGACCCATCATTGAATCAGTCAAGATCGCTGTGTCCGCACAGTGACCCATCATTGAATCAGTCAAGGTCTCAGTGTCCGCACAGTGGCCCATCATTGAATCAGTCAAGGTCTCAGTGTCCGCACAGTGATCCATCATTGAATCAATGAAGACCTCAGTGTCCGCACAGTGACCCATCATTGAATCAGTCAAGGTCTCAGTGTCCGCACAGTGATCCATCATTGAATCATTGAATCCATCATTGAATCAATGAAGGCCTCAGTGTCCGCACAGTGACCCATCATTGAATCAGTCAAGATCGCTGTGTCCGCACAGTGACTTAACATAGAATCAATGAAGGCCTCATTGTCCGCACAGTTACCCATTATTGAATCAATCAATATCTCAGTGTCGACACAGTGACCCATCATTGAATCAATCAAGATCTCAGTGTCCACACAGTGACCCATCATTGACTCAGTCAAAGTCTCAGTGTCCGCACAGTGACTCATTATAGAATCAGTCAAGTTCTCACTGTCCGCACAGTGACTCATCATAGAATCAGTCAATGCCTCAGTGTCCGGACAGTGGCCCATCATTGAACCAGTCAAGGCCTCAGTGTCCACACAGTGACTCAACTATTCTCACTATATTTCTGGCTTAGAAAGTTTCTGGCATTCTAGTCACACCCCAGAGCCAGCATAATGACCGTCATCCCACGGATATCACATGGGAAACATAATGAATCTACCCATATGCCATTGTTTGTTTAGCTACCCCCACCCTGCCTCTATGCTAGCATCACCCCCATGAGGTCTGTTCTATGCATTCCCCAGTGAGAACAGGAGCCCCGTTCTGTGCAAACCCCACTGTCAGTCTGAAACTCCTCATCCTATCCGTACGCCCGTCACAAAACAATGACCTGTGTCCTATCTGTGCTCCAGTGCACACCTAATGACCTTCTTTTTTCCAAAACCCAGTGGCATCTCAGTGAACCACTTCATATCTGTAGTGACGTGCCACTCTGTGGGAAGCTGGGTTTTTGTTGCAGTACCTCTCTGCATTTTTGCCTGGTTTTTGATGCAACTTTGACTGAGGTGTACTGGGTCCCTGCTAACCAGGTTCCCAGTACCAGTGTTCTTTCCCTAAAAACTGTACCACAATTGGCACAACTTCAGCAAACCCTATAAGTCCCTAGTAATTGGTACCCCTGGTACCTATGGCAAGGGTACTGAAGAGGGTCCACTGGGGCTGCAGTCCAAATTGCGCCACCCAGGGACCCCTCACCAAGCATCATGCACACTGCCATTGCAGGCTGCGTGTCATCGTTCAGAGAAAACCGAAGAGTCAACATGACACACAGCCCTGTGTGCCATGCCCCCTACACTGCATGAGGTATACTGCAGGCCTTATAGCCCTAAGGCAGGGTGCACTATATCCCATGTGTGGACATATCTGCATGAACAGATATGACCCTACAATATCTAAGTCCATTCTTGAATATTGTAAGTGCACAGGAAAGCCATAGAGAGTACATGGGCTGGACACCCGTCATTACGAGTTTCCTAGCTCCATGATAACTTCACTGTACCCTAAGATGTTTGGTACCAAACATCTTGTCTTAGCAAATCCTCACTGATGCCAGTGTGGAATTTATTAATAAATGTACACAGGAGACCCTTTAGAAAGCTCCCTGAAAACCTACCAAGCACTGGTGTCGTCTCTGACTAGTCTTAGCCTGCCTGCCACCACCAGACATCTTTCTGACCTCATTGGGTGGGAGCCAGCGCTCTCAGAGGCCAGGAACAGAGCCTGCTCTGGGCAGGGGTGCTTCATACCTCCTCCAGGCTAGGAGAGGCTGCCGGGATGGGAAGCTTCAAAGGCGATGCCGCCTCTGAAATACAACCCAGGCATCTCCAGATAGTGGAGGATGCCAACCTCCCTTTCCTGCTCCTCTTTTGGTAGGAGGACAGGCTGGAAAATTAGTTAGATTAGGAGGCGTGCCCACATTCAGCCAGCACCACCCCTAAGGTGGGCAGGTGATGTAGACACTACTTTTCCAATTCCTCCATCTTGTGATGGTAGGAAATCAACCTATCAGGGCTAGGTAGTGCCCCTTCCCACAGGAAGTGGTCACTTAGAGGGTGTAGACACCCTAAAGGTAGGTAGCCCATTTGCTATTACCTATCATCCCCTTTAACACCCCTAAATTTAGCATTTAGGTAGCATCCCTTTACCCTGAACTTAGATTTGACGAACCTAAGAAGAGCCATAGATAAACAAGAGCTGCTGCGGCAAGAACTGAAAGCCTGCTGCAGAAAATAGGCACCAAACACTGCCGGCTGCTTCCAGGACTCAACAATTGTGGTGTGCTGTCTCGTCCTGCAACTATGAGGCCTCTAAGAACCCCGGAGCACCTCCAGCCATCAACAAATTACCAAGAACCTCCCTTGGAAGAGAGGAGCTACTCCCCTGCAGCCAGCAGGCACCGATTTGCGAAGTCCAGTTTACCCATCTGCTGCTCCCCGGCGACTCTGACGCAGCATCTAAGCCAGAAGAGGTATATCAGCGCCGGAGGGTCAGATCTGACCCCGCCAAGTGAGAGGACACCGGAACCTGCCATGCCATGCCAACACCTGTGGTACCGGACCGCCTACACCGAAGACTGAGAAGAAAGAGTCCAACCGGACTCCAAGTACCCAGGATGTAGACACCGATCAAGGGACTTTGAGACCCCCGAGACACACTCTGAGAGTGGCCCAGCTGTCCCAGAATCGTCCCTGCAACCTGCCTGCCCCTGCCAGCGAGGACCATCTGGACGCACGACGCTTGGCTGCCATTTGAATGAATGAATGGGAGTATTTGTTAAGCGCAAATGAATACCTGGAAGCGTCTTGGTGCTGTGCGAGACAAGGAACAGTGGAACTCAATTATACTATTGCAGTAAGAAGAGCCATGTTTTCAGAGACTTTCTGAAGATGGAAATGGAGGCAGCTGTTTTGAGTTCAAAAGGAAGACCGTCCAGAGTAAAGCTGTGGACCTGAAGAAACTTCTACCACCCCAGGAGGCACGTTTGAAGGATGGCACCACCAACTTTTTAGCAGAACCGGAGCGCACAGTCCTGCAGGGCATGTACCACCTCAGATTTTCCTAAAGTAATAGGGACCCTGCCCGTGATGGGTCTTATAGGCCATACAGAGAGCTTTAAAGGTGATACGTTGTCTAACTGGCAGCCAGTGTAGTTTGCTGTTGGCTGCTTTTGCTGAATAGAATTTAGGGATTTTGAGCAACGACCTCGCAGCAGAGTTCTGGAGAGTTTGCAGATTTTTTAGTGGACCCTTGGGAAGGCCTAAATAAAGGCTGTTACAGTAATACAGTCTTGTCACGACGAGAGCGATGACCCGTGTTTTTAAGAGATCAAATGGTGTGAATTTCTCAATTTTTTTTGTCACTCTGAGAGTGTGGAAGAAAGCTGAGGTGACCTTGTTAACTTGATCTTTATATTTCAGGTCTTTGTTTAGAAGCACCCTGAGGTTTTTTACTTTCGAAGCCGGGGTGGGAAGTGATCCTAGATCAGATATCTGCTCTGCACCCAGCTCCCCCCAGCTTGGGTAACGATGAACCAGCTCTGCTCCCATGGTCCTGAGGTTCTTGCGACCTGCTCCCTTGAGTAGGAACCACTGGACTCACCTTTAGGTCCCTCTGTGCAGCGTATTTTCAGATAGCTCCCTTCTTCGTAACATGCCGGCTACCAATGACCTCAGCACACTGCTCCCGGCCTAATTCGGGACGCTCCCAAACTTCTGCTGCTGGAACAATTGGACCTGGCTCTGCTACTTATCTAAATCCAGGTGAACCACGAGAACCCACTGTGTGATTTTATATGCTTTTTCCTATTTTCTCCCATTGACTTCAATTGTGCGTAATTGTGCACAAAAGTTATATATTTTGAGAACTTTGAAAAATCATAACTCAAAAAGTACTTACCTTAGAATGAAGTTCTTGGCTGAAAAATGAGATAAAAATCAATGTTATTTTTACAAATTGGTCTCGGATTTACTCTTGAGTGTGTGTTTCATTTATTACCGTTGTGAGTACAACAAATGCTTAACACTACCCTCTGATAAGCCTAACTGCTCACCCACACTACCACAAAAGAGCGTTACTACTATCTACTTTTGCCTCTGTATACCAGTAAGGGACCCACTGGACTCGCTGCACAGTGTACTTTGTTTTAGTGCACTATAGAGAGAGCCAGCCTCCTACACAAAGCAACACAAGATACTAATTTGTGTTGGTTTTTAAATCCCCAAAAGAATTTTGTGTCGGTTTGCATTAAAAAAGGAAAGCAAAACCTTTATAAATCTGTGCCTGGGTTTCATCCTGGGTGCACATTGGAGGGAGGGGTCACAAGGACGTGGGGTGCTGGGTGACCATGGCTTGCACTTGGGCGTGGCCCCTAGAGGCCTTTGTTGCTCATCATTTGGCAGTGAACGTCTATCCTCAGCGGATGGATTCTTAGTGGAAATCACTTACTGATGGAACCAGCACATTCTGGTTGGCTGAAGGGGATGTCCCTGGCCAGGCAGAACCTACCGCTCCCGTCAAGGGCGGGTGATTACACTCGCCGTACAACCTGTGCTCACTGTTGAGTAGCTTGGCACTGAGCAGTCGGGCTTTCTTCAGAAGCATTATGTAAAGCAGAGGCACAGCAGTCACTCGGGATCAATACACCGAGCGTCACAAACAAGACTTCACACAGGATATATGTAAATAACGTTTATATTCAGCACACATATTCAATCATTATAACACAAACATCACGTACTTTCGGGCATAAAACACATTTGGAAATATTACTAGCAGTACTAGGGCCACTCGTAATGTTATGATATCAATAGTAATCAATAGTATGTACTGTGGATAATTCCTTATCTAACAACCCACCATCCCCCACAGAGAGCGAGCACCCGTATGTGGTGCGACACACTGTCCACACCAGGCCCACCCTAGCAATCCTGATAATACAGTCCTGCACAGTTATAGGGTACACCCTGGGTAGCAACGATATCAAAGATATGTACATACATGAAACAAAAGCACTTTTTAGCAGCACCGCGGGCCAGAGTCACGCGGGTAAACCCAATGTCAAATGTTTTGTGCTTTTGGTATGAAATCAACTTATAAAGCGGCATCGCTGGTCAGTGTCGTGAATCACAGGCGGTCCTCCGACTATCACTCCTACTCACACACACACACTCCGCACCACTACACTGTGTGATAGGTACCAGCCCAGTCTGTACGGTTCACACTCGCACACATATGCACTCAGCACCCTAATGCGGTGGTACTGGAACCTAGCAGGTCAATGGATAACACGCTGCAGACTCTGTGGCTCCAGCCTCCCTCCGCCCTCTAGTTCACACCGATAGTCCTATACCCCCCGGATGGAAGATGACCAGCCCCTCCTCCCGAATACGAGGCCACACGCGAGCCGAAGTCACACTTAGTCTGGGTCCTCGGGAGGCAGGTGGGAATCTGTAACAGTTTTAATTAGCTGGGAACCTGATGATGAAGCATGCCACCAACTAGGTTGGTGGGTCAGGGTTCTTCTAACAAACCCTAGTGGTGCCTGGCACTACAAGCATTACAGAGTCATCAGTTTTGGGTCCGTCTAAGTTGGTTTTGATATATATACACACACACACACACACACACAGACACCCACCCACACCCACACACCACACACACGTTCAGCAGAGCCACATGAGGTAGAATGAGTCTCTACTACGGGTACACTCCCACCTCCGAGGGTCGCACCCTGTGAATCGGACATTGCACTCAATCAGCATGCAGTCTGCGTGTCGCATGAGAGAGATGTGGCACGATCAACTAAGCGTGCTAAGTGGGGACCCGTAACCGGTGAATCCGCTCACCACCAACTAGATCAGGGGTCTTCAAACTGTGGGGCGCGACCCCCAGGGGGGCCGTGGAGCGATGCAAAGGGGGTCGCGCCTTCCCAGTCACACTTCTGCCGAGGCCCAAGGGCTTCAGCCCCCCCTCTTCCCCCGTCCTGCGTCTCAGCCCGGGCTGCTGCAGTGCAACTCGAGCTGCTGGGGGCTCAGCTGGGCAGTGTCTGGAGTCTTATCTCCGGCACGCCCGAGTTTTTCACAGGTCTTTAAAGACCATTTGCATGTTTACATGCCTTTGTAAACTGGTTACAGAGGCTTAGTTTTTTTCCTGGTTCCAGTACCCCCTGGGCCCCCACTCTGCCTATTCCTTACATTTGTATTTTACCTTTACTGCTGCAGTGTGAGAATGCATTTCATGAAAAGGAATATAAAGTAGGGTTGCCAAAAGAAAAATGCCAGCCGTGTTTTGTTTAAAGAGCCTGCAAAGACCTCCTTGACACTAAATAGACTTATAAATAAAAAAGTATGTATGCATTCGTTATGTGACTTTTCTGTCTTTGTTCTCTTTAATTATCAGTCATGGATCATTGAGGCAGCCCTAGAACACAATTAAAAGTGCTTTCTATTTATATTTGCTGTTCGAAGTATGCACAGATAAGTGCTTAAAATACAGCTTTAGGTGACTGCTTATTTTTGTACCGACTGGGCCATCAAAATAATCTGCTGGCAACCCTAACCATAGGACTGGAAGTTTGTTGCAGGATCAGCACATTATTTATTTCCTCGATCCCCGATTAATGCCATAATAGCAATAGTTTAACTTAGATCTTAAACCCTACGCCGCCGTCCATAACATGCTGAGTTACTTCAAGTGTCTGGGAATGCACTCTGCATTCAGACAACTCACTCGTCATTCTCGCCCTTCACTTTCACGCTCACCCTGCATTCACAGCGATCACAATGCACTCACATCATTCACCCGCTCACCCTGCACTCACAGTGATCACTCTGCACTCACAATGCACTTGCGCTGTTCATCCTATACCTCACCCTGCAGCCACACGAGTACACTACTCATCCTGCACTCATGTGACACTTCACTCACCTGTCCCCCTCACTGCTCAATATGCAACTCACTCAAACAAGCCCATCAGTAATCATACACTCATTCGTCCCATTCTGAACTTGCATCCGCACCTAAATTCATAAGCCACCTCACTCACCCTGCAGTCACTCCTCTTACCCTACTCTCACACTGTTGCATCGCTCACCGTGCACTCACATGGGCACTCTTGTCACCCACACAGTGCAGAGGGTTAACGTTCCTGCTACAAAGAATATGTACCATGCAGATCACAGAAATGAGTGTGAGTAAACTATGAGTAGCGCTATAAAAAAATGAAATGTTTGTCAGAAAGGTGCTATAGAGAGATGAGGTGAATTGTTGGTGAGTGGCAGTGAAGGAATTCATGGAGAAGGAGGAAACGGGGGTGGGGCACCAAAAAAGACTGTTGCACCGTGTGCGACCAGTGTTAGGACCAGCCCTGGCTGGGAGTGTTAAAGGTGAAGTGAGAGGTTGAATGGGGAGAGTTCAGAAGTTGTAAAAAGGGGTGAAATAAAATGGCCTGCATAGTGAGAGAGGGATCCGGGGTTAGGAGAGGACAGAGGGATGGAAGGGAGGGGGTGAGAGGAAAGCTGCATGGGTAAACTGCTTAACTCTGCACAAAACCGCCAGGGTTTTAAGGGACCCCTGCTTCTCCCGGCCAGGGCCAAGTGAGCTTCTAATGTGGCAGCACGTATTCCTGCGGAGTGGAAGGCCCTTCACAAAGGTTGACTAGAAATCTTTCTGATGTTAATTGCTGTATTTTGGTTATACACTGGTACTGATGGGGTGAAATCTTTCCTCAGTGTTACTGTGTACGCGGCATCACATAACATCATTTACCTTTTCTTCCCACACAATTTAGTCAAGCCTGTCACGTAATTTGGTCCTCACCTGCCTCATAATTCCAGTAGCCCTGCCTACAGGTTTAGAAATTTTTGTCAGGAGGGGGTCCTTACGCCTCAAAATGTTGACAGGGGGGTCTCGGCATCCAAAAGTTTGAAGACCTCTGAACTAGATGCTTATAAGTATGAGGGTCCCTGTGGTACAGGCACCACACGCCTTTAGATGCGGGTATGATTTCTGGGGCTCCGCACTCGACACTCGGGTCTCCGGACAAGTCTTCATTCCTTGCTCACATCGCGCTACCCGATGGGATTCCATAGCCGATGTAGGCACTTGAGAGGGCACTGCTCTCCAGATATCATGGTAGATGGTGTAGTTCCCTCGTGGGAGATCTTTGATTCCCTGAGATCTCCAGGAGAACAGGAGGCTCACCGAAGGGACCTTGGAGAGCACACTTTAGGGCGCCACCCTTCAGCAGATCTTTGCCCAGGCCAGCCACTATTTAGAAGGGGCACGCGGTCCCCTTCACTGCCTGTAATCCTCCATGTGCACAACAGAGTCCTCTGGCAATGTGCACCATGCATATGGGTTCTATGGTCTTGGGTCCCCACAAGTGTATCTCACCACTTGCTGAAGGATGGCACCAGTAGTTATACTGGCGTGTGTCTTTAAAGTTAGGGGTGGTTTAAGGGGTTTCTCTTTGAACCACAGATGTCTCCCCTAAATTGTAGGCATGTCTGCTATGGGTCCCTGGAATGTAGATCTTAATCTTTAGTGGGGCCATGATCTGGCTTCTAGAGGCTAAGTGCCAAAACCACTCTCTCCAATCTATCCTATCCAGCCCTCAAATGGCAGAGGTCTTGTCGTTCTGCTGGTTTATGATGGTCACTGGGGAATGCACAGATGTGCTCCCCGACTCCTGGTGTCCACTGGGGCCAGGCACCACGGTACACAAGACTTTTAAAGCATAGAAGTGTCCTTATTCTATTAGGTGGCACTTCTAGGCGAGTTATGCCAAAACCCCCTTTACCATTGGAAGGGGCTTGGCCTTGCAGATCCGTAGATGGGAAACATCACAAGGCTGCTCCACTGCAATCCATTATTGCAGCCTGAAGTAATGTCCGCTACTTCCCCATGTCAACCTATGGGAAGAGCAAGCATCATAGGTAGTGAAAACACACATAGGTATTTCTCACTACCTGGGTGCACGTGCACTATTGCGCACACAGACCTGCATTGGCAGGTTGGGCGCATTGTCCCCAGCACCAGAGGTGCAAGTACACCCGCCTGAGACTGCAACGGCTGACAGGATGCGGGTTTAACTAATTGGATATCAGTGCGCACGCACCAGCCTGCGATAGCAGGCAGCACACGCAACTACGGCAACTTCGGTGCGGGTGCGCACCTACGGCGGCCTGCAATGGCAGGCTGCTCATGCATTTAATCATGATAGATGCCAGTGCGCACACACCGGTCATCAAGGATAGGCTGGCCCATGTTTCAAGACATGGAGTCCCCGCCACTTCCTAACACCAGTAGAAAGGGCACGTGCACTTTTACAATGTATTTACTTTGGGAAAGTCCCCGGAGTCCGGAGGCCATTCAAGAGAAACAGTAAAACCAAGGCGGAAAAAGCAAAATGCTTAGGGAAACGCTACCTGACGAGAGGTCCAACACTTACTGATGCCCATGAAAGGCAGTACGTTGGCACACTAGGTAGAAACTTTGTAGTACTTAGTACTTTGACAACCATTACCTCATGTGCATATGCTTTGCCAATCCCAGATGTCGCTCCAGTCACAACTGCAAGAGAAAAGAAAAGATTTCAGGGATCAGATTTTATCAAATAACAAGCTTTAGGCAGAAAGCACAGAGTGTGGTCATTACTAAGAACTAAAAGGGCCCAGACCACTGACATGGCGTCACCAAGACACATAGCAAAAACGTTCCTATACTAAGAAAACACAGGAGATGGCGTGCAGACATGCCAGCACCATGACATAAGAGGACACGGAGCAAAAACATACCACCAGTGCCAAGACATAAAAAGGCATGGAGCACACACATGATACCAGCAACAAAACATAAGAGGGCGCAGACATTATACCAGTACCAAGGCACAGACATGATACTAGTACCAAGGCACAGACATGATACTAGTATCAAGACATAAGAGGGCATAGACATGATACCAGTACCAAGGCACAGACATGATACTAGTACCAAGACATAAGAGGGCATAGACATGATACCAGTACCAAGGCACAGACATGATACTAGTACCAAGACATAAGAGGGCACGGACATGACACCAGCACCAGGGCACAGACATGATACTAGTACCAAGACATAAGAGGGCATAGACATGATACCAGTACCAAGGCACAGACATGATACTAGTACCAAGACATAAGAGGGCATAGACATGATACCAGTACCAGGGCACAGACATGACACTAGTACCAAGACAGAAGAGGACTCTGAGCACAGACATGATACCAGTACCAAGACAGAAGAGGGCACGGAGCACAGACATGACACCAGTACCAAGACATAAAAGGGCACGGAGAACAGACATGATACCAGTACCAAGACATAAAAGGGCACGGAGAACAGACATGATACCAGTACCAAGACATAAGAGGGCACGGAGAACAGACATGATACCAGTTCCAAGACATGAGAGCACAGACATGATAACAGTACCAAGACCTAAGAGGGCATGGAGCACAGACATGATACCAGTACCAAGACCTAAGAGGGCATGGAGCACAGACATGACACCAGTACCAAGACATAAAAGGGCACCGATCACAGATATGATACCAGTACCAAGACATAAAAGGGCACCGATCACAGATATGATACCAGTACCAAGACATAAGAGGGCACGGAGAACAGACATGATACCAGTTCCAAGACATGAGAGCACAGACATGATAACAGTACCAAGACCTAAGAGGGCATGGAGCACAGACATGATACCAGTACCAAGACATAAAAGGGCACGGAGCACAGACATGATACCAGTACCAAGACATAAGAGGGCACGGAGCACAGACATACCAGTGCCAAGACATAAAAGGGCATGAAGCACAGACATGATACCAGTGCCAAGACATAAGAGGGCACGGAGCACAGACATGATACCAGTGCCAAGACATAAGAGGGCACGGAGCACAGACATGATACCAGTACCAAGACATAAAAGGGCACAGAGCACAGACATGATACCAGTACCAAGACATAAGAGGGCACGGAGCACAGACATGATACCAGTGCCAAGACATAAAAGGGCATGGAGCACAGACATGATACCAGTGCCAAGACATAAAAGGGCACGGCGCAGAGATATGATACCAGTACCAAGACATAAGAGGGCACGGAGCACAGACATGATGCCACTGCCAAGACATAAAAGGGCACGGAGCACAGACATGATACCAGTACCACGACATAAGAGGGCACAGATATGATACCAGCACCAGGCCACAGACATGATACTAGTATCAAGACATAAGAGGGCACGGACATGACACCAGCACCAGGGCACAGACATGATACTAGTACCAAGACATAAGAGGGCATAGACATGATACCAGTACCAGGGCACAGACATGATACTAGTACCAAGACATAAGAGGGCATATACATGATACCAGTACCAGGGCACAGACATGATACTGGTACCAAGACAGAAGAGGACCCAGAGCACAGACATGATACCAGTACCAACACATACGAGGACACAGAGCACAGCCATGATATTAGTACCAAGACATAAGGTTGCACGGAGCACAGACATGATACCAGAACCAAGACATAAAAGGGCACGGAGCACAGACATGATACCAGTGCCAAGACATAAGAGGGCACGGAGCACAGACATGATACCAGTGCCAAGACATAAAAGGGATGGAGCACAGACATGATACCAGAACCAAGACACAAAAGGGCACGGAGCACAGACATGATACCAGTGCCAAGACATAAGAGGGCACCGAGCACATACATGATACCAGTACTTAGACATAAGAGGGCACAGAGCAAAGACATGCTATCAGTACCAAGACATAGGAGGGCACGGAGCACAGACATGATACCAGTACCAAGACATAAGAGGACACAGAGCACAGAGACGATACCAGTGCCAAGACACAAAAGGGCACAGAGCACAGACATGATACCAGTGCCAAGACATAAGAGGGCACCGAGCACAGACATGATACCAGTACTAAGACATAAGACGGCACGGAGCACAGACATGCTATCAGTACCAAGACATAGGAGGGCACGGAGCACAGACATGATACCAGTACCAAGACATAAGAGGACACAGAGCACAGACATGATACCAGTAACAAAACACAAAAGGGCACGGAGCACAGACATGATACCAGTGCCAAGACATAAGAGGGCACAGAGCACAGACATGATACCAGTACTAAGACATAAGAGGGCACGGAGCAAAGACATGCTATCAGTACCAAGACATAGGAGGGCATGGAGCACAGACATGATACCAGTACCAAGACATAAGAGGACACGGAGCAAAGACATGATACCAGTACCAAGACATAAGAGGGGACGGAGCACAGACATGATACCAGTACCAAGAAATAAGAGGGGACGGAGCACAGACATGATACCAGAACTAAGACATAAGAGGACACAGAGCAAAGACATGCTATCAGTACCAAGACATAAGAGGGCACGGAGCACAGACATGATACCAGTACCAAGACATAAGAGGGCACGGAGCAAAGACATGATACTAGTACCAAGACATAAGAGGGCATGGAGCACAGACATGATACCAGTGCCAAGACATAAGAGGGCACAGAGCACAGACATGATACCAGTACCAAGACATAAGAGGGCACGGAGCACAGACATGATACCAGTGCCAAGACATAAAAGGGCACGGAGCACAGACATGATACCAGTACCAAGGCATAAAAGGGCATGGAGCAGAGACATGATACCAGTACCAAGACATAAGAGGCCACGGAGCACAGACATGATGCCAGTGCCAAGACATAAAAGGGCACGGAGCACAGACATGATACCAGTAACAAGGCATAAAAGGGCACGGAGCAGAGACATGATACCAGTACCAAGACATAAGAGGGCACAGAGCACAGACATGATGCCAGTGCCAAGACATAAAAGGGCACGGAGCACAGACATGAAACCAGTACCACGACATAAGAGGGCACAGATATGATACCAGCACCAGGGCACAGACATATTAGTATCAAGACATAAGAGGGCACGGACATGATACCAGCACCAGGGCACAGACATACTAGTACCAAGACATAAGAGGGCGTATACATGATACCAGTACCAGGGCACAGACATGATACTAATACCAAGACATAAGAGGGCATATACATGATACCAGTACCAGGGCACAGACATGATACTGGTACCAAGACAGAAGAGGACCCAGAGCACAGACATGATACCAGTACCAACATATACGAGGACACAGAGCACAGCCATGATATTAGTACCAAGACATAAGGTTGCACGGAGCACAGACATGATACCAGTACCAAGACATAAAAGGGCACGGAGCACAGACATGATACCAGTACCAAGACATAAGAGGGCACGGAGCACAGACAGGATACCAGTGCCAAGACATAAAAGGGCATAGAGCACAGACATGATACCAGTGCGAAGACACAAAAGGGTACCAAGCACAGACATGATACCAGTACCAAGACATAAGAGGGGACGGAGCACAGACATGATACCAGTACCAAGACATAAAAGGGCACGGAGAACAGACATGATACCAGTGCCAAGACACAAAAGGGCACGGAGCACAGACATGATACCAGTGCCAAGACATAAGAGGGCACCGAGCACAGACATGATACCAGTACTAAGACATAAGAGGGCACGGAGCAAAGACATGCTATCAGTACCAAGACATAGGAGGGCACGGAGCACAGACATGATACCAGTACCAAGACATAAGAGGACACGGAGCACAGACATGATACCAGTACCAAGACATAAGAGAGGACGCAGCACAGACATGATACCAGTACCAAGAAATAAGAGGGGACGGAGCACAGACATGCTATCAGTACCAAGACATAAAAGGGGACGGAGCACAAACATGATACCAGAACTAAGACATAAGAGGGCACCGAGCACAGACATGATACCAGTACTAAGACATAAGAGGGCACGGAGCAAAGACATGATACCAGTGCCAAGACATAAGAGGGCACCGAGCACAGACATGATACCAGTACTAAGACATAAGAGGGCACGGAGCAAAGACATGCTATCAGTACCAAGACATAGGAGGGCATGGAGCACAGACATGATACCAGTACCAAGACATAAAAGGGCACGGAGCAAAGACATGCTATCAGTACCAAGACATAAGAGGGCACGGAGCACAGACATGATACCAGTACCAAGACATAAAAGGGCACGGAGCATAGACATGATACCAGTACCAAGACATAAAAGGGCACGGAGCAAAGACATGATACCAGTACCAAGACATAAGAGGGCACGGAGAACAGACATGATACCAGTTCTAAGACATGAGTGCACATACATGATAACAGTACCAAGACATAGGAGGGCACGGAGAACAGACATGATACCAGTTCCAAGACATGAGAGGGCACAGACATGATAACAGTACCAAGACATAAGAGGGGACGGAGCTCAGACATGATACCAGAACTAAGACATAAGAGGGCACGGAGCAAAGACATGATACCAGTACCAAGACATAGGAGGGCACGGAGCACAGACATGATACCAGTACCAAGACATAAGAGGACACGGAGCACAGACATGATACCAGTGCCAAGACATAAAAGGGCACGGAGCACAGACATGATACCAGTACCAAGACATAAAAGGGCACGGAGCACAGACATGATACCAGTGCCAAGACATAAGAGGGCACGGAGAACAGACATGATACCAGTACCAAGACATAAAAGGGCACGGAGAACAGACATGATACCAGTACCAAGACATAAAAGGGCACCGATCACAGATATGATACCAGTACCAAGACATAAGAGGGCACGGAGAACAGACATGATACCAGTTCCAAGACATGAGAGCACAGACATGATAACAGTACCAAGACCTAAGAGGGCACGGAGCAAAGACATGATACTAGTACCAAGACATAAGAGCGGACGGAGCACAGACATGATACTAGTACCAAGACATAAGAGGGCACAGACATGATACTAGTACCAAGACATAAGAGGGCACAGACATGATACTAGTACCAAGACATAAGAGGGCACGGAGCAGATTCCCCGGTGCACTAGGTGATCCCACAGGGCTCTCCTGCTGCCCTTAGTGGATAATGTTTTTTTATCAGCGCTACTAATGAAAAGACCCTAAATAGGCAACACCTGCACATTTTGCAGAAGGCACCATGGTGTCATTAATGATGCAAAACATTTCCCTTTAACTTGGCTGAAAAACGCATTAAAGGCAGAGTTGGGGAACGGCAGCTGCAACATTGATGGGTAAATGGATGAAATAAACCCATGGTCCTGATACTGAAAGGGAGGAGTCGGAGAAGAAAAATTCTTCTTTTTTTTTGTGCAACTGGCGAGATGAAAAAATATAGCTCAAACAGATGTTTCTCCATTCAGTTTACTACTTGCAAGGAATTATATCGGTTTTGTAATTTTTCCTTTAATTAGATGAAAAAATCCAAGTCTGCTTTCTTCACTTTTTTCAGTTCTTTCACTGTGGTAAGCTTTACGACTTTTTCATTAGCTTATTTTTACATTTTTTTGCAGATAATGGGTAATTATTTGTACTGAGACATGAAGGATGCCAGACACCGAGCCTTTGTCAAATGATGACTCATCTTCAGGCACTGCAGGGCATGCATAATTAAAATGGAGACAAGCTATTAAAATAAGGCCTGACTTGCATGATTTCTGTGAAGGTGACATTGCATTCTAGCCGTGCTCTTAATGAAAACATCAAATGACCCATTAATACCACATGAGCTCTAGTCTTGAAGCATGATGCCTCCATGCTTGTCTCGTTCAACAACTGCAAAGCTAGCAGTTGCTGCTTGACCCCATGTGCTGGTCATCTATGAATCAAGATTGGGTACACAGTGATCCCACAAACCATAAAAAGGGATATCCTTCCTAAGAAGGTGTGGCTCACCCACTAAGTAGCTGTAAAAGAGTGTGCGAATACCAATGGACGTCATCTACTAGGGCACTTATATGCAGTATTACATGTGTCGTAGGAGACCGGGCGCCGACCTCTGCCCAAAAACATCCGCTGAGAGACATCTGCTTTTAATAATGGGAGAGAGTTTGATTCCATCTATCAAATGATGAGGAGTTCCTTGAAAAGTCTTTGTGGTTGTGTCCTGAGGAGGTCCTTTGAATAAATGTTGGAAGCCGAAACGTTTCAATAGGGGCAATCATTCATAGAAAGAAATTAATAAAATAATAGGGATGAAGAATAGCAGAACAATAAGTTTTCACTGTTTAATTAATATGCCTCTATCGATAGAAACCTATGCACTAACATGGTGGGTAGTGTGCTGGTTATAAGGAAAAAAGTACTGTGTCTCTTGTTTGTAAAACTTGTTAACACATTTCAGATGGTTCGCTTTTTAATTTTGTGTGAGATGAATGACCATGTATTAATAAAATGTGTGTTGTAAATAACACTGAAGTGTAATACCATTTGATGAGAAGTACAAACAATGTATGTCTAGAGAGAGATAATATAAAATAAAAACATATTTTTGCATATCTGAACGAATGAGATTAGATATCTGTAAATAATAGACAGATTATATTACAACCTAAAATAATTATTTACATGTGGACAACCTCTTTTAAAAAAAAAAAAAAAATGGCTTAAAGTGGCTTTTAAATGAGTCAAACATTAAAAGCTATTATTTGTAGACGTCATGGCATTTAGGATTGTGGATCTAATCTTAAGAAGCGTGCACGGCTCAGGCCCAGAAGACCTCTCTGCTGGTGGCATTTGCATAGTGTCGGCTTCCAGAGCTGACAGTAAGAGCCTTTGGGTCTGAGCTGTACCTGCAGGAGAAACAAAGTGGAGAAGGAGGTTGAGGCTGACCCAGGGAGTCACGTGGTGCACACCGTAAGACAGCCTCTTGGGGATGGGTTTGGCAATGAATGGTCATTAACTGAATTTCCATCATCCCCAAAGATTTTGGAGTGATTCAAACCTCATGCTACTCGATGGATCCCCCCATACCCCATCCTCCCCCTGCCTACAACTGTCTCCCCACTGGCAAGTCCCTGGGTTTTTCAATGGCCCTTGCAACCAGATCAGCCTCTTTCACAATATGAAACCTCTCCTTCCAAACGGTACTTTTCACTCTACTGTACAAGATGCCTCCTCCTACGCATCACCAGGGCAACGCGCTGCTCACAGGCCTTCCAGGCACTACTGCCCAGCACTAATACCTAATCTCCATGGAGGTCAGCACGTGAGCTAAACATTCGAAGAGGTTCATTGGCTCAACCACAGCCACCATCAGATGCAGTGCACGTGGCATCACTTCACAGCTGTTCAGAGCTGGACGTTGGAGTGCTTCCCCTGGAGCCAGTGCCACCCTGTGTCCACTCCCGGCCACCATCAGATGCCCTACACGTGGCATCGCTTCACAGCTGCTCAGAGCTGGACGCTGGAGTGCCTCCTCCAGAGCCAGTACCACCGTGGGCTCCACTCCCAGCCACCATCAGATGCCCTACACGTGGCATCACTTCACAGCTGCTCAGAGCTGGATGCCGGAGTGCCTCCTCTGGTGCCAGTGCCACCCTGTGTCCACTCCCAGCCACCATCAGATGTTCTGCACGTGCCATCACTTCACAGCTGTTCAGAGCTGGACGCCGGAGTGCCTCCTCTGGAGCCAGTGCCACCCTGTGTCCACTCCCGGCCACCATCAGATGCCCTACACGTGGCATCACTTCACAGCTGTTCAGAGCTGGACGCCGGAGTGCCTCCTCTGGAGCCAGTGCCACCCTGTGTCCACTCCCGGCCACCATCAGATGCCCTACACGTGGCATCGCTTCACAGCTGCTCAGAGCTGGACGCTGGAGTGCCTCCTCCAGAGCCAGTACCACTGTGGGCTCCACTCCCGGCCACCATCAGATGCAGTGCACGTGGCATCACTTCACAGCTCTTCAGAGCTGGACGCCGGAGTGCCTTCTCTGGAGCCAGTGCCACCCTGTGTCCACTCCCAGCCACCATCAGATGCCCTGCACGTGGCATCACTTCACAGCTGCTCAGAGCTGGACTCCGGAATGCCTCCTCTGGTGCCAGTGCCACCCTGTGTCCACTCCCAGCCACCATCAGATGCAGTGCACGTGGCATCACATCACAGCTGTTCAGAGCTGGACGCCAGAGTGCCTCCTCTGGTGCCAGAGTGCCTCCTCTGGTGCCAGTGCCACCCTGGGCTCCACTCCCAGCCACCATCAGTACTGGAATAACAGGGAGCACTGAATGTCGGAGTGTGGTGCATTTCCAGAGAGCTGAACGGTTCTCAGTACTGGAATAACAGTAAGTAAGTAATATATTTATTGTATTTGATTAATTAAAACCATTACAAAAAGTACACATTAAAATAGATTCGTGCCTATTAAGACAAGAGAAGTACGTTTCTAAAAACTTAAAAGCTCTAGTATAAAAGCACCTTGTTCGGCTTCTTCTGAAGAGGTTCAAGTGTCTGTGCTAAAAAATTTCAGTTGTGTGAGTTAAAACTTCCTTATGCGCTTTTTGCATTTATACCGGGCGCAGCTCTTCCTTGCTTGGATTCTACTAGTGACAAGAATTTCACTAGCTTCCCATTTAGCTGCGGGTTTTTGGAGTCGAAGCATGCAATCACTGCCTGTCTCCGAGTTTGAATCCCTCGTTTGTTAAAGTGCGCTTTCAGTAATCCTACCCTTTCCTCCTTTAAGTTGGTGCAGGAGCAGATTAGGTGTTCCATGTCTTCAGTACCGTTCCCACATAGTCTGCATGTGTTGCCACATTTCTCCCTCTGCCATGGTGGGAGGTGCGGAGTAGATGGCAGGATTCCTAGCCTGTATTTTAAGAATTGTACTTTGGTCTTCCTGGAATACCCCAAATTGAAGTATGCCTGTGACCCAAGTAATTTGTAGCCGCTCAGTGTCATCCAGGCGTGACTCCTGCGGGCAAAAGCAGCTTTATCTTCAACAAGGGAGATTTTCTTGATTACTTTTTTTGCTGCTTGCTTAAAGAGCGAATGGGTAGTTTGAGTTTCCCATAGGTCGGCTAGCCCGGTAGTGACAAGTGAGTCCTCCAAGTACTTTCTGGCCAACGAGTTGGATATATTACAAAGTTCTTGCCAGAGCTGATGATTCAAAGTATTCTGGGGAGAGTTCTTAATTTTGTGCCAACATGTTATATGGAAGCCTTGCCTTGCCAGAAGTTGTTTGGTTAGGCCAAACTCCAATTGAATCTGTGCTGGTGAAACGTAAGTTGGGAGATTAAACATAACTCTATAGGCCTTGGCCATGGTGGTGTCCAGCAGTTTTGCGTCCCTGCCCCTCAGGGCTTCACTGCCATAGATGATGGAGGATAGAATTTTAGCTTGTTCTACCCGGAGGAGAGGTGAAAGGATGGGCCCTGTAAGTTTTGTTTTTAACTGCCTTAATGATGTTGCTATTGCCATCCCCTTCCTCTTAATAGCCTCAAGTTGGTTGGCGAAATGGCCACCCTCGTCGATGGTTACCCCAAAGTATTTGTAAGCAAGGGTGTTCGCGATTGGAGTTTTTTCCAAGTACCAAGAGGGAACCATCGTTTGCCGTTGATTGTCAAGGTTTTTGTTTTGTTGATGTTCACTTCTAGGTGATTTTCCACTGCGTACTCATGCATTTTGTTGAGTAAACGTTGCAAGCCAACTTGAGTGTGCTTGCCAGGACGACATCGTCGGCATACAAGATACTTGAGATGGCATTGCCACCGATTCGGCGTGCATGCGCATTGCAGGTGCCGAGTGCTGATGTCATGTCTGCTGTGTACAGGTTGAACAGTGTTGGTGGAAGCACACATCCCTGTTTGAGCCCTTTGGTAGTTGGTATGCACCTCGAGAGATGGGTGCCGTTACCTAATTTTACCTGTATCCATGTGTTGGTGTGGAGGTGAATTAGGAGGTTCAAGAGAGGTGGCGGGATTCCCCAGAGCGCCAGTTTACTCCACAGTCTTGCCCGGTTAACGTTGTCAAAGGCTGCCTTGAAGTCGATGAAACAAAAGTGAATCGCGTTTGGTCGATTTTGCCTTGTCAATAAGCAATGACATGGTTAGTATGTTGGTTGATGTTCCTGTGTCTTTACAAAACACTGTTTGATGAAGGGGGATTATTTCCTTCTCTTTTGCCCAGTCCTGGAGCTCTGTCAGTAAGGTGCTGGCAAAGTATTTTGCCTCTATGTCTAGTAGTGCAATTAGACGATCATTTTTTGGTGAGGTCTTGTTGCCAGCCTTATCAATCAGTGAAATTATAGAGCACTTCCATTATGCAGGTAGGAGCCCGGACTGTCTGATGGTATGGAAGAGGGGGCCAGTACTTCCGACCAATACTCAGGAACTTGTTTGAAAAGAGCTGGAGAAATCCCGTTTGGCCCCGGGGCCCCTTCTTTCCTTCCTTTTGAAATTTGGTTCTTAATTGTTATTGTCTCAGTTCCCTTTTCCTCTTCCTCTGGGTTCCAATCAGTTTGGGTGGGATAGATCGGTTGATTATCCAGGTTTGCTTGCAGACCAGATGTTTGCTGATTAAAGTGGGATTCTAAAAAGGTTGTCCATGAATCCTCTGTAATATGTGATGTTAAGCCTCCCTGTGCCGGGTGTAGAATTTTGTTAACGGTACCCCAAAAGCACGCGCTGTTAGTTGCTTGGGAGTTGTGGTAGAGTTTTGCCCAAAATACAGTTTTGTTGGACCTGGTGATATCCCACTTGAGTTTTTGGATTAGGTCTTTCCTTTGGCAGAGTAGACGGTTTGAGTTTTCGTCTTCGGGGTAAAGCCTCAGTGATCTGAGAAGTTTGTTTACAGATTTTTAAAGTAATTTCAGTTCGATCCGCTGTGCACTCGTGACCCTCCCCATGACCGTTGGATCATTGGGAGGGGTATATCTGGCTATAGTTGAAAAAGAACTTGCAAGTGGGACTGTGAAGGTTTCCCATGTACTAATCGGGGTGTCAGTGGAATTGCTGTGATCATGTAGCAGTTTTTTAGCAGAGAGGAGAACCTCCCCGGAATTTACTAGGGACAACTTGATTCTTTTTAAGTTTATTGTGTGGCATGTCCCCGACTGGGTTAAGCATCAGTTTGTGCGGAATAGCTTGGATTGAAACTTCCTGGGGCTGATGATCATGGTCCCCATTGTCTCCTAAGCGGAATCCTGATACGTGTTGAAAAAGTGAGAGGGAGACTAGAGTATAGTCTACGGTGGAGTTTGCAGTATCCGAGTAGAATGAGGCGGCCGGGGGGGAGTCATCAATAAATCTTCCATTTAATGCCCTTAGATTAATGTGCTCCAGGTCTTCTAGCAGCTCTCTCCCTGGCTTGGTTAGTCTTCCGCAATTGCATTTGGTTTAGGCTGGTATGTTCCAGTAGAAGGACTGAACCTGTATGTCATCGTTTGATGATGTGCCTAGGATTTGTTGGTTTAAATCTCCGGAGAGGATGAGGTTAGAAGTATTCTGCAAGCTTATTATTGAGAGCAGGTGTTCGATTAAGTGTTTTGACTCTTGTTTTTTCCGTTTTGGGGTTATATACGTATTGACGACTAGCACCTCCTCCTTGGAGCCATTGAGGTTTAGGTGGATCTTGACTGAGTTTACTGATGGTAGGGGGGGATAGAGTTTCTTGAGCGGTATCAAACTTTGTTATAGAGATGTAGGCAGCTAGGCCCCCTGATACGTGCCCATATTTGGATTTTCTCAGTGCTGGAGTGTGGAAGCAAATGTACCCCTGTAGTTGGTTTGAATCCTATACCACGTTTCCTGCAGAAGGACGATGTCGAAGGTTTTTAGATATGTTTGGAATTTAACATCGGCTGCCTTGCTGTTCAGCCCATTGACGTTCCATGGGCATAGTCTCAGGTTTGTTTTGTCGTGGTATGCCCGGTTTTTGTCTGAGATGATTTGTCATTGTGTCGGTCTAGTTATATTAATGGTTCTAAGAATCTGGGAGTTTGCAGGCAATGTGGAATGATGGTGATTGTGGCCTGTTTGAGTGCTAAATGCCTGCTCCCTTTGGGGTGACCGGCCTAGAGCTCCCCTGAGTACAGAGGATGTTTTTTCTCTGTTGCCGTTGGTTCCCTGCCGCGTGGTGGCAAGTAATGGGAGGGGGTATCCAATGTTGTGATACGGTGAGATTTGTATGCCCCATGATTTGAAAATTTCCCATTCGTTCAGAACTTTGGGCCTGATTACAATGGCGGTGAACCCGCCACGGCAGGCTGCCGGTGGCGGGTTCACCGCCATCGTAAGGCCATTCCCCACCCGCCAGATAAGGATGGCGGGTGGTGTACTGGAGGGCGGAAAGCCCATCCGCCACGGGTCCGACAGAGGCAATCGTTCTGATTGCCTGTCAGACCCGCCTGCATCCCTAGAATGGTGGCGGTGCCTAGCAGGCACCGTCCGCCACATTAGGATGCTGCATCGCCGCCAGCCTTTCCATGCAGGGGAAACTGCCATGGAAAGGCTGGCGGGGATTGACTTTGGGGGCCCGTTGCGGGCCCCCCGTGCAGGGGCACTTTTGTTTTGCACTTGGGGGGCACTTATGGTGCCTCCCTACATTTCCCTGCACCATGTGGCAGACACCGCGTGGTGCCTGCCACGTAGTGCAGGGAAAAGCAAAACCTGCATTGTTAACATTGTGGCGGGTGCTGCAGCCAGCAGCACCCACCGCAATGTTAAAATTGCCTTTTGCGGCTGCCGTGGTGGCGGACGCATTGTAATTTGATGTGAGGGACCGCCGAACAAATAGGTTGGCTGTCCCAATCCCCGGGACGATGGCGGACGGACTTAAGTCCGCCGCCATCGTAATCACCCCCTATGTTTGCAGTTTGGGTTGAGCCCCAGGTGGCCTTAGTGGTTTCCCTGCCCTGGGCCCAGTCGGCCTTTATAAATTCTATGGCGAGGAGGTCGGTTGTGTTGATGTCTCTTAAGGTTGGTATTGTAGCCAGTAGTTGGAAAATATTTCCTCTATTCAAGGTGACGCAGTTCCTTCAGAGTCGTACTCTGGGGTAAAGAGAGTGGTGCTGGAATTTGTTGGCTGCCAGGCTGGAGATGCTCTGGAAGGATGGTCCCCTGGGTAGTTTTGTCCGAGGGGCCAGGAGTGCTGCCGGATTGGCCCGTTATAGTTATTGGACTTTAAACTTTCTGGGCGGCAGTGACCCAAGGAGCCTTCTGTGCTGGGTTCTGTTTTGATGTTGCGATGAGGGAAGGTCCGAGTTTCCCACTGTCATTGTTGATGTCCCATGGGACTTTCCGTGTGCCTTGGCTGAGACTAGGTTGTTGCTGGCACTTTCTCTTTTCGCTTCCCTTGTCACTGAGGTTGGTGTCCGGGCAGGGCTGAGCACTGAGGGCTCTTTTGCCATTGTAGTTGTATTGTAGTGGTTGTGGTTGGGTTAAGTTGGGAGTTGCCTTATCCCATGTGTGGGCCCCGTGTTCCGTCGGGTTTTTGTTTGATGCCATCACCTGCTTGGGTTCTTGTATGAGTGGTGTCTCCTTATCTTCTTTCGCCGGTGGGACTCTGCTGTGGTTGCTATGTTGCTGAGTCTGTATGACTGTATTTTTGGTAACTAGTGTGCCGATTAAGCTGCCCAAAGCCTCCGTATTGGCCCAGCAGGGAGCTATTGCCGGTTGGTTCCGAATCAGAGTTGCCGCGCCCGGGATTTCTGTTGGCTGGTTAGTTGTTTCATGTGCTGTTGTTTCATGTGCTGTTGTCACCCGTAGCTGTTTTTTAGTGTCAAAGATAGGGTATACTGCTGCATGGCTGGGAATTGTTATTTTATTGCGGACTTTCCTCCGGAGTTGGCGTCGTTGCTTAGCGTTTCGAGCTGAAGTTGTTTCCTTTTGTGTCTGATTTGATGCTGTGACCAGGCCGCCCTGTGACCAGGCCGCCCCCCGGGCTGCTCACTGTATTTGAAGCAGTAGGGTTTTTAACAGTGGGTTCCTTTATAATTGACTTCTTGGGTGCTGCTTTTTCTTGTGTTGTTTGGTTCCTTTGGTAAGCCCTCTAAAAGTGTGGACACAATTGAGGGAAGTGAGGACAGTTTGTCAATGATGGGTCCGCAGCTGCAGCTCAATTTGGCCTCCTGTTGGGCTCTGCTGATTAGTGAGTTTAATTGCCCCAATTTTTCATCCATCCCCCCTACAAAGAGAGCCAAGGTATCGAGTAGTGACAGTTGCAGGTCCATTTTATCGGACTGATACTGCAGAGCGTCAATAGTTCTTTGCATGGCGTTTAATACGGTGTCCCAGGTGTTGGAGGATCGACTCGACGAGTCCGTGGTGTGGGTTATGGACCTGTGACAAGGTGGAGTTGTGCTTTTAGCTGCTTTGGAGGTTTGGCCTTGTTCTGCACCTATACTGCCCGTGTGCGGGGGCGTTTTCTTGGGGGTATCCAAAGTGTAGGAGGCTACTAGATCGGCCTACTCCTGGGACCCTAAGTAAGAGAAAGCGTTGTGCTCACCTTCCCAGGATTCTGGGGTTGCTTCATCCCCCCCATCGTAGCTTCAGAGTGGTCCGTTGCAGCCTTTTTTGTTTGCGGCTGTGAAAGCCGGTCTGGAGAGTGTTTTTGGAAATGTGGTGAGGATGGCGCATTCAGCTGTAGTTCACCTGTAATGCCGTGCACTGGTCCCTTCTCCGTTCTGGCAAATTCCAGTGATGTTTGAATTTCGGTGCACTTGTCAGAGCCATGTGCTGTGGTTCCTGAGTGGATGGAAGCTTGGGGTGTAACCCCGTCCCTGCTCTTGTTGGATTGGGAAGGCGGATGAGCCGAAAAGTCTAGTCCATGAGTTGGTTGACTAGGAGGTGAACCGTGAGAAGCTTGGGCAGCTCGGTTTGGAGGGTTAGCCCATTCTTCCTCTGCTCTCATATGTGCAACGGTATTGCTATGTTTGATAGGTTCCAATGACTTTTCCCGTGGTTATGTGGCAGCCGCTAGTTGGTCAACAGATGGTGAAGCGCTGGATTGTGCAGCAGCTGGGTTGGTGTTGGTATTAAACTGGTAGGGGAGAAGGGGATTCTGGAGGCCTTGGATTTCACCACTAGAAGAGAATATGGAGGAGCCTGCGTCCTTAAGGAAGTAGAATTTTGAATACATTTTTTGTTGAAAGAGATATGGTGTAGGCCTCCTGCCGGGGGAACACCTGTCTCCGAGCGTCCCTAGTGCCTACAGAGCTGAGCCTGAAGGGATTACCTCCACTAGGTCCTCAGAGGAGGTCGCAGGGTCAGGTTTGGTTGCCCTGGTGTTCCCGTTGCGTTTAGAACTCTGCGGCGGGGCAAGTGGTTGGCCCCTGTTCCTTCCTGACCTCATAGCAGTGATCGTCCTGGGCCTCCTCTGGCCTGAGGGTCTGAGGGCTTATGTACTCTGTGCCGGCCTTTTTTCTTTCTTTTTCTTTTCCTGCAGCCTGGGTATGTTTACAATTTGAGTGACCGGCGGATCAATGTCTGAAGTCAAGTCAAATGGACCGGTGAGCGAGGGGGGTAACTGAATGGTCGGGGACTTCCTTGGGCCCCCTTGCGGTGTCCTTTTGTCTGGGTAATTGAACCTTAGTAGCAGTGTAGACGGGGTAGTTGTTGTCGGCCGAGGCCGTTGGAAAAAGGCTGCAGCGGGGTAGTGGGATTGAGCAGGATTGTACGGTGAGGGGGTTAGATCGAAGACAGCTGCCTCCCAGAGGCTGCCTAAGACATGATCGTCGCTCCTTCCCCACTCACTGGGCTTAAACCCCGAGCCCCCCGCTGTCTGCTCCAGATGCGTGCGCCTGTCACTGTAGTGCGCAGCTCCCCTCGGGGGGAGACCCAAGAGGATTCGCGAGGACTCCTGCCCCCTCTTGCTGTCACTGGTCCTGCAACTGCTACTTCCTGTGTGCGCACTTTCTGTGCCTCAAGGGAAACTGGAGCATTTTAAAATCTGCCTCAGGTCTTCCGCGAATTGACAGAGAAGAGCCTGGAGGTGCCTGGAAGCAAGGAGAGGGCACCACTGAGAAAGCCTGTGGGTGCATCCGGACGCAAGCGGGGTTCCCTGCAGAAGCCCACAAGCCGCACCCATCGCTAGCCGAGCCGCTTCGGTGGGACTCCTGGGGCTCCACTCTTAGCAGCAGCAGGCTATGGCTGCCACGCTCGTGCCCAGGTGCATCCTCTGTGTAATGAGTCAGCGCACCAGTTGTTGTTGCCGGCCTGCGCGCCGTAAGGGGCCGACTCCCACGCTCACGCCGGAAGGCGGAGCGCGTAGGTTAAATAAAGGTGGGCGGGACGGCAATAGGCAGTCCGCGCCCGAACGGCAATACTGTGTGCGCGTATTATTGCTTGCGGCGGCCCCGCTATGCAGCGCGCCCACTAAAGGTTGGTCCGGCACCAAGGGACATTACATTGGCGACGAGGAGTGGAGCGGCCCACGCTCCAAGCAGCACACAGCAGTGAGGAGCAGAAGTTCTCCCCTGCATTAAACAGGCCCCACAGATGGTCCACCAGGCAGCAGAGCACAGGGCACAAACCACTTTCACACAGCGAGGTGGTTTTCTCTTCATCTGCATGAGGCCCTGACACAGAAGCAACACCAGGTCACGGTGAAGGGGCAAGGCACGCCCACATCGGCACGGGTGAGTCACGCACGACACGCGGAGGGGGCAGCCACACCTGCTCGGCGCAGCAGGACCGGCCACGTACCAGAAGGCCGCGCCCAAAGGCGTTAAACCACGAGGACTTACAAATTCCGGGTCTACGACCTAGGGCGTCGGCGCTGTCTTCTTGAGGCACCTCACCCCGCCGAAGCACAGCCCATTCACCTGCCTGTAGTATGGGGGACCAGGATGAGGGCGCCCAGCCCCCAGCAAGAGCCGCACTACTGCACCCCCCTACAGGTGTCCTGCCACCGTTTAGTGAGTCGGCGGACCCCGCCACAGCGTCGCCGAGGTGGCAAGTATGGCTCGGCCGCCTGGAAAACTACTTCATTGCTACCAGGGAGACGGACGGAGCCGTCAAGCGCTCACTGCTTCTCCACTATGCAGGGGAGGAAATATACCTGCTCTTCAAACATCTCCCCAACACGGGACCCCCTGACGATTATGCGGCAGCAGTGACGGCGTTGAATGCACACTTTGACCCTCAATTGAACCCAGACTTTGAGCACTTCAAATTAAGGCAAGCGAGGCAAAGGGGAGGTGAATCAGTAGACTCCTTCCACGCAAGACTGAGGGAGCTCGCCAGCACTCATCTCGTGGGAGACAGAGCAGCAGAGGAGATCAGAGCACAGCTGATCCTAGGGATCCGCAGTAAGGTCCTGCGAGGCCTCATCCTAAGGCAGCCGAACATTCCAATGAACAACATACTAGTGTTAGCACGTTCCCATGACCTCTCGGCTGCAAGTGCGGAGGAAATGGACCTGGCACTGATGCGCAACACAGAAAAGGGCGCGACCGTCAAGGCTGAGCGAGCTGACGCCGTCAGAGTGCGTGACAAAGCCACCAGACCAAGAGACCGCCCGCCGCCGACCCCAAAAGGCCAATGTGGATACTGCAGGTATGAAGAACACCCCCCTCAACAGTGCCCAGCCCAGGGGAAGACGTGCACTAACTGTGGCATCGCAAACCACTTTGCGTCGGTCTGTAGAAAGAAGACACAACAGAAAGGGAGACGGCCCAAGCAAATGCGGAAACTAGTCCGCCAGCTGTCGAGCGTCTCACTGTCATCCACGCCAGGACGGAGGAAGATGGAACAAACCCTCTACCAGGCAGACGACACCTCGTCGGATGAAGAAGAAGAAACGTACCTGGTTTCATTCACCCAAACACTGAAACGAAGCAGGCGCCCCCAGCCCTGATGCACTATACGGATAGCCGGGTCGGACATCAATGCAGTGATCGACACGGGTGCCTCAGTCACCGTCATGGGGATTCAACAATACAACAAGCTCAAGCCCAGACCAGAACTCCGACCTTCCAAAACGAAAATCTTCGCTTATGGAAGTGACTCACCGTTGCCCTTCCGAGGCAAAATGACCGTACCAGTACGGTCAGAAGACACCGAAATCATGATTGACATCCATGTCATCAACCAGGAGGCAGATACGCTGCTAAGCAGCCACGCAGCGGAGGACCTAGGACTCGTAAAATTTGCCAGAAGCGTGCAAGCGGAGCAGACTAAAGAACTAGTTGACCAGTTTGAGAACCTGTTCAAGGGGCTAGGGCGAATCAAGAAAGCCCCAATCAAGCTACATATAGACCAAACCGTCATGCCAACAGCGCTGAAACACAGGAGAATCCCTTCCACCTCCGGCCGCTGTTGGAAGAAGAGCTACAGAAGCTGGAAGACCAAGGGGTCATAGAAAAGGTCTCAGGGCCCACGCCCTGGGTATCCCCAATGGTAATCGCTGAAAAGCCCCGCCAGCCGGGAAAAATAAGACTCTGTATCGACATGCGCCTTCCCAACAAGGCCATTCGGCGCGAACGCCACATCACGCCGACCATGGATGATATTGTAGCCGACCTGAATGGGGCGAGGTGGTTCTCGAAACTAGACCTAAACGCTGGCTACCACCAGCTGGTGCTTGCCAAAGAAAGTCGCTACATTACCACGTTCAGCACCAATCTTGGACTCAGGAGGTACAAACGTCTAAACTTCGGCATATCATCAGCTGCTGAAATTTTCCAGAATACGATCAAAGAGTGATTAAACGTGAGTGATGACATCCTCATCCACTCGCAAACAGCTGAAGAACACTACCGACACCTGAGAGCCACCCTGCAGCGGATGCAGGATCACGGAGTTACCTTACATCGAGAGAAGTGTCTACTGTTCCAGCAGCGAATAGAGTTCTTTGGCTACACTTTCACGCAAGAGGGAATTCAGATCGACTCCCAGAAGTCTCAAGCCATCAAGGATGCGCCAGCACCACTGACTGTAGCGGAAGTCCGCAGTTTCCTTGGGATGGCCACGTACTGTGGTCGCTTTATCCCAGATCTGGCCACCATCGCAGAGCCCCTCCGAAACCTCACCCGAGCAGACGCCGCATGGCAGTGGGGCCCAGCTGAAGAAACGGCGTTCCAGGCAGTCAAGAACGCTCTCCTCGACCACACCATGCTCGTTTATTTCAACCCTGCCAAGCGAACTGAAATACTAGTGGATGCCAGCCCTGTAGGTCTCGGGCCGTTCTTACTCAGGAGCAAGAACCCGGACGGTGGGCCGCCTTAGCCTATGCCAGAAAAGCGCTCTCCCCAACCGAAAGGCGATACGCCCAGATTGAGAGAGAGGCCCTCGCCATCCGCTGGGCATGTCAGCACTTCCATCTGTACATATGCGGACACCCGTTCAAGATCATCACGGACCATCAACCCCTAGTGCCGTTATTCAAAGGTTCGGCGCCCCACCCACCACCACGAATTGAACGATGGGCTATTGGGCTCCAACAGTACGAGATGGACGTTGCATACCGGCCGGGTGCCAAGAACCCTGCTGATTTCCTCTCAAGACACCCTACCCCAGCGGAAGCCACAGGCGAAGGGGCTGAGAGCGACCCCACCGAAGCCCACCTGAACATGATCTCGGCACTCACATGTCCCCGAGCACTGACACTTGAGGAGGTAACAGTAGCAGCGGAGGCAGACCCTGTCATTGCCAAGGTCCGAGCAGCCGTCCAAGGAGGGCACTGGCATCAGTTTCTACAATCGGCCAACGAATGGACAGGCCCAGAGAAGGAAAGCCTGATACACATGTGGCGAGTCAGGAACGAACTGAGCGTTACCCAGGGAGGGACTTTGCTGAGATGGTCGAGAATCGTCATCCCAGCATCTCTCCAAGCGCGAGCGACGCAACTTGCCCACGGAGGGCATCAGGGGGTGGAGAAAATGAAAGCCTGCATGCAGGAGAAAGTCTGGTTCCCGGGGATGGATACCCGAGTCGACGAGACAGTCCGGAAGTGCCCGTCCTGTCAGCTGACGAATGGCCCCGAGAGGCCCGCGCCCATCTGCACAGAAGAGCATGGGAGACGTCCCTTGGAGAAGCTAAATGTGGACTTCGGGAGCTTCCCGGATGGCAGAGTCACCCTAGCCCTGATCGACAGCTACTCGAAGTACCCTGTCGTGGAGGTGGTTAACTCGACGGCTTTCTCCCATGTCGGCCCAGTGCTGGAAAAGATATTTGCAATGTTTGGGTGCCCGGAAGAACTCAGTAGTGACAATGGACCCCCGTTCCAGGGGTACGAATTCCTGGAATTCCTCCAACGCCACGGTGTCCAGCACAGGCGCATCACCCCACAATGGCCCCAAGCAAACGGCGAAATCGAACGGTTTATGAGAACCATCAATAAGGCTCTTCGCATTGCCGTAGCTGAGCATACCGACCCTGAACAGCACCTGCAGAAATTCCTGTGGGAATACCGAAGCACCCCTCAGAGCTCCACGCGCCAGGCGCCATGGGTGCTAATGTTTAACGGGACTCGCCAAGATGGCCTCCATACCGCACCGGGGTGGACACCCCCTCCATTTGACGAAGAAGGCGCTCTCAGGAGGAGGGAGAAGCGCAACCTCACAGCCAGCCAGGCCAGGAGAGCTAAGTCTCGTCAGCTGCACCGGGGAGACACCGTTATCATGAAGGACAGAAGGCCCGGAGGGAAATTCCAGACTCGGTACGGACCGGGGTACTGGACTGTGACCGACGTGAAGGGAACCATGGTGACAGTCAGCAAGGAGGGGGAGGCCGTCACCCGGAACATCTCCTGGTTCAAAAAGGTGGACGACCCCGCTCAAGGTACCTAAGTCGCCAGCAACTCAAGAGAACCGAGTGCCAGCCAAGCGGAGTCCGGAGAAGGGGAAGGCCACAACTTCGGGTCTCCCTCCCCACCAGGAACCCCGGAAGCAACCCCAGAGACACCACCTTCACGAACCGAACCAGCAGCTGAGCCCAAGTCCAACCGAGGCCAGTCCAGGTATGCTCTGAGAGAGAACCCCTAACCGAGCACTCGCCTGAAAGACTTTGCCTGCCAAGTAAGTGATTTGTGAGACACTGGGGAGCCAGTCAAGGACCGAGTTGGAATGGGATGTAATGAGTCAGCGCACCAGTTGTTGTTGCCAGCCTGCGTGCCGGAAGGTTCCGACTCCCGCGCTCATGCCGGAAGGCGGAGCGCGTAGGTTAAATAAAGGTGGGCGGGACGGCGATAGGCAGTCCGCACTCAAACGGCAACACTGTGTGCGCGTTTTATTGCTTGCGGCGGCCCCGCTACGCAGCACGCCCACTAAAGGTTGGTCCCGCACCAAGGGACATTACACTCTGCACAAAGCTGCACAAGCTGCCAGAGTCGCCGGCCACCGTTCGCTTACTGAGTGAAGCAGAGTGGGAGGTCTCGGATCTTGAATCTCGGAGCAGTGCAATACGGAGCGGCGGTTGGAGGCTTGGGAGCCGGCACAGTGGAGGCAGCAGTAACGGCAGAAACGGCAATGGTGGTGCTCCTCGGTGCAACAGTGCGTGGCTCGGCTCCGGCTGCTCGACTGCTCCGATCCTGTTCTCGGCTCGGCTGCTCGACTGCTCCTGTCTCCGGCTGAGAGTGGCTGGCAGTGTTCCTCGGTGCCAATCTTCATCAGACTGACTGCAATAACAGGGAGTACTGAAGGTCGGAAGTGAGGTGCATTGCTGGGGCTATGTACGGGTCTCAGTACTGGAATAACATGGAGTACTGCATGTCGGGAGTATGTTGCATTGGTGAAGCGGTGTACAGGTCTCAGTACTGGAATAACAGGGAGTACTGCATGTCAGGAGTGAGGTGCACTGCTGGGGCTGTGTACGGGTCTCAGTACTGGAATAACAGGGAGTACTGAAGGTCAGGAGTGTGGTGCATTGTCAGAGAGGTGAACGGTTCTCAGTACTGCAATAACAGGGAGTACTGCATGTCGGGAGTGAGGTGCATTGCTGGGGCTGTGTACGGGTCTCAGCACTGGAATAACAGGGAGTACTGCATGTCGGGAGTATGTTGCATTGGTGAAGCGGTGTACAGGTCTCAGTACTGGAATAACAGGGAGTACTGCATGTCAGGAGTGAGGTGCACTGCTGGGGCTGTGTACGGGTCTCAGTACTGGAATAACAGGGAGTACTGAAGGTCAGGAGTGTGGTGCATTGTCAGAGACGTGAACGGTTCTCAGTACTGCAATAACAGGGAGTACTGCATGTCGGGAGTGAGGTACATTGCTGGGGCTGTGTACGGGTGTAGGAAGGTGGAATCTGACTATATGGTTGCCCCCACTTTTTTCCTGGTGTTTTGCTGGTTTATGACTTAGTTGGACTGGGACCCTGCTATTCAGGGCCCCAGTCTATCTGCTCTCTCTAAACGACATGGAGTGCACTCTAGGTGCACTAGTGATTGCATACTGTGGTGCCTTATGAGTCCCTAGTATATGGTACCTTAGGTGCCAAGGGCATAGGTACTTCTTAGGCCTACCAGGGGCTGCAGCATGTATTATGCCACCCCTGGGAAGCAGACTAAATCTGACACCACAGGCCTGCTACTGCAGCCTGGGTGAGGTGGTGCTAGCACTCCTCACTGAGATATAGGTTTCCTATATCTCTCCTGCACACACATATAAACCTATCAGTCACCCCTAAGGCAGGCCCTATCAATCCTGAGGGCAGGGTGCTTGGCTTCTATGTGAGGGGGTGCCTCTGCCTGAGCAGGGCCCTCTGCAGCTCTCAGAGTCTATTCTCTGGTGCTGTTTGTGGATGCGGTTAAACCATATACTATTAAGTGCATTATATCCTCGCGGTAAATGCTAACTTTGGAATGGCTGCATCAAAACATGTCGTGTTTGGTGTCAAACATCTTGGAATACTACCCCCCGCCAATCTTGGCGGCGGGGGTAGCATTCCACCCTTCTAGAGGGATAAGACATGTACCTGCTGTGGAAACGCGGTAGAATCCTAAAGAGCCCTGGCATCACAAAATGGATGCCACCAGTCACAGACACTGGGCTGCCCTCCTGCTGATGACCGAAACTCGCAGTGGAGGAAGCCCAACAATAGGCATCCTGTCACAGGGAGGTGTAACCACCTCCCAGACAGGGTTTAGTGTATTGGGGCTGGGTGGGTGCACTCTTAGAGTGCTTTGAAGTCCTGCACTGGGGGAGCAGAAGGCTCCTCTGTGCATATGCCAGTTCAAACCGGCTCAGGGCTACCTGCCCCTGCTCTGGCGCGAAGCTGGACAAAGGGAAGTGGGTGTAGCCACCCCTCCCTTGACCCTCCCATAGGTGGGGTCATAGAGCTAGTCCATCCCCTCTTTTCAGTATAAGAAGGGGAACCCTTGAACTTGCTAGTTAGATAACCCCTGGACGACGCTCTACAGAAGAATCCTGGCCCTTCGACGTTCCACTACCTTTGGAAGACAGAAGAATCTCCCTTGGAGTCAAGGAGTGACTCCCTGCTTGGCAGGCACCAAAAACGACAACGACGGTCGCAAACTACGCCGCTCCCGCCGGAGTCCGAAGTCCCTGCAGCCCAAGAAGTGGATTTCCTGACTTCTCCAAGGCCATCGTGAGTCCCCAGCGAAGCTGAGGCAAGTGGACCCCACGAGTGACGAGGAACCGCGACCCCTGGGTACCGTGCACTATTGTCGAGTGCAACCCCTTCACAACGTTCCACGAACTTGTGCTTTGGACCACGTGTGGTCCCGACCTCCAGCAGGAATCCCTCCGAAGATCAGAGGCCTACACCGTCCCGAGTGACCGTGGGCCCCTGTTGAGTGATTCCGCCCGAGGTGTGTGAGAAGTTGGCCTGGTATATGCTGTTCACTAATTAAAGTGGACACCTTGCACCAGGGCAAATCGACTCTTATGGTAGATAGGTTTAAGACAACCTTTTAAAGAAAGCTATCCTAGTGGTAGCTGTGGAGAGCAGCCTTCAGGCTAAGTCTTGAAGGAATGTAAAGCAGCTTGTTTTACCATATAATCTCTTGAATCACCAAATGAAAAGACACCACACAGGTATATATATCAAATATATATGTATTTATTTCTAAATAACTCTCTACTAATCTCTTTATGAGATTAGAAGACAAACATATGCACAAATCAACGTTTCACAATAAGTTAAGCACAAAATATGGCTGGGGCCCTAGGGGCGTACCAGACCATATACTAAAAAAGGGACTTAGCTACAACGACTTGCAGGGAGACAAGGCCTAGGGCCTTCAGAAGTGCTGGGGCCTCACTAAACCACCCAAGGCAGGTAAGTAAAGGACCCACGGGGGACGCGTGCAGTGTGGATACACAGGCGCGGATCGCCGTTAACTTCAATGGGGCAAGTCGCGGTTGGAAATTAAGAGTTCTAGGATACTTCGGGAGAACCTACAAGCAAGTCACTTACAGGGTAAGTAGTTCTAGGGCCCACACCCACAGGAGCACCGTAGTGCTGGAGTTACCTCACCCAGGGAAGCCGGGTGCATAGGTGTCCTTTGGTGTCGGGTCGCGGCGTCGTTTTCAATGGCGAACAAAGAAGACTTGCTGCTTGCGGGAGCTGAAGAAGTGTCCGGCGGAATCCAAGCCTGGATTCTGAAGAAGGATGACCTGAAAGCAGAGGGGACAGTGTTCAAAGTCACTTGGCAGTGACTCGGGGCAAGGAAGATGGATGCCCACCGTCGTCGGTTGATTCAGGTCGGTTGCGGGTGCCTTGACTCTTCAGCCACGAGGTCCAGAAGGCGTCGACGATGACCAGGAGCTGGATTCTGTGTGTCCCACGAAGTCTGTAGCTTACTGCGGTGTCGGCAACTCGATTGGAGCCAACAAGCCTTGGCAACAGCAAATCTCGGGGAGATGAAGAAAAGTCGATGGCACAGACCAGCAAAGTCTGAGGGACTCACCCAGCGAGGGTAAGTCAGGGCAGGCCTGGAGCAACCAGGAGAGCCCTTTGGTTTCTTTAAGAAGTCTTCTGGGGACCCACGAGCCGGTTGGCAAGGGATCGCGAAGACACCTTGGGCGGAATCACTCAACAGGGGCCCACGGTCACTCGAGACGGTGTAGGCCTCTGATCTTCGGAGGGATTCCTGCTGGAGGTCGGGACCACACGTGGTCCAAAGCACAAGTTCGTGGAACGTTGTGAAGGGGTTGCACTCGACAATAGTGCACGGTACCCAGGGGTCACGGTTCCTCGTCACTCGTGGGGTCCACTTGCCTCAGCTTCGCTCGGGACTCACGATGGCCTTGGAGAAGTCAGGAAATCCACTTTTTGGGCTGCAGGGACTTCGGACTCCGGCGGGAGCGGCGTAGTTTGCGACCGTCGTTGTCGTTTTTGGTGCCTGCCAAGCAGGGGAGTCACTCCTTGACTCCAAGGGAGATTCTTCTGTCTTCCAAAGGTAGTGGAATGTCGAAGGGCCAGGATTCTTCTGTAGAGCATCGTCCAGGGGTTATCTGCTTTGCAATGGCAGAGGTTCCCCCTCTTATACTAAAAAGAGGGGATGGACTAGCTCTATGACCCCACCTATGGGAGGGTCAAGGGAGGGGTGGCTACACCCACTTCCCTTTGTCCAGTTTCGCGCCAGAGCAGGGGCAGGTAGCCCCTGAGCTGGTTTGAACTGGCATATGCACAGAGGAGCCTTCTGCTCCCCCAGTGCAGGACTTCAAAGCACTCTAAGAGTGCACCCACCCAGCCCCAATACACTAAACCCTGTCTGGGAGGTGGTTACACCTCCCTGTGACAGGATGCCTATTGTTGGGCTTCCTCCACTGCGAGTTTCGGTCATCAGCAGGAGGGCAGCCCAGTGTCTGTGACTGGTGGCATCCATTTTGTGATGCCAGGGCTCTTTGGGATTCTACCGCGTTTCCACAGCAGGTAGATGTCTTCTCCTCTAGAAGGGTGGAATGCTACCCCCGCCGCCAAGATTGGCGGGGGGTAGTATTCCAAGATGTTTGACACCAAACACGACATGTTTTGATGCAGCCATTCCAAAGTTAGCATTTACCGCGAGGATATAATGCACTTAAGAGTATATGGTTTAACCGCATCCACAAACAGCACCAGAGAATAGACTCTGAGAGCTGCAGAGGGGCCCTGCTCAGGCAGAGGCACCCCCTCACATAGAAGCCAAGCACCCTGCCCTCAGGATTGATAGGGCCTGCCTTAGGGGTGACTGATAGGTTTATATGTGTGTGCAGGAGAGATATAGGAAACCTATATCTCAGTGAGGGGTGCTAGCACCACCTCACCCAGGCTGCAGTAGCAGGCCTGTGGTGTCAGATTTAGACTGCTTCCCAGGGGTGGCATAACACATGCTGCAGCCCCTGGTAGGCCTGTGAAGTACCTATGCCCTTGGCACCTAAGGTACCATATACTAGGGACTCATAAGGCACCACAGTATCCAATCACTAGTGCACCTAGAGTGCACTCCATGTCGTTTAGAGAGAACAGAGAGGCTGGGGCCCTGATTGGCAGGGACCCAGCCAGACTATAGCCAGAAACCAGTGCTAACATCAGAAAAAAAGTGGGGGCAACATAAGAGGCAGATCCTACTCTCCTACACGGTGTCTTCGCGATCCCTTGCCAGCCGGCTCGTGGGTCCCCAGAAGACTTCTTAAAGAAACCAAAGGGCTCCCCTGGTTGCTACAGTCCTGCCCTGACTTACCCTCGCTGGGTGAGTCCCTCAGACCTTGCTGGTCTGTGCCATCGACTTTCCTTCATCTCCCCGAGACTTGCTGTTGCCAAGGCTTGTTGGCTCCAATCGAGTTGCCGACACCGCAGTAAGCTGCAGACTTCGGGGGACACACAGAATCCAGCTCCTGGTCGTCGTCGACGCCTCCTGGACCTCGTGGCTGAAGAGTCAAGGCACCCGCAACCGACCTGAATCAACCGACGACGGTGGGCATCCATCTTCCTTGCCCCGAGTCACTGCCAAGTGACTTTGAACACTGTCCTCTCTGCTTTCAGGTCATCCTTCTTCAGAATTGTGAGAAGTTGGCCTGGTATATGCTGTTCACTAATTAAAGTGGACACCTTGCACCAGGGCAAATCGACTCTTATGGTAGATAGGTTTAAGACAACCTTTTAAAGAAAGCTATCCTAGTGGTAGCTGTGGAGAGCAGCCTTCAGGCTAAGTCTCGGAGGAATGTAAAGCAGCTTGTTTTACCATATAATCTCTTGAATCACCAAATGAAAAGACACCACACAGGTATATATATCAAATATATATGTATTTATTTCTAAATAACTCTCTACTAATCTCTTTATGAGATTAGAAGACAAACATATGCACAAATCAACGTTTCACAATAAGTTAAGCACAAAATATGGCTGGGGCCCTAGGGGCGTACCAGACCATATACTAAGTAAGAGACTTAGGGACAACGACTTGCAGGGAGACAAGTCCTAGGGCCTTCAGAAGTGCTGGGGCCTCACAAAACCACCCAAGGCAGGTAAGTAAAGGACCCACGGGGGACGCGTGCAGTGTGGATACACAGGCGCGGATCGCCGTTGACTTCAATGGGGCAAGTCGCGGTTGGAAATAAAGAGTTTTAGGATACTTCGGGAGAACCTACAAGCAAGTCACTTACAGGGTAAGTAGTTCTAGGGCCCACACCCACAGGAGCACCGTAGTGCTGGAGTTACCTCACCCAGGGAAGCCGGGTGCATAGGTGTCCTTTGGTGTCGGGTCGCGGCGTCGTTTTCAATGGCGAACAAAGAAGACTTGCTGCTTGCGGGAGCTGAAGAAGTGTCCGGTGGAATCCAAGCCTGGATTCTGAAGAAGGATGACCTGAAAGCAGAGGGGACAGTGTTCAAAGTCACTTGGCAGTGACCCGGGGCAAGGAAGATGGATGCCCACCGTCGTCGGTTGATTCAGGTCGGTTGCGGGTGCCTTGACTCTTCAGCCACGTGGTCCAGGAGGTGTCGACGACGACCAGGAGCTGGATTCGGTGGGTGCCTCGACGTCTGCAGCTGACTGCGGTGTCGGCAACTCGATTGGAGCCAACAAGCCTTGGCAACAGCAAGTCTCGGGGAGATGAAGAAAAGTCGATGGCGCAGACCAGCAAGGTCTGAGGGACTCACCCAGCGAGGGTAAGTCAGGGCAGGCCTGGAGCAACCAGGGGAGCCCTTTGGTTTCTTTAAGAAGTCTTCTGGGGACCCACAAGCCGGCGGGCAAGGGATCGCGAAGACACCTCAGGTGGAATCACTCAACAGGGGCCCACGGTCACTCGGGACGGTGTAGGCCTCCGATCTTCGGAGGGATTCCTGCTGGAGGTCGGGACCACACGTGGTCCAAAGCACAAGTAAGTAGAACGTTGTGAAGGGGTTGCACTCGACAATAGTGCATGGTACCCAGGGGTCACGGTTCCTCGTTACTCGTGGGGTCCACTTGCCTTAGCTTCGCTGGGGACTCACGATGGCCTGGGATAGGTCAGGAAATCCACTTCTTGGGCTGCAGGGACTTCGGACTCCGGCGGGAGCGGCGTAGTTTGCGACCGTCGTTGTCGTTTTTGGCGCCTGCCAAGCAGGGGAGTCACTCCTTGACTCCAAGGGAGATTCTTCCGTGTTCCAAAGGTAGTGGAACGTCGAAGGGCCAGGATTCTTCTGTAGAGCGTCATCCAGGGGTTATCTGCTTTGCAATGGCAAGGTTCCCCCTCTTATACTAAAAAGAGGGGATGGACTAGCTCTATGACCCCACCTATGGGAGGGTCAAGGGAGGGGGTGGCTACACCCACTTCCCTTTGTCCAGTTTCGCGCCAGAGCAGGGGCAGGTAGCCCCTGAGCTGGTTTGAACTGGCATATGCACAGAGGAGCCTTCTGCTCCCCCAGTGCAGGACTTCAAAGCACTCTAAGAGTGCACCCACCCAGCCCCAGTACACTAAACCCTGTCTGGGAGGTGGTCACACCTCCCTGTGACAGGATGCCTATTGTTGGGCTTCCTCCACTGTGAGTGTCAGTCATCAGCAGGAGGGCAGCCCAGTGTCTGTGACTGGTGGCATCCATTTTGTGATGCCAGGGCTCTGCAGGATTCTACCGCGTTTCCACAGCAGGTAAATGTCTTATCCCTCTAGAAGGGTGGAATGCTACCCCCGCCGCCAGGATTGGCGGGGGGGGTAGTATTCCAAGATGTTTGACACCAAACACGACATGTTTTGATGCAGCCATTCCAAAGTTAGCATTCTACCGCGAGGATATAATGCACTTAAGAGTATATGGTTTAACCGCATCCACAAACAGCACCAGAGAATGGACTCTGAGAACTGCAGAGGGGCCCTGCTCATGCAGAGGCACCCCCTCACATAGAAGCCACGCACCCTGCCCTCAGGATTGATAGGGCCTGCCATAGGGGTGACTGATAGGGTTATATGTGTGTGCAGGAGAGATATAGGAAACCTATATCTCAGTGAGGGGTGCTAGCACCACCTCACCCAGGCTGCAGTAGCAGGCCTGTGGTGTCAGATTTAGTCTGCTTCCCAGGGGTGGCATAATACATGCTGCAGCCCCTGGTAGGCCTGTGAAGTATCTATGCCCTTGGCACCTAAGGTACCATATACTAGGGACTCATAAGGCACCACAGTAACCAATCACTAGTGCACCTAGAGTGCACTCCATGTCATTTAGAGAGAGCAGATAGACTGGGGCCCTGAATAGCAGGGTCCCAGTCCAACTAAGTCATAAACCAGCAAAACACCATTAAAAAAAGTGGGGGCAACGATATAGTCAGATTCCACCTTCCTACATAACCCCCCCCAAACGAAAGGAGATAAGGCTAACCTTGGCCAGTTGAGCCTTTATTGACTAAGTGGCCATATAAGGAAGCACCTGCACTAGCATGGTTGCCCCCTGTCTGATGGTCCACTAAGCAATCCCTCACCCTAAGGGTAGGAGAGGGTCTCCACCATGGGGAATCACTACATGTGGTGTGCTTTGGTAAAGTACCAGGCTGGTGAGGTGTCTGAGTAGGGAAGTGTGGCCCTAGGAATGTTGGCCTCAGCTTTCTCAGCTCACTGGTCACCATGTATGCCTGTCTTTCCATGACTGAGTGGTACTCTGCTCTAAGGGTCAACCTTTGACTGCCTACAGCCGGGGGTTGGGTCCCTTTGGGTGGAACACTGGAGGGACATGGCATGTTTGGAACCTTTTGGTCCCAGGTTTGCCCTTGCCTAACAGAGTCCTTCTGGGGGAGGTCCCTACATAAAGGTATGGGCGATTCCTCAGTGGGTTGAGGAATTTCTACCTGGCTAGGGCTACTAGCCTGGGTGCCCCTAATCTGCTGATGGGGGGTTCCTCTGGACAGGGGGCCCTGGGGGGTCCACTGACCTCCCTGACCTCTGCAGCCCTGGGCTGACTGAGGCAGGGTAGAGAGGGGCAGGTTACCTGCTCCAGACTGGGTACCACCTTGTAAGGGTCCTCTGCCATCAGGGGGTGGCCAGGCCAGGCCTGACTACCTCTGTGGCAGTTCCTTCACTAGGGGTAGGGTCAGTTCCCTGAGGAGGCTGACCCTTACCTACTGTCTGGAGGGAAGAAGACTTTTCTTCAACCCTTGTGCTCTCTTCTGGGGGAGAGTGGGCCATTCTTCCAGGCTCCATCTCTCCAAAATCTTGGGCTGGGGCTGTGGCCATCACAGCCCCACTAACCTTACAGGGACACCCAACATCTTCAGATGGGTTTGGTGTTCAATCTCAGCCCAGGCTGAAATTTCCAGATCATTGCCCATCAGGCAATCTACAGGTAAGGTTGGGGACACTGCCACTCTTTTTGGGCCTGTGACCCCCTCCCAGCTGAGATTGACTATGGCCATGGGGTGATCTGTTCTGACACCATCAATGTTGGTCACCTGGTATTTAAACTCAGGTAAAAGCTGGTGAGGGGGGACTAGTTTCCCTGCCACCATGGTGACACTAGCCCCTGTGTCCCTAAATGCCACAGCTTTCTGACCATTAATTATTGGCTCCAGTCTGTACCTGCCCAATGCTGTGGGACCCACGGTAAAGGTGGCAAATCCTATACAACCATCAGAGTCTGAGGAGTCTGTTGAGGGGGTCCTGTCTAAACTAGGGCCCACCTCTGTTCCTCTTGCAAAAGCACCTAACTTTTTGGGTGCACTACTCCCAACTGGAGGATTACTACTGGTAGTACCAGGAGGGGTGGTAGTAGTTGTTGGAGGAACATTTTCTTTATTGCCATTCCTGGGACAACTGGGATCAGATTTCCAGTGCCCAGGCTTTTTACAGACATGGCAATAGGGTTTCTTTTCAGGAGAGGAAGGAGTTTGGGACCCACCCCCAGAAGAGGAATTTTGGGGCCCTGTAGTGGACTTATCCTTGGATTTATCCCCACCTTTCTCTTGGGACTTGGTAGAATCTTTCTTGTGGTCACCACCCTGATTCTTAGGCCTTACCCTGGTTCTGACCCATTTGTCTGCCTTCTTTCCCAATTCTTGGGGAGAGGTCAGATCAGAGTCCACCAGGTACTGGTGTAAAAGCTGGTTTTGACAATTATTAAGGATCTGTTCTCTCATCATTAGATTATAAAATCCTTTGAAATCAGTAACCCTACTGCCAACCAGCCAACCCTCCAGAGCCTTGGATGCACAATCTACAAAGTCAGTCCAGTCCTGAGTCTGTGCCTTCTGGGTATCTCTGAACTTCAACCTGTACTGCTCAGTGGTTAAGCCAAACCCATCTATCAGTGCACTCTTCAGGACCTCATAATCATCAGCATCCTCTTCTCTAACAGTGAGGAGCTTGTCTCTACCTTTATCTGAAAAGGAGAGCCACAAGAATGCTGCCCACTGCTTTTGGGGGACCTGCTGTACTCTACAGGCCCTCTCCATAGCAGTTATCCACTTGTGGATATCATCCCCACTCTGGTAGGGAGGAACAACCTTGCTCAGGTTCCTATGGTCAGGGAGATATTCTCTGCCTCTAGGGACACTGTTGCTGCCACCAGGGGGTTCTAAACCCTCCCTTCTGGAAGCTCTCTGGATCTCCAGGGCTTCTCTATCCAGTGCCAACTGCTTGGTTCTGAGGGCCACTTTGGCTTCCTCATACTGGAGCAGTTTGCACCTTCTCTCAGAGGAGGTCTCTCTTAAGGGAAAGTATGAGTTCCTCTGCTGGACAGATTCTCTGCCAGAGTGATAAGAGTGGTCAGATTCCCTGGAAGGGGATCTGTGCCTCTCCTCCTCTCTGTCAGTTCTCTTATGGAGAATTCCTCTGTCCTTTTCAGGCCCCTTGAAGCCTGGCCCTTCAATCATAGAGTCTTGGTCATTCTGATTTTCATCATCTGACCCAGATACTATGACTGACCCACCCACTGATTCAGACCCTTTAGCTCCTAGAGCCAATCTAAGGTCATCTGCTGTCAGCAGATCTATCAGGTGTAGTGTTGAGGGACTCTGTCCTAGCCTCAGGTGTCTGTCAACACACATGGCTCTCAAGTCAGAGAAAGCCATGTCCTTATACTGAGGCTGAGTGGATCCACTGGGTCCACCCCTTAAGGACATTCTAGTGTTGTGCAGTGTTGTACTACCTACACTAGTTTGTGGCCTACTGATCCTAGCTTGAGCTGTGGAAAGGGTGTGCTATCCCTTGGCACACAGCTCTAAGTTCAGTAGAACTTATTGATACTAAGCTTGACTTTATATGTACCTTGAGTACCTATAATGGTTTTCAGTTAGTAATTCAAATAGAGATTTTCTGGTAAAACAATGGCAAGCTGGAATCCCACACGCTGCCCACCAATGTGACAAGTTGGCCTGGTATATGCTGTTCACTAATTAAAGTGGACACCTTGCACCAGGGCAAATCGACTCTTATGGTAGATAGGTTTAAGACAACCTTTTAAAGAAAGCTATCCTAGTGGTAGCTGTGGAGAGCAGCCTTCAGGCTAAGTCTCGGAGGAATGTAAAGCAGCTTGTTTTACCATATAATCTCTTGAATCACCAAATGAAAAGACACCACACAGGTATATATATCAAATATATATGTATTTATTTCTAAATAACTCTCTACTAATCTCTTTATGAGATTAGAAGACAAACATATGCACAAATCAACGTTTCACAATAAGTTAAGCACAAAATATGGCTGGGGCCCTAGGGGCGTACCAGACCATATACTAAGTAAGAGACTTAGGGACAACGACTTGCAGGGAGACAAGGCCTAGGGCCTTCAGAAGTGCTGGGGCCTCACTAAACCACCCAAGGCAGGTAAGTAAAGGACCCACGGGGGACGCGTGCAGTGTGGATACACAGGCGCGGATCGCCGTTGACTTCAATGGGGCAAGTCGCGGTTGGAAATAAAGAGTTTTAGGATACTTCGGGAGAACCTACAAGCAAGTCACTTACAGGGTAAGTAGTTCTAGGGCCCACACCCACAGGAGCACCGTAGTGCTGGAGTTACCTCACCCAGGGAAGCCGGGTGCATAGGTGTCCTTTGGTGTCGGGTCGCGGCGTCGTTTTCAATGGCGAACAAAGAAGACTTGCTGCTTGCGGGAGCTGAAGAAGTGTCCGGTGGAATCCAAGCCTGGATTCTGAAGAAGGATGACCTGAAAGCAGAGGGGACAGTGTTCAAAGTCACTTGGCAGTGACCCGGGGCAAGGAAGATGGATGCCCACCGTCGTCGGTTGATTCAGGTCGGTTGCGGGTGCCTTGACTCTTCAGCCACGTGGTCCAGGAGGTGTCGACGACGACCAGGAGCTGGATTCGGTGGGTCCCTCGACGTCTGCAGCTGACTGCGGTGTCGGCAACTCGATTGGAGCCAACAAGCCTTGGCAGCAGCAAGTCTCGGGGAGATGAAGAAAAGTCGATGGCGCAGACCAGCAAGGTCTGAGGGACTCACCCAGCGAGGGTAAGTCAGGGCAGGCCTGGAGCAACCAGGGGAGCCCTTTGGTTTCTTTAAGAAGTCTTCTGGGGACCCACAAGCCGGCGGGCAAGGGATCGCAAAGACACCTCAGGCGGAATCACTCAACAGGGGCCCACGGTCACTCGGGACGGTGTAGGCCTCTGATCTTCGGAGGGATTCCTGCTGGAGGTCGGGACCACACGTGGTCCAAAGCACAAGTTCGTAGAACGTTTTGAAGGGGTTGCACTCGACAATAGTGCACGGTACCCAGGGGTCGCGGTTCCTCGTTACTCGTGGGGTCCACTTGCCTCAGCTTCGCTGGGGACTCACGATGGCCTGGGAGAGGTCAGGAAATCCACTTCTTGGGCTGCAGGGACTTCGGACTCCGGCGGGAGTGGCGTAGTTTGCGACCGTCGTTGTCGTTTTTGGCGCCTGCCAAGCAGGGGAGTCACTCCTTGACTCCAAGGGAGATTCTTCTGTCTTCCAAAGGTAGTGGAACGTCGAAGGGCCAGGATTCTTCTGTAGAGCGTCGTCCAGGGGTTATCTGCTTTGCAATGGCAAGGTTCCCCCTCTTATACTAAAAAGAGGGGATGGACTAGCTCTATGACCCCACCTATGGGAGGGTCAAGGGAGGGGGTGGCTACACCCACTTCCCTTTGTCCAGTTTCGCGCCAGAGCAGGGGCAGGTAGCCCCTGAGCTGGTTTGAACTGGCATATGCACAGAGGAGCCTTCTGCTCCACCAGTGCAGGACTTCAAAGCACTCTAAGAGTGCACCCACCCAGCCCCATTACACTAAACCCTGTCTGGGAGGTGGTCACACCTCCCTGTGACAGGATGCCTATTGTTGGGCTTCCTCCACTGTGAGTTTCGGTCATCAGCAGGAGGGCAGCCCAGTGTCTGTGACTGGTGGCATCCATTTTGTGATGCCAGGGCTCTGCAGGATTCTACCGCGTTTCCACAGCAGGTACATGTCTTATCCCTCTAGAAGGGTGGAATGCTACCCCCGCCGCCAGGATTGGCGGGGGGTAGTATTCCAAGATGTTTGACACCAAACACGACATGTTTTGATGCAGCCATTCCAAAGTTAGCATTCTACCGCGAGGATATAATGCACTTAAGAGTATATGGTTTAACCGCATCCACAAACAGCACCAGAGAATGGACTCTGAGAACTGCAGAGGGGCCCTGCTCATGCAGAGGCACCCCCTCACATAGAAGCCACGCACCCTGCCCTCAGGATTGATAGGGCCTGCCATAGGGGTGACTGATAGGGTTATATGTGTGTGCAGGAGAGATATAGGAAACCTATATCTCAGTGAGGGGTGCTAGCACCACCTCACCCAGGCTGCAGTAGCAGGCCTGTGGTGTCAGATTTAGTCTGCTTCCCAGGGGTGGCATAATACATGCTGCAACCCCTCGTAGGCCTGTGAAGTACCTATGCCCTTGGCACCTAAGGTACCATATACTAGGGACTCATAAGGCACCACAGTAACCAATCACTAGTGCACCTAGAGTGCACTCCATGTCATTTAGAGAGAGCAGATAGACTGGGGCCCTGAATAGCAGGGTCCCAGTCCAACTAAGTCATAAACCAGCAAAACACCATAAAAAAAGTGGGGGCAACCATATAGTCAGATTCCACCTTCCTACATAACCCCCCCCAAACGAAAGGAGATAAGGCTAACCTTGGCCAGTTGAGCCTTTATTGACTAAGTGGCCATATAAGGAAGCACCTGCACTAGCATGGTTGCCCCCTGTCTGATGGTCCACTAAGCAATCCCTCACCCTAAGGGTATGAGAGGGTCTCCACCATGGGGAATCACTACCTGTGGTGTGCTTTGGTAAAGTACCAGGCTGGTGAGGTGTCTGAGTAGGGAAGTGTGGCCCTAGGAATGTTGGCCTCAGCTTTCTCAGCTCACTGGTCACCATGTATGCCTGTCTTTCCATGACTGAGTGGTACTCTGCTCTAAGGGTCAACCTTTGACTGCCTACAGCCGGGGGTTGGGTCCCTTTGGGTGGAACACTAGAGGGACATGGCATGTTTGGAACCTTTTGGTCCCAGGTTTGCCCTTGCCTAACAGAGTCCTTCTGGGGGAGGTCCCTACATAAAGGTATGGGGGATCCCTCAGTGGGTTGAGGAATTTCTACCTGGCTAGGGCTACTAGCCTGGGTGCCCCTAATCTGCTGATGGGGGGTTCCTCTGGACAGGGGCCCTGGGGGGTCCACTGACCTCCCTGACCTCTGCAGCCCTGGGCTGACTGAGGCAGGGTAGAGAGGGGCAGGTTACCTGCTCCAGACTGGGTACCACCTTGTAAGGGTCCTCTGCCATCAGGGGGTGGCCAGGCCAGGCCTGACTACCTCTGTGGCAGTTCCTTCACTAGGGGTAGGGTCAGTTCCCTGAGGAGGCTGACCCTTACCTACTGTCTGGAGGGAAGAAGACTATTCTTCAACCCTTGTGCTCTCTTCTGGGCCATTCTTCCAGGCTCCATCTCTCCAAAATCTTGGGCTGGGGCTGTGGCCATCACAGCCCCACTAACCTTTACAGGGACACCCAACATCTTCAGATGGGTTTGGTGTTCAATCTCAGCCCAGGCTGAAATTTCCAGATCATTGCCCATCAGGCAATCTACAGGTAAGGTTGGGGACACTGCCACTCTTTTTGGGCCTGTGACCCCCTCCCAGCTGAGATTGACTATGGCCATGGGGTGATCTGTTCTGACACCATCAATGTTGGTCACCTGGTATTTAAACTCAGGTAAAAGCTGGTGAGGGGGGACTAGTTTCCCTGCCACCATGGTGACACTAGCCCCTGTGTCCCTAAATGCCACAGCTTTCTGACCATTAATTATTGGCTCCAGTCTGTACCTGCCCAATGCTGTGGGACGCACGGTAAAGGTGGCAAATCCTATACCACCATCAGAGTCTGAGGAGTCTGTTGAGGGGGTCCTGTCTAAACTAGGGCCTTCCTCTGTTCCTCTTGCAAAAGCACCTAACTTTTTGGGTGCACTACTCCCAACTGGAGGTTTACTACTGGTAGTACCAGGAGGGGTGGTAGTAGTTGTTGGAGGAACATTTTCTTTATTGCCATTCCTGGGACAACTGGGATCAGATTTCCAGTGCCCAGGCTTTTTACAGACATGGCAATAGGGTTTCTTTTCAGGAGAGGAAGGAGTTTGGGACCCACCCCCAGAAGAGGAATTTTGGGGCCCTGTAGTGGACTTATCCTTGGATTTATCCCCACCTTTCTCTTGGGACTTGGTAGAATCTTTCTTGTGGTCACCACCCTGATTCTTAGGCCTTACCCTGGTTCTGACCCATTTGTCTGCCTTCTTTCCCAATTCTTGGGGAGAGGTCAGATCAGAGTCCACCAGGTACAGGTGTAAAAGCTGGTTTTGACAATTATTAAGGATCTGTTCTCTCATCATTAGATTATAAAATCCTTTGAAATCAGTAACCCTACTGCCAACCAGCCAACCCTCCAGAGCCTTGGATGCACAATCTACAAAGTCAGTCCAGTCCTGAGTCTGTGCCTTCTGGGTATCTCTGAACTTCAACCTGTACTGCTCAGTGGTTAAGCCAAACCCATCTATCAGTGCACTCTTCAGGACCTCATAATCATCAGCATCCTCTTCTCTAACAGTGAGGAGCTTGTCTCTACCTTTATCTGAAAAGGAGAGCCACAAGATTGCTGCCCACTGCTTTTGGGGGACCTGCTGTACTCTACAGGCCCTCTCCATAGCAGTTATCCACTTGTGGATATCATCCCCACTCTGGTAGGGAGGAACAACCTTGCTCAGGTTCCTATGGTCAGGGACATATTCTCTGCCTCTAGGGACACTGTTGCTGCCACCAGGGGGTTCTAAACCCTCCCTTCTGGAAGCTCTCTGGATCTCCAGGGCTTCTCTATCCAGTGCCAACTGCTTGGTTCTGAGGGCCACTTTGGCTTCCTCATACTGGAGCAGTTTGCACCTTCTCTCAGAGGAGGTCTCTCTTAAGGGAAAGTATGAGTTCCTCTGCTGGACAGATTCTCTGCCAGAGTGATAAGAGTGGTCAGATTCCCTGGAAGGGGATCTGTGCCTCTCCTCCTCTCTGTCAGTTCTCTTATGGAGAATTCCTCTGTCCTTTTCAGGCCCCTTGAAGCCTGGCCCTTCAATCATAGAGTCTTGGTCATTCTGATTTTCATCATCTGACCCAGATACTATGACTGACCCACCCACTGATTCAGACCCTTTAGCTCCTAGAGCCAATCTAAGGTCATCTGCTGTCAGCAGATCTATCAGGTGTAGTGTTGAGGGACTCTGTCCTAGCCTCAGGTGTCTGTCAACACACATGGCTCTCAAGTCAGAGAAAGCCATGTCCTTATACTGAGGCTGAGTGGATCCACTGGGTCCACCCCTTAAGGACATTCTAGTGTTGTGCAGTGTTGTACTACCTACACTAGTTTGTGGCCTACTGATCCTAGCTTGAGCTGTGGAAAGGGTGTGCTATCCCTTGGCACACAGCTCTAAGTTCAGTAGAACTTATTGATACTAAGCTTGACTTTATATGTACCTTGAGTACCTATAATGGTTTTCAGTTAGTAATTCAAATAGAGATTTTCTGGTAAAACAATGGCAAGCTGGAATCCCACACGCTGCCCACCAATGTGACAAGTTGGCCTGGTATATGCTGTTCACTAATTAAAGTGGACACCTTGCACCAGGGCAAATCGACTCTTATGGTAGATAGGTTTAAGACAACCTTTTAAAGAAAGCTATCCTAGTGGTAGCTGTGGAGAGCAGCCTTCAGGCTAAGTCTCGGAGGAATGTAAAGCAGCTTGTTTTACCATATAATCTCTTGAATCACCAAATGAAAAGACACCACACAGGTATATATATCAAATATATATGTATTTATTTCTAAATAACTCTCTACTAATCTCTTTATGAGATTAGAAGACAAACATATGCACAAATCAACGTTTCACAATAAGTTAAGCACAAAATATGGCTGGGGCCCTAGGGGCGTACCAGACCATATACTAAGTAAGAGACTTAGGGACAACGACTTGCAGGGAGACAAGGCCTAGGGCCTTCAGAAGTGCTGGGGCCTCACAAAACCACCCAAGGCAGGTAAGTAAAGGACCCACGGGGGACGCGTGCAGTGTGGATACACAGGCGCGGATCGCCGTTGACTTCAATGGGGCAAGTCGCGGTTGGAAATAAAGAGTTTTAGGATACTTCGGGAGAACCTACAAGCAAGTCACTTACAGGGTAAGTAGTTCTAGGGCCCACACCCACAGGAGCACCGTAGTGCTGGAGTTACCTCACCCAGGGAAGCCGGGTGCATAGGTGTCCTTTGGTGTCGGGTCGCGGCGTCGTTTTCAATGGCGAACAAAGAAGACTTGCTGCTTGCGGGAGCTGAAGAAGTGTCCGGTGGAATCCAAGCCTGGATTCTGAAGAAGGATGACCTGAAAGCAGAGGGGACAGTGTTCAAAGTCACTTGGCAGTGACCCGGGGCAAGGAAGATGGATGCCCACCGTCGTCGGTTGATTCAGGTCGGTTGCGGGTGCCTTGACTCTTCAGCCACGTGGTCCAGGAGGTGTCGACGACGACCAGGAGCTGGATTCGGTGGGTCCCTCGACGTCTGCAGCTGACTGCGGTGTCGGCAACTCGATTGGAGCCAACAAGCCTTGGCAACAGCAAGTCTCGGGGAGATGAAGAAAAGTCGATGGCGCAGACCAGCAAGGTCTGAGGGACTCACCCAGCGAGGGTAAGTCAGGGCAGGCCTGGAGCAACCAGGGGAGCCCTTTGGTTTCTTTAAGAAGTCTTCTGGGGACCCACAAGCCGGCGGGCAAGGGATCGCGAAGACACCTCAGGCGGAATCACTCAACAGGGACCCACGGTCACTCGGGACGGTGTAGGCCTCTGATCTTCGGAGGGATTTCTGCTGGAGGTCAGGACCACACGTGGTCCAAAGCACAAGTTCGTAGAACGTTGTGAAGGGGTTGCACTCGACAATAGTGCACGGTACCCAGGGGTCGCGGTTCCTCGTTACTCGTGGGGTCCACTTGCCTCAGCTTCGCTGGGGACTCACGATGGCCTGGGAGAGGTCAGGAAATCCACTTCTTGGGCTGCAGGGACTTCGGACTCCGGCGGGAGCGGCGTAGTTTGCGACCGTCGTTGTCGTTTTTGGCGCCTGCCAAGCAGGGGAGTCACTCCTTGACTCCAAGGAGATTCTTCTGTCTTCCAAAGGTAGTGGAACGTCGAAGGGCCAGGATTCTTCTGTAGAGCGTTGTCCAGGGGTTATCTGCTTTGCAATGGCAAGGTTCCCCCTCTTATACTAAAAAGAGGGGATGGACTAGCTCTATGACCCCACCTATGGGAGGGTCAAGGGAGGGGTGGCTACACCCACTTCCCTTTGTCCAGTTTCGCGCCAGAGCAGGGGCAGGTAGCCCCTGAGCTGGTTTGAACTGGCATATGCACAGAGGAGCCTTCTGCTCCCCCAGTGCAGGACTTCAAAGCACTCTAAGAGTGCACCCACCCAGCCCCAATACACTAAACCCTGTCTGGGAGGTGGTCACACCTCCCTGTGACAGGATGCCTATTGTTGGGCTTCCTCCACTGTGAGTGTCAGTCATCAGCAGGAGGGCAGCCCAGTGTCTGTGACTGGTGGCATCCATTTTGTGATGCCAGGGCTCTGCAGGATTCTACCGCGTTTCCACAGCAGGTACATGTCTTATCCCTCTAGAAGGGTGGAATGCTACCCCCGCCGCCAGTATTGGCGGGGGGTAGTATTCCAAGATGTTTGACACCAAACACGACATGTTTTGATGCAGCCATTCCAAAGTTAGCATTCTACCGCGAGGATATAATGCACTTAAGAGTATATGGTTTAACCGCATCCACAAACAGCACCAGAGAATGGACTCTGAGAACTGCAGAGGGGCCCTGCTCATGCAGAGGCACCCCCTCACATAGAAGCCACGCACCCTGCCCTCAGGATTGATAGGGCCTGCCATAGGGGTGACTGATAGGGTTATATGTGTGTGCAGGAGAGATATAGGAAACCTATATCTCAGTGAGGGGTTCTAGCACCACCTCACCCAGGCTGCAGTAGCAGGCCTGTGGTGTCAGATTTAGTCTGCTTCCCAGGGGTGGCATAATACATGCTGCAGCCCCTGGTAGGCCTGTGAAGTACCTATGCCCTTGGCACCTAAGGTACCATATACTAGGGACTCATAAGGCACCACAGTAACCAATCACTAGTGCACCTAGAGTGCACTCCATGTCATTTAGAGAGAGCAGATAGACTGGGGCCCTGAATAGCAGGGTCCCAGTCCAACTAAGTCATAAACCAGCAAAACACCATTAAAAAAAGTGGGGGCAACGATATAGTCAGATTCCACCTTCCTACAAGAATCCAGGCTTGGATTCCACCGGACACTTCTTCAGCTCCCGCAAGCAGCAAGTCTTCTTTGTTCGCCATTGAAAACGACGCCGCGACCCGACACCAAAGGACACCTATGCACCCGGCTTCCCTGGCTGAGGTAACTCCAGCACTACGGTGCTCCTGTGGGTGTGGGCCCTAGAACTACTTACCCTGTAAGTGACTTGCTTGTAGGTTCTCCCGAAGTATCCTAGAACTCTTAATTTCCAACCGCGACTTGCCCCATTGAAGTTAACGGCGATCCGCGCCTGTGTATCCACACTGCACGCGTCCCCCGTGGGTCCTTTACTTACCTGCCTTGGGTGGTTTCGTGAGGCCCCAGCACTTCTGAAGGCCCTAGGCCTTGTCTCCCTGCAAGTCGTTGTTGCTAAGTCCCTTTTTTAGTATATGGTCTGGTACGCCCCTAGGGCCCCAGCCATATTTTGTGCTTAACTTATTGTGAAACGTTGATTTGTGCATATGTTTGTCTTCTAATCTCATAAAGAGATTAGTAGAGAGTTATTTAGAAATAAATACATATATATTTGATATATATACCTGTGTGGTGTCTTTTCATTTGGTGATTCAAGAGATTATATGGTAAAACAAGCTGCTTTACATTCCTTCAAAACTTAGCCTGAAGGCTGCTCTCCACAGCTACCACTAGGATAGCTTTCTTTAAAAGGTTGTCTTAAACCTATCTACCATAAGAGTCGATTTGCCCTGGTGCAAGGTGTCCACTTTAATTAGTGAACAGCATATACCAGGCCAACTTCTCACATTGGTGGGCAGTGTGTGGGATTCCAGCTTGCCATTGTTTTACCAGAAAATCTCTATTTGAATTACTAACTGAAAACCATTATAGGTACTCAAGGTACATATAAAGTCAAGCTTAGTATCAATAAGTTCTACTGAACTTAGAGCTGTGTGCCAAGGGATAGCACACCCTTTCCACAGCTCAAGCTAGGATCAGTAGGCCACAAACTAGTGTAGGTAGTACAACACTGCACAACACTAGAATGTCCTTAAAGGGTGGACCCAGTGGATCCACTCAGCCTCAGTATAAGGACATGGCTTTCTCTGACTTGAGAGCCATGTGTGTTGACAGACACCTGAGGCTAGGACAGAGTCCCTCAACACTACACCTGATAGATCTGCTGACAGCAGATGACCTTAGATTGGCTCTAGGAGCTAAAGGGTCTGAATCAGTGGGTGGGTCAGTCATAGTATCTGGGTCAGATGATGAAAATCAGAATGACCAAGATTCTGTGATTGAAGGGCCAGGCTTCAAGGGGCCTGAAAAGGACAGAGGAATTCTCCCTAAGAGAACTGACAGAGAGGAGGAGAGGCACAGATCCCCTTCCAGGGAATCTGACCACTCTTATCACTCTGGCAGAGAATTTGTCCAGCAGAGGAGCTCATACTTTTCCTTAAGAGAGACCTCCTCTGAGAGAAGGTGCAAACTGCTCCAGTATGAGGAAGCCAAAGTGGCCCTCAGAACCAAGCAGTTGGCACTGGATAGGGAAGCCCTGGAGATCCAGAGAGCTTCTAGAAAAGAGGGGTTAGAACCCCCTGGTGGCAGCAACAGTGTCCCTAGAGGCAGAGAATATATTCCTGACCATAGGAACCTGAGCAAGGTTGTTCCTCCCTACCAGAGTGGGGATGATATCCACAAGTGGATAACTGCTATGGAGAGGGCCTGTAGAGTACAGCAGGTCCCCCAAAAGCAGTGGGCAGCAATCTTGTGGCTCTCCTTTTCAGATAAAGGAAGAGACAAGCTCCTCACTGTTAGAGAGGAGGATGCTGATGATTATGAGGTCCTGAAGAGTGCACTGATAGATGGGTTTGGCTTAACCACTGAGCAGTACAGGTTGAAGTTCAGAGATACCCAGAAGGCACAGACTCAGGACTGGACAGACTTTGTAGATTGTGCATCCAAGGCTCTGGAGGGTTGGCTGGTTGGCAGTAGGGTTACTGATTTCAAAGGATTTTATAATCTAATGATGAGAGAACAGATCCTTAATAATTGTCAAAACCAGCTTTTACACCAGTACCTGGTGGACTCTGATCTGACCTCTCTCCAAGAATTGGGAAAGAAGGGAGACAAATGGGTCAGAACCAGAGTAAGGCCTAAGAATCAGGGTGGTGACCACAAGAAAGATTCTACCAAGTCCCAAGAGAAAGGTGGGGATAAATCTAAGGATAAGTCCACTACAGGGCCCCAAAAGTCCTCTTCTGGGGGTGGGTCCCAAACTCCTTCCTCTCCTGAAAAGAAACCCTATTGCCATGTCTGTAAAAAGCCTGGGCACTGGAAATCTGATCCCAGTTGTCCCAGGATTGGCAATAAAGAAAATGTTCCTCCAACAACTACTACCACCCCTCCTGGTACTACCAGTAGTAATCCTCCAGTTGGGAGTAGTGCACCCAAAAAGTTAGGTGCTTTTGCAAGAGGAACAGAGGTGGGCCCTAGTTTAGACAGGACCCCCTCAACAGACTCCTCAGACTCTGATGGTGGTATAGGATTTGCCACCTTTACCGTGGGTCCCACAGCATTGGGCAGGTACAGACTGGAGCCAATAATTAATGGTCAGAAAGCTGTGGCATTTAGGGACACAGGGGCTAGTGTCACCATGGTGGCAGGGAAACTAGTCCCCCCTCACCAGCTTTTACCTGAGTTTAAATACCAGGTGACCAACATTGATGGTGTCAGAACAGAGCACCCCATGGCCATAGTCAATCTCAGCTGGGAGGGGGTCACAGGCCCAAAAAGAGTGGCAGTGTCCCCAACCTTACCTGTAGATTGCCTGATGGGCAATGATCTGGAAATTTCAGCCTGGGCTGAAATTGAACACCAAACCCATCTGAGGATGTTGGGTGTCCCTGTAAAGGTTAGTTGGGCTGTGATGGCCACAGCCCCAGCCCAAGATTTTGGAGAGATGGAGCCTGGAAGAATGGCCCACTCTCCCACAGAAGAGAGCACAAGGGTTGAAGAAAAGTCTTCTTCCCTCCAGACAGTAGGTAAGGGTCAGCCTCCTCAGGGAACTGACCCTACCCCTAGTGAAGGAACTGCCACAGAGGTAGTCAGGCCTGGCTTGGCCCCACCCCTGATGGCAGAGGACCCTTCCAAGGTGGTACCCAGTCTGGAGCAGGTAAACTGCCCCTCTCTACCCTGCCTCAGTCAGCCCAGGGCTGCAGAGGTCAGGGAGGTCAGTGGACCCCCCAGGGCCCCCTGTCCAGAGGAACCCCCCATCAGCAGATTAGGGGCACCCAGTCTAGTAGCCCTAGCCAGGTGAAAATTCCTCAACCCACTGAGGGATCCCCCATACCTTTATGTAGGGACCACCCCCAGAAGGACTCTGTTAGGCAAGGGCAAACCTGGAACCAAAAGGTTCCAAACATGCCATGTCCCTCCAGTGTTCCACCCAAAGGGACCCAACCCCCAGCTGTAGGCAGTCAAAGGTTGACCCTTAGAGCAAAGTGCAACTCAGTCATGGAAAGACAGGCATACATGGTGACCATTGATCTGAGGAAGCTGAGGCCAACCTTCCTAGGGCCTCACTTCCCTACTCAGACACCCCACCAGCCTTGTACTTTACCAAAGCACACCAGAGGTAGTGATTCCCCATGGTGGAGACCCTCTCATACCCTTAGGGTGAGGGATTGCTTAGGGGACCATAAGACAGGGGGCAACCATGCTAGTGCAGGTGCTTCCTTATATGGCCACTTAATCAATAAAGGCTCAACTGGTCAAGGTTAGCCTTATCTCCTTTCGTTTGGGGGGTTATGTAGGAAGGTGGAATCTGACTATATGGTTGCCCCCACTTTTTTCCTGGTGTTTTGCTGGTTTATGACTTAGTTGGACTGGGACCCTGCTATTCAGGGCCCCAGTCTATCTGCTCTCTCTAAACGACATGGAGTGCACTCTAGGTGCACTAGTGATTGGATACTGTGATGCCTTATGAGTCCCTAGTATATGGTACCTTAGGTGCCAAGGGCATAGGTACTTCACAGGCCTACCAGGGGCTGCAGCATGTATTATGCCACCCCTGGGAAGCAGACTAAATCTGACACCACAGGCCTGCTACTGCAGCCTGGGTGAGGTGGTGCTAGCACCCCTCACTGAGATATAGGTTTCCTATATCTCTCCTGCACACACATATAAACCTATCAGTCAGACCTAAGGCAGGCCCTATCAATCCTGAGGGCAGGGTGCTTGGCTTCTATGTGAGGGGGTGCCTCTGCCTGAGCAGGGCCCCTCTGCAGCTCTCAGAGTCTATTCTCTGGTGCTGTTTGTGGATGCGGTTAAACCATATACTATTAAGTGCATTATATCCTCGCGGTAAATGCTAACTTTGGAATGGCTGCATCAAAACATGTTGTGTTTGGTGTCAAACATCTTGGAATACTACTTCCCCCGCCAATCTTGGCGGCGGGGGTAGCATTCCACCCTTCTAGAGGGATAAGACATGTACCTGCTGTGGAAACGCGGTAGAATCCTAAAGAGCCCTGGCATCACAAAATGGATGCCACCAGTCACAGACACTGGGCTGCCCTCCTGCTGATGACCGAAACTCGCAGTGGAGGAAGCCCAACAATAGGCATCCTGTCACAGGGAGGTGTAACCACCTCCCAGACAGGGTTTAGTGTATTGGGGCTGGGTGGGTGCACTCTTAGAGTGCTTTGAAGTCCTGCACTGGGGGAGCAGAAGGCTCCTCTGTGCATATGCCAGTTCAAACCGGCTCAGGGGCTACCTGCCCCTGCTCTGGCGCGAAGCTGGACAAAGGGAAGTGGGTGTAGCCACCCCCTCCCTTGACCCTCCCATAGGTGGGGTCATAGAGCTAGTCCATCCCCTCTTTTCAGTATAAGAAGGGGAACCCTTGAACTTGCTAGTTAGATAACCCCTGGACGACGCTCTACAGAAGAATCCTGGCCCTTCGACGTTCCACTACGTTTGGAAGACAGAAGAATCTCCCTTGGAGTCAAGGAGTGACTCCCCTGCTTGGCAGGCACCAAAAACGACAATGACGGTCGCAAACTACGCCGCTCCCGCCGGAGTCCGAAGTCCCTGCAGCCCAAGAAGTGGATTTCCTGACTTCTCCAAGGCCGTCGTGAGTCCCCAGCGAAGCTGAGGCAAGTGGACCCCACGAGTGACGAGGAACCGCGACCCCTGGGTACCGTGCACTATTGTCGAGTGCAACCGCTTCACAACGTTCCACGAACTTGTGCTTTGGACCACGTGTGGTCCCGACCTCCAGCAGGAATCCCTCTGAAGATCAGAGGCCTACACCGTCCCGAGTGACCGTGGGCCCCTGTTGAGTGATTCCGCCCGAGGTGTCTTCGCGATCCCTTGCCAGCCGGCTCGTGGGTCCCTAGAAGACTTCTTAAAGAAACCAAAGGGCTCCCCTGGTTGCTCCAGGCCTGCCCTGACATACCCTCGCTGGGTGAGTCCCTCAGACCTTGCTGGTCTGTGCCATCGACTTTCCTTCATCTCCTTGAGACTTGCTGTTGCCAAGGCTTGTTGGCTCCAATCGAGTTGCCGACACCGCAGTAAGCTGCAGACTTCGGGGGACACACAGAATCCAGCTCCTGGTCATCGTCGACGCCTCCTGGACCTCGTGGCTGAAGAGTCAAGGCACCCGCAACCGACCTGAATCAACCGACGACGGTGGGCATCCATCTTCCTTGCCCCGAGTCACTGCCAAGTGACTTTGAACACTGTCCCCTCTGCTTTCAGGTCATCCTTCTTCAGAATCCAGGCTTGGATTCCACCGGACACTTCTTCAGCTCCCGCAAGCAGCAAGTCTTCTTTGTTCGCCATTGAAAACGACGCCGTGACCCGACACCAAAGGACACCTATGCACCCGGCTTCCCTGGGTGAGGTAACTCCAGCACTACGGTGCTCCTGTGGGTGTGGGCCCTAGAACTACTTACCCTGTAAGTGACTTGCTTGTAGGTTCTCCCGAAGTATCCTAGAACTCTTAATTTCCAACCGCGACTTGCCCCATTGAAGTCAACGGCGATCTGCGCCTGTGTATCCACACTGCACGCGTCCCCCGTGGGTCCTTTACTTACCTGCCTTGGGTGGTTTCGTGAGGCCCCAGCACTTCTGAAGGCCCTAGGCCTTGTCTCCCTGCAAGTCGTTGTTGCTAAGTCCCTTTTTAGTATATGGTCTGGTACGCCCCTAGGGCCCCAGCCATATTTTGTGCTTAACTTATTGTGAAACGTTGATTTGTGCATATGTTTGTCTTCTAATCTCATAAAGAGATTAGTAGAGAGTTATTTAGAAATAAATACATATATATTTGATATATATACCTGTGTGGTGTCTTTTCATTTGGTGATTCAAGAGATTATATGGTAAAACAAGCTGCTTTACATTCCTTCAAGACTTAGCCTGAAGGCTGCTCTCCACAGCTACCACTAGGATAGCTTTCTTTAAAAGGTTGTCTTAAACCTATCTACCATAAGAGTCGATTTGCCCTGGTGCAAGGTGTCCACTTTAATTAGTGAACAGCATATACCAGGCCAACTTCTCACAACGGGTCTCAGTACTGGAATAACAGGGAGTACTGCATGTCGGGAGTATGTTGCATTGGTCAAGCGGTGTACAGGTCTCAGTACTGGATTAACAGGGAGTACTGCATGTCGGGAGTTAGATGCACTGCTGGGGCTGTGTACGGGTCTCAGTACTGGAATAACAGGGAGCACTGAAGGTCAGGAGTGTGGTGCATTGTCAGAGAGGTGAACAGTTCTCAGTACTGCAATAACAGGGAGTACTGCATGTCAGGAGTGAGGTGCATTGCTGGGGCTGTGTACGGGTCTCAGTACTGGAATAACAGGGAGTACTGCATGTTGGGAGTAAGTTGCATTGGTGAAGCTGTGTACCGGTCTCAGTACTAGAATAACAGGGAGTACTGCAGGTCAGGAGTGAGGTGCATTGCCAGAAAGGTGTACTGTTCTCAGTACTGGAATAACAGGGAGTACTGCATGTCAGGAGTAAGATGCATTGCAGGGGCTATGGATGGGTCTCAGTACTGGAATAACAGGGGGTATTGCATGTTGGGAGTGAGGTGCATTGCTCGGGCTGTGTGGAAATCTCAGTACTGGAATAACCGAGTACTGAAGGTCGGTAGTGAGGTACATTGCTGGGGCTGTGTACAGGTCTCAGTACTGGAATAACAGGGAGTACTGAAGGTCGGTAGTGAGGTGCATTGGTGAAGCTGTGTATGGGTCTTAGTACTGGAATAAGAGGGAGTACTGGAGGTTGAGAGTGAGGTGCATTGCTGGGGCGGTGTAAGGGTCTCAGTACTGGAATAAGAGGGAGTACTGCAGGTTGAGAGTGAGGTGCATTGCTGGGGCGGTGTAAGGGTCTCAGTACTGGAATAACAGGGAGTACTCCAGGTTGAGAGTGAGGTGCATTGCTGGGGCGGGCGGTGTATGGATCTCAGTACTGGAATAACAGGGAGTACTGCAAGTCGGGAGTGAGGTGCATTGCTGGGGCGGTGTATGGATCTCAGTACTGGAATAACAGGGAGTACTGCAGGTCGGGAGTGAGGTGCATTGGTGAAGCTGTTTACTGGTCTCAGTACTGGAATAACAGGGAGTACTGCAAGTCGGGAGTGAGGTGCATTGCTGGGGCGGTGTATGGGTCTTAGTACTGGAATAACAGGGAGTACTGCAAGTCGGGAGTGAGGTGCATTGCTGGGGCGGTGTATGGATCTCAGTACTGGAATAACAGGGAGTACTGCAGGTCGGGAGTGAGGTGCATTGGTGAAGCTGTTTACTGGTCTCAGTACTGGAATAACAGGGAGTACTGCAAGTCGGGAGTGAGGTGCATTGCTGGGGCGGTGTATGGGTCTTAGTACTGGAATAACAGGGAGTACTGCAGGTTGAGAGTGAGGTGCATTGCTGGGGCGGTGTAAGGGTCTCAGTACTGGAATAACAGGGAGTACTGCAGGTTGAGAGTGAGGTGCATTGCTGGGGCGGTGTAAGGGTCTCAGTACTGGAATAACAGGGAGTACTGCAGGTTGAGAGTGAGGTGCATTGCTGGGGCGGTGTAAGGGTCTCAGTACTGGAATAACAGGGAGTACTGCAAGTCGGGAGTGAGGTGCATTGCTGGGGCGGTGTATGGGTCTCAGTACTGGAATAACGCAGTACTGAAGGTCGCGAGTGAGGTGCATTGATGAAGCTGTTTACTGGTCTCAGTACTGGAATAACAGGGAGTACTGCAGGTCGGGAGTGAGGTGCATTGATGAAGCTGTTTACTGGTCTCAGTACTGGAATAAGAGGGAGTACTGAAGGTCGGGAGTGAGGTGCACTGCTGGGGCTGTGTACGGGTCTCAGTACTGGAATAACAGGGAGTACTGCATGTCGGGAGTATGTTGCATTGGTGAAGCGGTGTACAGGTCTCAGTACTGGATTAACAGGGAGTACTGCATGTCGGGAGTGAGATGCACTGCTGTGGCTGTGTACGGGTCTCAGTACTGGAATAACAGGGAGCACTGAAGGTCAGGAGTGTGGTGCATTGTCAGAGAGGTGAACAGTTCTCAGTACTGCAATAACAGGGAGTACTGCATGTCAGGAGTGAGGTGCATTGCTGGGGCTGTGTACGGGTCTCAGTACTGGAATAACAGGGAGTACTGCATGTTGGGAGTAAGTTGCATTGGTGAAGCTGTGTACCGGTCTCAGTACTAGAATAACAGGGAGTACTGCAGGTCAGGAGTGAGGTGCATTGCCAGAAAGGTGTACTGTTCTCAGTACTGGAATAACAGGGAGTACTGCATGTCAGGAGTAAGATGCATTGCAGGGGCTATGGATGGGTCTCAGTACTGGAATAACAGGGAGTATTGCATGTTGGGAGTGAGGTGCATTGCTGGGGCTGTGTGGAAATCTCAGTACTGGAATAACCGAGTACTGAAGGTCGCGAGTGAGGTACATTGCTGGGGCTGTGTACAGGTCTCAGTACTGGAATAACAGGGAGTACTGAAGGTCGGTAGTGAGGTGCATTGGTGAAGCTGTGTATGGGTCTTAGTACTGGAATAAGAGGGAGTACTGCAGGTTGAGAGTGAGGTGCATTGCTGGGGCGGTGTAAGGGTCTCAGTACTGGAATAAGAGGGAGTACTGCAGGTTGAGAGTGAGGTGCATTGCTGGGGCGGTGTAAGGGTCTCAGTACTGGAATAACAGGGAGTACTCCAGGTTGAGAGTGAGGTGCATTGCTGGGGCGGGGGTGTATGGATCTCAGTACTGGAATAACAGGGAGTACTGCAAGTCGGGAGTGAGGTGCATTGCTGGGGCGGTGTATGGATCTCAGTACTGGAATAACAGGGAGTACTGCAGGTCGGGAGTGAGGTGCATTGGTGAAGCTGTTTACTGGTCTCAGTACTGGAATAACAGGGAGTACTGCAAGTCGGGAGTGAGGTGCATTGCTGGGGCGGTGTATGGGTCTTAGTACTGGAATAACAGGGAGTACTGCAAGTCGGGAGTGAGGTGCATTGCTGGGGCGGTGTAAGGGTCTCAGTACTGGAATAACAGGGAGTACTGCAGGTTGAGAGTGAGGTGCATTGCTGGGGCGGTGTAAGGGTCTCAGTACTGGAATAACAGGGAGTACTGCAAGTCGGGAGTGAGGTGCATTGCTGGGGCGGTGTATGGGTCTCAGTGCTGGAATAACGCAGTACTGAAGGTCGCGAGTGAGGTGCATTGCTGAAGCTGTGTACAGGTCTCAGTACTGGAATAAGAGGGAGTACTGAAGGTCGGGAGTGAGGTGCATTGCTGGGGCGGTGTAAGGGTCTCAGTACTGGAATAACAGGGAGTACTGCAGGTTGAGAGTGAGGTGCATTGCTGGGGCGGTGTAAGGGTCTCAGTACTGGAATAACAGGGAGTACTGCAGGTTGAGAGTGAGGTGCATTGCTGGGGCGGTGTATGTATCTCAGTACTGGAATAACAGGAGTACCGCAGGTCGGGAGTGAGGTGCATTGGTGAAGCTGTTTACTGGTCTCAGTACTGGAATAACAGGGAGTACTGCAAGTCGGGAGTGAGGTGCATTGCTGGGGCGGTGTATGGGTCTTAGTACTGGAATAACAAGGAGTACTGCAAGTCGGGAGTGAGGTGCATTGCTGGGGCGGTGTAAGGGTCTCAGTACTGGAATAACAGGGAGTACTGCAGGTTGAGAGTGAGGTGCATTGCTGGGGCGGTGTAAGGGTCTCAGTACTGGAATAACAGGGAGTACTGCAGGTTGAGAGTGAGGTGCATTGCTGGGGCGGTGTAAGGGTCTCAGTACTGGAATAACAGGGAGTACTGCAAGTCGGGAGTGAGGTGCATTGCTGGGGCGGTGTATGGGTCTCAGTGCTGGAATAACGCAGTACTGAAGGTCGCGAGTGAGGTGCATTGCTGAAGCTGTGTACAGGTCTCAGTACTGGAATAAAAGGGAGTACTGAAGGTCGGGAGTGAGGTGCATTGCTGGGGCGGTGTAAGGGTCTCAGTACTGGAATAACAGGGAGTACTGCAGGTTGAGAGTGAGGTGCATTGCTGGGGCGGTGTAAGGGTCTCAGTACTGGAATAACAGGGAGTACTGCAGGTCGGGAGTGAGGTGCATTGATGAAGCTGTTTACTGGTCTCAGTACTGTAATAACAGGGAGTACTGCAGGTTGAGAGTGAGGTGCATTGCTGGGGCGGTGTATGGGTCTTAGTACTGGAATAACAGGGAGTACTGCAGGTTGAGAGTGAGGTGCATTGCTGGGGCGGTGTAAGGGTCTCAGTACTGGAATAACAGGGAGTACTGCAGGTTGAGAGTGAGGTGCATTGCTGGGGCGGTGTAAGGGTCTCAGTACTGGAATAACAGGGAGTACTGCAAGTCGGGAGTGAGGTGCATTGCTGGGGCGGTGTATGGGTCTCAGTACTGGAATAACGCAGTACTGAAGGTCGCGAGTGAGGTGCATTGCTGAAGCTGTGTACAGGTCTCAGTACTGGAATAAGAGGGAGTACTGAAGGTCGGGAGTGAGGTGCATTGCTGGGGCGGTGTATGGATCTCAGTACTGGAATAACGCAGTACTGAAGGTCGCGAGTGAGGTGCATTGCTGGAGCTGTGTGGAAATCTCAGTACTGGAATAACGCAGTACTGAAGGTCGCGAGTGAGGTGCATTGCTGGAGCTGTGTGGAAATCTCAGTACTGGAATAACGCAGTACTGAAGGTCGCGAGTGAGGTGCATTGCTGGAGCTGTGTGGAAATCTCAGTACTGGAATAACGCAGTACTGAAGGTCGGGAGTGAGGTGGATTGGTGAAGCTGTTTACTGGTCTCAGTACTGGAATAACAGGGAGTACTGAAGGTCGGGAGTGAGGTGCACTGCTGGGGCTGTGTGGAAATCTCAGTACTGGAATAACGCAGTACTGAAGGTCGCGAGTGAGGTGCATTGCTGGAGCTGTGTGGAAATCTCAGTACTGGAATAACGCAGTACTGAAGGTCGCGAGTGAGGTGCATTGCTGGAGCTGTGTGGAAATCTCAGTACTGGAATAACGCAGTACTGAAGGTCGCGAGTGAGGTGCATTGCTGGAGCTGTGTGGAAATCTCAGTACTGGAACGGTGAAGATCTGGAACAAAGGTTTATTTTCAAAAATGAGTAGTAGTATTAACATCTGCGACCCGGCACTGATTAAAAACTGACTTTGAAATTGGTCATATATTCATTCATGTCCTTAACTTTACAGGCAAAACCCGGAATGGATTTTTCAGAAATGACTGTAAAAATCCTTAAGGCAATCACTGTCAGCGATGCCGTCACTCCCTATCTCCATTTCAGGTGTTTTATGCATCTTCCCTCCCATGAGTATGTGCTTGTTCCAGACGGTGGGTCTCTGTAGATTTTTGATGCAACATAATTAACTTTTGTTTAATACATGTTGTACGCTGAGCTGAGTTCAGGTTGTGGGTGGATGTGTATAACTGCAGGCGCCTGTCTGTCCCTGCTTAATAAACATGTTGAGACTACACGCACATCCAATCCTTGGCCTCTCTGCAGGGCCCCAGAGCCATGGTCACATAGCTGTGAATGGGGAGAGTGGGTGAAAGAAACAGTGAAATGGAAGAATGTGCAGAAGCAGAGTGAGGAGGCATTGCTGACGAGGAGGGAGGTAGGCACATGAAAGGTTTCAGAGGGATGTGGGGAGGGAAGGGGCGTAAGTGTCTATCAGAGCGAGAGACTGCGGAGGAAAGAGGCATCAGAGGCACATCAGAGCGACTGACACTCCGAACTCACTCCCCCTTCACAGTCCTGGTGATGATCATTCACAGGCTCCTGTCCTTGGAACTCAAACATTTTCAATTCTAATCATTTACAGCAAAGTCTTTGTTGCTCATTTATTTGATACTGCTAACAAGCACTGGCAAAGCCAATAGGTATGGCTCGTTTTAGGAGTAGGCCCATTGTTGTGTGCTGCGTCTGGTTGCAATTACACAGAACTCAATTAGGCAGCTAGGTACTCTTCTGGTGACACACGGGGTTTTACTTCACATGTTAGAACTACACTCTAATTACACAAGTAAAGCCTCTTGGAGAATATTCCTGCTTCTTTATTCGGGCTCTTGTTAGAGACAGCCACCTTTTCATCCTACTTACAACACTGCCTCTCTATATCTAGGGAACATCTTTTCGGCTGTCTTTGCGGCAAGCCCTCAAAAAAGGACTTACCTGGGAGCGAAACCAGACCAGGCGACAGGGAGACCAGGCGACAGGGACACCAGGGAGCTTATCTGTGTCTGTCACTACATGGCTCCTACCACATACCACATGTCTGAGACAGCACACGTGGGCACAGAGGGCACCTGTTCTGCAGTACACATGTGTGCCTAGTACTGGCGGCGGACCAGACACCGATGCTTGCAGTTCAATAATAATTGGATTTTTGGCCTGGCCCGTGCTGGGGCTCAAGCCATTCCTGGTAAATAAACTGTATTCGATGCACACTCTGTAGATATAGAAGGGCTTTGGGTCAGCCTCCTTCAACCATTTGCTCTTTAGCCTCGGGACTGTTTAGCCATTGGCTGGAAGCATTGCCAATCACATCTTGCAACAGCCTGTAGGTTTTTTTTAGACTTACCGGTTATCTATTGGTGCGGAGATATCCTTCCGCCTGCACTTGGATGTGCAAGGCACTATTTTACATCCAAATGGTACACTGAACCACACACATTTTGTCACATTTAATTCATTCTCTCTCACGTGCATTCAGTACACCTTGCAATGTGTTTTACGGCGGCAGCAGGGACTTTGCACATTTGTTGTCAGTGTTCAGATTGGCAAGTAATCTGTCTGCAACTGACAGAAAGAGGTCTGCATGGTTACGGCCTATTCCATTTCCAAGCAAACAAGTATCAAAATGCCAGAAATGGCCATGAAAGTGTAAAATCTCACAAATACTTTGGGGCATATTTACAAGTCCTTTGCACCACCAGAGCATCTCTTTTTTTGACGCTCCAGTGGCGCAGTGTGCTGGCCCATATTTACAAGGCCACGCAAAGCCACCCTGCATGGCTTTTGATGGCCTTGTAAATATGGCCCCCTTTCACGCATTGCTCTGCGTGAAAGGGGTGTTCCATGGGTGTTGCTGTGGGTGTTTCCATGCAACATGCATGGAAGCTGATGCATTCCCAGATGTACAAGGTATGGTAAACCTGGGAATGTGTCAGATTCCAACACCTCCCCTGGGGAAATGTGCAGCATTCTGCAGCACACATAGAAGGAGAAAAACACCATCGATTATTGTTTTTATGCAGGAAGGTGCCACTCAGCCTTTCATCCTTCTGAGGTCAATAAAATGAGTAACATTAAGGCGAGTAACAATAAACATCTGTTATTCAGTGCCAAGATACCCTTCTGGGTGAACGTACGCTTTACAAATGCACGTTATGGTATGTAGCCCCCTCCTTAGCCTTACCTGCCCACTCCCCATACGCCTTGAGGTCGGTCTTCCAGATGCTGGAGAGCAGGTACATCCGCACACCCTGCAGGATGCCATAGGTGAACCGGATGGTGATGTACGCCGCGGTGCAGGCGCCCAGGTACGTGAGCCCCTGGCTCCAGGCGCATCCCGCGGCCCCGGAGTCCATCTCTCTGCTGGCACCACAGGCGGCCACGCACTCGGCTGGTTTGGCTTCTTTGAGATGGACCTTCTACACCAAAAGGTCCAATCACTGGTAGGAGTTCAGACCAGGAGGAGGGACCTGCTGGTGGCACAGTGACGGGCGAAGCACTGTTGGCGCCCTCAAGAGGTGAGTCAAGGGTCCCCTCCAGGCAGCTGGGGGTCTCCTCTCACAAGAAGTGAGGGGTCCCTCCAGGCAGTTGGGGGTCTCCTCTCACAGGAAGTGAGGGGTTCCTCCAGGAAGCTGGGGGTCTCCTCTGACAGGAAGTGGGGGGGTCCCTCCAGGAAGCTGGGGGTCTCCTCTCACAGGAAGTGAGGGGTCCCTCCAGGCAGCTGGGAGTCTCCTCTCACAGGAAGTGGGGGGGGGTCCCTCCAGGAAGCTGAGGGTCTCCTCTCACAGAGGTGTCCCTCCTGGCGTCTCCTCTCACAGCAAGTGAGGGGTCCCTCCTGGCGTCTCCTCTCACAGGAAGGGGGTTGTTTCTTCGACAGTCTTCCCTCAGAAGAGGTGAAGGCCCACTCGTGGCAGCTAAGATCTCCTCACACAAGAAGTGAGTGACCCCTTCTGGCAGCTGGAGTCTTCACTCACAAGAGGAGAGGGGTCCCTCGTGCAGCTGAGGTCTCCTCTCACAAGAGACCAGGCCTCGGTCCCTTCTGGTGCCGCCTCTCACAAGAGGTGAGGGGTTGACTCCTTCCTGGCAGAGGGGGTCTTCTCTCGAGGGGTCCCTTCTGACAGCTGGCGTCTCCTCTCACAAGAGTGCAGCGCTGGCCCCTCCTCGGCCCGCGGTTAGGGTTGTTGCCCCCCGGCTCCCTGGTATCACCCCAGTCAGGTGCTTCCTCCCTGCTAGCGCCTCGGCGAGTGCTTTGCCGGCGCCGACACCGGGCTCTTATCTCAGCACTGGGTCGGAGTTCAGCTGGATAAACACTAACGAGACCGCATGAGACACTCCCCGGAAGGCGTCGGTGCAGCTGATGTGCAAACCCCAATCCACTCCAGGCGACCGGCCTCGGAGGCCTCGAAGGGCATCGACCGGCCTTGGAGGCCTCGGAGGGCATCGACCGGACTTGGACTGGACGCAAACTCGGGGAATTGTTTTCGAGGGCCCTTCCTACATCGCACTCTGTCGCCGACGGTATCCATGGTTATCTGCTGAAGTCTAGCGTCTTGAAGCCCCAGAGCGCATTTTGGAGACATTTTTTTAAATATAAAAACCGGTTCATATAGCTTCTTCAAGGGCTTATGTAACGCAACTGGTTCTTTTGTAAAGCGCTCCGACACCTTTGGGTAATGTTCGCGCTATATAAAATCGCATTAAATAAAAAAAATAAAACATATTCCAAAGAACTTTGAACACTGGTCAGCTTGAGAAAGTGGATTCAATACGAGGGGTGTCGCTCAGTCACATTACAGAGGGTGCAAAGCGCCTCGAGCCCCTCGGTAAGGCACCCAGAGGGACAGGGGCTAGGACTACGTTTGGCGTTAACACCATGAAGTGTTTGTGCTTTAACATTCCTTTATTAAAGTTTTCAAAGCAAGGCACATGCATTTCTATTGTATGATATGTTTTTTCGATGCCAGACCATAACAATCTTATGTCTGAATTAAGCTCTCCTTTACCAGGTGTGTCATACCACACGCAGACCTTTACCAGGCGTGTAATACCACACGCTGACCTTTACCAGGCCTCTAATACCACACGCTGACCTTTACCAGGCATGTAATACCACACGATGACCTTTACCAGGCGTGTAATACCACACGCTGACCTTTACCAGGCGTGTAATACCACAGGCTGACCTTTACCAGGCGTGTAATACCACATGCTGCCCTTTACCAGGCGTGTAATACCACAGGCTGCCCTTTACTAGGCGTGTAATATCACATGCTGACATTTACCAGGGGTGTAATACCACATGCTGCCCTTTACCAGGCGTCTAATACCACATCCTGACCTTTACTGCGTGTGTAATACCACATGCTGACCTTTACCAGGCCTGTAATAAAACATGCTGACCTTTACCAGGCATGTAATACCACATGCTGACCTTTACCAGGCCTGTAATACCACATGCTGACCTTTACCAGGCGTGTAATACCACACGCAGACCTTTACCAGGTGTGTAATACCACATGCTGACCTTTACCAGGCGTGTAATACCACACGCTGACCTTTACCAGGCATGTAATACCACACGCTGACCATTACCAGGCGTGTCATACCACATGCTGACCTTTACCAGGAGTGTAATACCACACGCTGACCATTAACAGGAATGTCATACCACACGCTGACCTTTACCAGGCATGTAATACCACACGCTGACCTTTACCAGGCATGTCATACCACACACTGACCTTTACCAGGCATGTAATACCACACGCTGACCTTTACCAGGCGTGTCATACCAAACGCTGACCTTTACCAGGCGTGTAATACCACATGCTGACCTTTACCAGGCGTGTAATACCACACGCTGACCTTTACCAGGCCTGTAATACCACATGCTGACCATTACCGCGCGTGTAATACCACATACTGACCCTTACCACGCGTGTAATACCACATGCTTACCTTTACCGCGCGTGTAATACCACATGCTGACCTTTACCAGGCGTGTAATACCACATGCTGACCTTTACCAGGCCTGTAATACCACACGCTGACCTTTACCAGGCCTGTAATACCACACGCTGACCTTTACCAGGCCTGTAATACCACACGCTCACCTTTACCAGGCCTGTAATACCACACGCTGACCTTTACCAGGCATGTAATACCACACGCTGACCTTTACCAGGCGTGTAATACCACAGTCTGAACTTTACCAGGCCTGCAATACCACACGCTGACCTTTACCAGGCCTGTAATAGCACACACTGACCATTACCAGGCCTGTAATACCACATGCTGACCTTTACCAGGCCTGTAATACCACACGCTGACCTTTTCCAGGCCTGTAATACCACACGCTGACCGTTACCAGGCGTGTAATACCACACGCTGACCTTTACCAGGCATGTAATACCAAGCGCCGACCTTTACCAGGCCTGCAATACCACATGCTGACCTTTACCAGGCGTGTAATACCACACACTGACCTTTACCGCGCGTGTAATACCACACGCTGACCTTTACCAGGCGTGTAATACCACATGCTGACCTTTACCAGGCGTGTAATACCACATGCTGACCTTTACCAGGCGTGTAATACCACATGCTGACCATTACCAGGCGTGTAATACCATATGCTGACCTTTACTAGGCCTGTAATACCACACGCTGACCTTTACCAGGCCTGTTATACCACACGCTGACCTTTACCAGGCCTGTAATACCACACGCTGACCTTTACCAGGCGTGTAATACCACACGCTGACCTTTACCAGGCGTGTAATACCACAAGCTGACCTTTACCAGCCGTGTAATACCACACGCTGACCTTTACCAGGCGTGTAATACCACATGCTGACCTTTACCAGGCGTGTAATACCACATGCTGACCTTTACCAGGCATGTAATACCACAGGTTGACCTTTACCAGGCGTGTAATACCACATGCTGCCCTTTACCAGGCGTGTAATACCACATTCTGCCCTTTACCAGGCGTGTAATACCACATGCTGACCTTTACCAGGCGTGTAATACCACATGCTGACCTTTACCAGGCGTGTAATACCATATGCTGACCCTTACCAGGCCTGTAATACCACACGCTGACCTTTACCGGGCCTGTAATACCACATGCTGACCGTTACCAGGCCTGTAATACCACACGCTGACCTTTACCAGGCCTGTAATACCACACGCTGACCTTTACCAGGCGTGTAATACCACACACTGACCTTTACCAGGCGTGTAATACCACACGCTGACCTTTACCAGGCCTGTAATACCACACGCTGACCTTTACCAGGCGTGTATTACCACACGCTGACCTTTACCAGGCGTGTAATACCACACGCTGACCATTACCAGGCATGTAATACCACACGCTGAGCTTTACCAGGCCTGTAATACCAAACGCTGACCATTACCAGGCCTGTAATACCACACGCTGACCTTTACCAGACCTGTAATACCACATGCTCACCTTTACCAGGCCTGTAATACCACACGCTGACCTTTACCAGGCGTGTAATACCACAAGCTGACCTTTACAAGGTGTGTAATACCACACGCTGACCTTTACCAGGCGTGTAATACCACATGCTGACCTTTACCAGCCGTGTAATACCACAGGCTGACCTTTACCAGGCGTGTAATACCACACGCTGACTTTACCAGGCATGTAATACCACACGCTGACCTTTACCAGGCCTGTAATACCACACGCTGACCATTACCAGGCCTGTAATACCCCATGCTGACCTTTACCAGGCCTGTAATACCACACGCTGACCATTACCAGGCCTGTAATACCACACGCTGACCTTTACCAGGCGTGTAATTACACATGCTGACCTTTACCAGGCGTGTAATACCACACGCTGACCTTTACCAGGACTGTTATACCACACGCTGACCTTTACCAGAACTGTAATACCACACGCTGACCTTTACCAGGCCGGTAATACCACACGCTGACCTTTACAGCGCGTGTAATACCACACGCTGACCTTTACCAGGCCGGTAAAACCACACGCTGACCTTTACCGCGCGTGTAATACCACACGCTGACCTTTACCAGGCCTGTAATACCACATGCTGACCTTTACCAGGCGTGTAATACCACAGCTTGACCTTTACCAGGCGTGTAATACCACATGCTGACCTTTACCAGGCATGTAATACCACATGCTGACCTTTTGCCAGGCATGTAATACCACACGCTGACCTTTGCCAGGCGTGTCATACCACACGCTGAAGTTTACCAGGCGTGTAATACCAAGCGCTGAACTTTACCAGGTGTGTAATACCACATGCTGCCCTTTACCAGGCGTGTAATACCACACGCTGACCTTTACCGCGCATGTAATACCACACGCTGACCTTTACCAGGCGTGTAATACCACACGCTGACCTTTACCAGGACTGTAATACCACACGATGACCTTTACCAGGACGGTAATACCACACGCTGACCTTTACAGCGCGTGTAATACCACACGCTGACCTTTACCAGGCCGGTAATACAACACGCTGACATTTACCGCACGTGTAATACCACACGCTGACCTTTACCAGGCCTGTAATACCACATGTTGACCTTTACAAGGCGTGTAATACCACATGCTGACCTTTACCAGGCATGTAATACCACAGCTTGACCTTTACCAGGCGTGTCATACCACATGCTGACCTTTACAAGGCGTGTAATACCACATGCTGACCTTTTGCCAGGCATGTAATACCACATGCTGACCTTTACCAGGCCTGTAATACCACACGCTGACCTTTGCCAGGCGTGTAATACCACACGCTGACCTTTACCAGGCGTGTAATACCACATGCTGACCTTTACCAGGACTGTAATACCACACGCTGACCTTTACCAGGCCGGTAATACCACACGCTGACCTTTACAGCGCGTGTAATACCACACGCTGACCTTTACCAGGCCGGTAATACCACACGCTGACCTTTACCGCGCGTGTAATACCACACACTGAACTTTACCAGGCGTGTAATACCACACGCTGACCTTTACCAGGCCTGTAATACCACACGCTGACCTTTACCAGGCGTGTAATACCACACACTGACCTTTACCAGGCATGTAATACCACATGCTGACCTTTACCAGGCCTGTAATACCACACGCTGACCTTTACCAGGCGTGTATTACCACACGCTGACCTTTACCAGGCCTGTAATACCACACGCTGACCTTTACCAGGCCAGTAATACCACATGCTGACCTTTACCAGGCCTGTAATACCACACGCTGACCTTTACCAGGCATGTAATACCACACGCTGACCTTTACCAGGCCTGTAATACCACACGCTGACCTTTACCAGGCGTGTATTACCACATGCTGACCTTTACCAGGCGTGTAATACCACACGCTGACCATTACCAGGCCTGTAATACCACACGCTGACCTTTACCAGGCCTGTAATACCAAACGATGACCTTTACCAGGCCTGTAATACCACACGCTAACCTTTACCAGGCCTGTAATACCACACGCTCACCTTTACCAGGCCTGTAATACCACACGCTGACCTTTACCCGGCGTGCAATACCACAAGCTGACCTTTACAAGGCGTGTAATACCACATGCTGACCTTTACCAGGCGTGTAATGCCACATGCTGACCTTTACCAGGCGTGTAATACCACCGGCTGACCTTTACCAGGCGTGTAATACCACACGCTGACTTTACCAGGTGTGTAATACCACACGCTGACCTTTACCAGGCCTGTAATACCACACGCTGACCATTACCAGGCCTGTAATACCACATGCTGACCTTTACCAGGCCTGTAATACCACACGCTGCCCTTTACCAGGCCTGTAATACCACACGCTGACCTTTACCTGGCATGTAATTACACATGCTGAGCTTTACCAGGACTGTAATACCACACGCTGACCTTTACCAGGCCGGTAATACCACACGCTGACCTTTACAGCGCATGTAATACCACACGCTGACCTTTACCAGGCCGGTAATACCACACGCTGACCTTTACCGCGTGTGTAATACCATACGCTGACCTTTACCAGGCCTGTAATACCACATGCTGACCTTTACCAGGCACGTAATACCACAGGTTGACCTTTACCAGGCGTGTAATACCACATGCTGCCCTTTACCAGGCGTGTAATACCACATGCTGACCTTTACCAGGCGTGTAATACCACATGCTGACCTTTACCAGGCGTGTAATACCATATGCTGACCCTTACCAGGCCTGTAATACCACACGCTGACCTTTACCGGGCCTGTAATACCACATGCTGACCTTTACCAGGCCTGTAATACCACATGCTGACCTTTACCAGGCGTGTAATACCACATGCTGACCTTTACCAGGCATGTAATACCACAGCTTGACCTTTACCAGGCATGTAATACTACATGCTGACCTTTACCAGGCGTGTAATACCACATGCTAACGTTTTGCCAGGCATGCAATACCACATGCTGACCTTTACCATGCCTGTAATACCACACGCTGACCTTTGCCAGGCGTGTAATATCACACGCTGACATTTACCAGGCATGTAATACCAAGCGCTGACCTTTACCAGGTGTGTAATACCACATGCTGACCTTTACCAGGCGTGTAATACCACACGCTGACCTTTACCGCGCGTGTAATACCACACGCTGACCTTTACCGCGCGTGTAATACCACACGCTGACGTTTACCAGGCGTGTAATTACACATGCGGACCTTTACCAGGCGTGTAATACCACACGCTGACCTTTACCAGGTGTGTAATACCACACGCTGAACTTTACCAGGCGTGTAATACCACACACTGACCTTTACCAGGACTGTAATACCACACGCTGACCTTTACCAGGCCGGTAATACCACACGCTGACCTTTACAGCGTGTGTAATACCACACGCTGACATTTACCAGGCCGGTAATACCACACACTGACATTTACCGCATGTGTAATACCACACGCTGACCTTTACCAGGCGTGTAAGAACTCATGCTGACCTTTGCCAGGTGTGTAATACCACATGCTGACCTTTACCAGGCGTGTATTACCTCATGCTGACTGTGAGAAGTTGGCCTGGTATATGCTGTTCACTAATTAAAGTGGACACCTTGCACCAGAACAATTCGACTCTTATGGTAGATAGGTTTAAGACAATGTAGGAGAGTAGGATCTGCCTCTTATGTTGCCCCCACTTTTTTTCTGATGTTTACACTGGTTTCTGGCTATAGTCTGGCTGGGCCCCTGCTAATCAGGGCCCCAGCCTCTCTGTTCTCTCTAAACGATTTGGAGTGCACTCTAGGTGCACTAGTGATTGGATACTGTGGTACCTTATGAGTCCCTAGTATATGGTACCTTAGGTACCAAGGGCATAGGTACTTCACAGGCCTACCAGGGGCTGCAGCATGTATTATGCCACCCCTGGGAAGCAGCCTGGGTGAGGTGGTGCTAGCACTCCTCACTGAGATATAGGTTCCCTATATCTCTCCTGCACACACATATAAACCTATCAGTCACCCCTAAGGCAGGCCCTAACAATCCTGAGGGCAGGGTGCTTGGCTTCTATGTGAGGGGGTGCCTCTGCCTGAGCAGGGCCCCTCTGCAGCTCTCAGAGTCCATTCTCTGGTGCTGTTTGTGGATGCGGTTAAACCATATACTTTTAAGTGCATTATATCCTCGCGGTAAAATGTTAACTTTGGAATGGCTGCATCGAAACATGTCGTGTTTGGTGTCAAACATCTTGGAATACTACCCCCCCGCCAGTCCTGGCGGCGGGGGTAGCATTCCACCCTTCTAGAGGGATAGACATGTACCTACTGTGGAAACGCGGTAGAATCCTGCAGAGCCCTGGCATCACAAAATGGATGCCACCAGTCACAGACACTGGGCTGCCCTCCTGCTGATGACCAACACTTGCAGTGGAGGAAGCCCAACAATAGCTATCCTGTCCCAAGGGGGTGTGACCACCTTCCAGACAGGGTTTAGGGTATTGGGGCTGGGTGGGTGCACTCTTAGAGTGCTTTGAAGTCCTGCACTGGGGGAGCAGAAGGCTCCTCTGTGCATATGCCAGTTCAAACCGGCTCAGGGGCTACCTGCCCCTGCTCTGGCGCGAAACTGGACAAAGGGAAGTGGGTGTAGCCACCCACTCCCCTGACCCTCCCATAGGTAGGGTCATAGAGCTAGTCCCTCCCTTTCTTTTAGTATAAGAGGGGGAACCTGTGCATTGCACCCTAGATTTCCCTGGACGACGCTCTGAAGAAGAATCCCGGACCTTCGACGTTCCACTACCTTTGGAAGACTGAAGAATCTCCCTTGGAGTCAAGGAGTGACTCCCCTGCTTGGCAGGCACCAAAAACTACAAACGACGGTCGCAAACTACGCCGCTCCCGCCGTAGTCCGAAGTCCCTGCAACCCAAGAAGTGGATTTCCTGACTTCACAAAGGCCATCGTGAGTCCCCAGCGAAGCTGAGGCCAGTGGACCCCAAGAGTAACAAGGAACCGCGACCCCTGGGTACCGTGCACTATTGTCGAGTGCAACCCCTTCACAACGTTCCACGAACTTGTGCTTTGGACCACGTGTGGACCCAGCCTCCAACAGGAATCCCTCCTAAGATCAGAGGCCTACCACGTCCCGAGTGACCGTGGGCCCCTGTGAGCGAATCCTCCCGAGGCGTCTTCGCGATCCCTTGCCAGCCGGCTTGTGGGTCCCCAGAAGACTTTCTAAAGAAACCAAAGGGCTCCCCTGGTTGCTCCAGGCTTGCCCTGACTTACCCTAGCTGAGTGAGTCCTACAGACCTTGCTGGTCTGCGCCATTGTCTCTTCACACTTTCCCCGAGACTTGCTGTTACCAAGGCTTGGTGGCGCCGATCGAGTCGCCGACACCGCAGTAAGCCTAAGACATCGTGGCACACGCCGAATCCAGCTCCTGGTCATCGTTGACGCCTCCTGGACCTCGTGGCTGAAGAGTCAAGGCAACCGCGAACGACCTGAATCTTGCGACGACGGTGGGCATCCATCTTCCTTGCCCTGAGTCACTGCCAAGTGACTTTGAACACTGTCCCCTCTGCTTTCAGGTCTTCCATCTTCTGAATCCCGGCTTGGATTCCTCCGGACACTTCTCCTGTCGCCGCAAGCAGCAAGTCTTCACTGGCTCCCATTGAAAACGACGCCGCGACCCGACACCAAAGAACACCTATGCACCCGGCTCCCCTGGGTGAGGTAACTTCAGCTACGGTGCTCCTGTGGGTGTGGGCCCTAGAACTACTTACCCTGTAAGTGACTTGCTTGTAGCTTCCCTAGAAGTGCCCTAAAACTCTAATTTTCTAAGTGCGACAATTGCGCTGACTCGTACAGGGTTCGCGTCTGTGTTAGACACACCGCGTCCATCTCCTTTGTAACACTATCTAGAACTGTATCCTTCGACTCGTACTGAGTCCGATCGGTGTTCGCCTCGAACACACAAAGGGCCTGTAACACTGAGATCTCCATTGCACTGACTCGCACAAGGTTCGCGTCTGTGTTAGACACAGCGCGTCCATCTCCCTTGCAACTCTATCTGTAACCGCGTCCTTCGACTCGTACAAGGACCGATCGGTGTGTTCGCCTCGAACACGCAAGGGACCTTTAACATTGAAATCTCAATCGCGTCTGAGCGCATAGACTCGCACAGGACTCGCATCGGTGCCAGGTCACCGCGTCCGTCCCCTGTGGGTCTCCTACAACTACCTGGGGTGGTTCTTGGGGGTCCCTCGATTCTAGATGCCCTAGACCTAGGTCTAGCAAACTAAGATTGTGATATTCGATTGTGCTAAACTTATTTTGATAACATTTGACTTGTACATATGTTCCTGACTTCTAATCTCATAAAGAGATTAGTAGAGAGTGTTTATTAATAAATACATATATATTTGATATATATACCTGTGTGGTGTCTTTTCATTTGGTGATTCAAGAGATTGTGTGGTAAAACAAGCTGCTTTACATTCCTTCAAGACTTAGCCTGAAGGCTGCTCTCCACAGCTACCACTAGGATAGCTTTCTATAAAGGTTGTCTTAAACCTATCTACCATAAGAGTCGAATTGTTCTGGTGCAAGGTGTCCACTTTAATTAGTGAACAGCATATACCAGGCCAACTTCTCACAGGGCAACCATGTAGTCAGATTCCACCTTCCTACATAACCCCCCCCCCAAACGAAAGGAGATGAGGCTAACCTTGTCCAGGTGAGCCTGTATTTACTGAGTGGCCATATAAGGAAGTACCTGCACTAGCATGGTTACCCCCTGTCTTATGGTCCACTAAGTTATCCCTCACCCTAAGGGTATGAGAGGGTCTCCACCATGGGGAATTACTACCTGTGGGGTGTTTTGGTAAAGGACAAGGCTGATGAGGTGTCTGAGCAGGGAAGTGAGACCCTAGGGAAGTTGGTCTCAGTTTCCTCAGATCACTGGTCACCATGTATGCCTGTCTTTCCATGACTGAGCTGCACTTTGCTCTAAGGTTCAACCTTTGGCTGCCTACAGCTGGGGGTTGGGTCCCTTTGGGTGGAACACTGGAGGGACATGGCAGGTTTGGAACCTTTTGGTTCCAGGTTTGCCCTTGCCTAACAGAGTCCTTCTGGGGAAGGTCCCTACACAAAGGTAGGGGGGATCCCTCAGTGTGTGGAGGAATTTTCACCTGGCTAGGGCTACTAGACTGGGTGCCCCTAATTTGCTGATGGGGGGGTTCCTCTGGACAGGGGGCCCTGTGGGGTCCACTGACCTCCCTGTCCTCTGCAGCCCTGGGCTGACTGAGGCAGGGTAGAGAGGGGCAGGTTACCTGCTCCAGACTGGGTACCACCTTGGAAGGGTCCTCTGCCATCAGGGGTGGGGCCAGGCCAGGCCTGACTACCTCTGGGGCAGTTCCTTCACTAAGGGTAGGATCAGTTCCCTGAGGAGGCTGACCCTTACCTGCTGTCTGGGGGAAGGAGACTTTTCTTCAACCCCTGTGCTCTCTTTTGGGGGAGAGTGGGCCATTCTTCCAGGCTCCATCTCTCCAGCATTTCCCTGGGCTGGGGCTGTGGCCATCACAGCCCCACTAGCTTTATCAGGGACGCCTAGCATCTTCAGATGGGTTTGGTGTTCAACTTCAGCCCAGGCTGAAATTTCCAGAACATTGCCCATCAGGCAATTTACAGGCAAGTTGGGGGACACTGCCACTCTTTTTGGGCCTGTGACCCCCTCCCAGCTCAGATTGACTATGGCCATGGGGTGATCTGTCCTGACACCATCAATGTTGGTCACCTGGTACTTAAACTCAGGTAAAAGCTGGTGAGGGGGACTAGTTTCCCTGCCACCATGGTGACACTAGCCCCTGTGTCCCTGAATGCCACAGCCTTCTGACCATTAATCACTGGCTCCAGTCTGTACCTGCCCAATGCAATGGGACCCATGGTAAAGGTGGCAAATCCTATACCACCATCAGAGTCTGAGGAGTCTGTTGAGGGGACCTGTCTAAACTAGGGCCCACCTCTGTTCCCCTTGCAAAAGCACCTAACTTTTTGGGCGCACTACTCCCAACTGGAGGATTACTACTGGTAGTACCAGGAGGGGTGGTAGTAATAGCTGGAGGAACAGTTTCTTTATTGCCAATCCTGGGGCAACTGGGATCAGTTTTCCAGTGTCCAGGCTTTTTACAGACATGGCAATATGGTTTCTTTTCAGGAGAGGAAGGAGTTTGGGACCCACCCCCAGAAGAGGACTTTTGGGGCCCTGTAGTGGACTTATCCTTAGATTTATCCCCACCTTTCTCTTGGGACTTGGTAGAATCTTTCTTCTGGTCACCACCCTGATTCTTAGGCCTCACCCTGGTTCTGACCCATTTGTCTGCCTTATTTCCCAATTCTTGGGGAGAGGTCAGATCAGAGTCCACCAGGTACTGGTGCAAAAGCTGGTTTTGACAATTATTAAGGATCTGCTCCCTCATGATCAAATTGTACAATCCTTTGAGATCAGTAACCCTACTGCCAATAAGCCAACCCTCCAGAGCCTTGGTTGCACAATCTACAAAGTCAGTCCAGTCCTGAGTCTGTGATTTCTGGGTGTCTCTGAACTTCAACCTGTACTGCTCAGTGGTTAAGCCAAACCCATCTATCAGTGCACTCTTCAGGACTTCATAGTCATCAGCATCCTCTTCTCTAACAGTGAGGAGCTTGTCTCTACCTTTATCTGAAAAGGAGAGCCACAAGATTGCTGCCCACTGCCTTTGGGGGACCGGTTGGACTCTACAGGCCCTTTCCATAGCAGTTATCCACTTGTGGATATCATCCCCACTCTGGTAGGGAGGAACAACCTTGCTCAGGTTCCTATGGTCTGGAATATATTCTCTGCCTCTAGGGACACTGTTGCTGCCACCAAGGGGTTCAAACCCCTCTCTTCTAGAAGCTCTCTGGATCTCCAGGGCTTCTCTATCCAGTGCCAACTGCTTGGTTCTGAGGGCAACTCTTGCTTCCTCATACTGCAGCAGTTTGCACATTCTTTCAGAGGAGGTCTCTCTTATGGGAAAGTATGAGTTCCTCTGGTGGACAAATTCTCTGCCAGAGTGATAAGAGTGGTCAGATTCCCTGGAAGGGGACCTATGCCTCTCCTCCACTCTGTCAGCTCTCTTGGGGAGAATTCCTCTGTCCTTTTCAGGCCCCTTGAGGCCTGGCCCTTCAATCACAGAGTCCTGGTCATTCTGATTTTCATCATCTGACCCAGATACTGTAATTGACCCACTCACTGATTCAGACCCATTAGCTCCTAGAGCCAATCTAAGATCATCTGCTGTCAGCAGATCTATCAGGTGTAGGGTGGAGGGACTCTGTCCTAGCCTCAGGTGTCTTTCAACACACATGGCTCTCAAGTCAGAGAAAGCCATGTCCTTATACTGAGGCTGAGTGGATCCACTGGTTCCACCCTTTAAGGACATTCTAGTGTTGTGCAGTGTTGTACTACCTACACTAGTTTGTGGCCTACTGATACTAGCTTGAGCTGTAGAAAGGGTGTGCTATCCCTTGGCACACAGCTCTCAGTTCAGTAGAACTTATTGATACTAAGCTTGACTTTATATGTACCTTAAGTACCTATAGTGGTTTTCAGTTAGTAATTCAAATAGAGATTTTCTGGTAAAACAATAGCAAGCTGGAATCCCACACGCTGCCCACCAATGTGAGAAGTTGGCCTGGTATATGCTGTTCACTAATTAAAGTGGACACCTTGCACCAGAACAATTCGACTCTTATGGTAGATAGGTTTAAGACAACCTTTATAGAAAGCTATCCTAGTGGTAGCTGTGGAGAGCAGCCTTCAGGCTAAGTCTTGAAGGAATGTAAAGCAGCTTGTTTTACCACACAATCTCTTGAATCACCAAATGAAAAGAAACCACACAGGTATATATATCAAATATATATGTATTTATTAATAAACACTCTCTACTAATCTCTTTATGAGATTAGAGGTCAGGAACATATGTACAAGTCAAATATTATCAAAATAAGTTTAGCACAATCGAATATCACAATCTTAGTTTGCTAGACCTAGGTCTAGGGCATCTAGAATCGAGGGACCCCCAAGAACCACCCCAGGTAGTTGTAGGAGACCCACAGGGGACGGACGCGGTGACCTGGCACCGGTGCGAGTGCTGTGCGAGTCTATGCGCTCAGACGCGATTGAGATTTCAATGTTAAAGGTCCCTTGCGTGTTCGAGGCGAACACACTGATCGGTCCTTGTACGAGTCGAAGGACGCGGTTACAGATAGAGTTGCAAGGGAGATGGACGCGCTGTGTCTAACACAGACGCGAACCTTGTGCGAGTCAGTGCAATGGAGATCTCAGTGTTACAGGCCCTTTGTGTGTTCGAGGCGAACACCGATCGGACTCAGTAGGAGTCGAAGGATACAGTTCTAGATAGTGTTACAAAGGAGATGGACGCGGTGTGTCTAACACAGACGCGAACCCTGTACGAGTCAGCGCAATTGTCACACTTAGAAAATTAGAGTTTTAGGACACTTCGAGGGAAGCTACAAGCAAGTCACTTACAGGGTAAGTAGTTCTAGGGCCCACACCCACAGCAGCACCGTAGTGCTGAAGTTACCTCACCCAGGGGAGCCGGGTGCATAGGTGTCCTTTGGTGTTGGGTCGCGGCGTCGTTTTCAATGGGAGCCAGTGAAGACTTGCTGCTTGCGGCGACAGGAGAAGTGTCCGGAGGAATCCAAGCCTGGATTCGGAAGATGGAAGACCTGAAAGCAGAGGGGACAGTGTTCAAAGTCACTTGGCAGTGACTCGGGCAAGGAAGATGGATGCCCACCGTCGTCGCAAGATTCAGGTCGTTCGCGGGTGCCTTGACTCTTCAGCCACGAGGTCCAAGAGGCGTCGACGACAACCAGGAGCTGGATTCGGCGAGTCCCACGATGTCTGCAGCTTACTGCGGTGTCGGCGACTCGATTGGAGCCAACAAGCCTTGGTAACAGCAAGTCTTGGGGAAAGTGCGAAGAGGCAATGGCGCAGACCAGCAAGGTCTGTGGGACTCACCCAGCGAGGGTACGTCAGGGCAGGCCTGGAGCAACCAGGGGAGCCCTTTGGTTTCTTTAGAAAGTCTTCTGGGGACCCACAAGCCGGCTGGCAAGGGATCGCGAAGACGCCTCGGGAGGATTCGCTCAACAGGGGCCCACGGTCACTCGGAACGTGGTAGGCCTCTGATCTTTGGAGGGATTCCTGCTGGAGGCTAGGACCATACGTGGTCCAAAGCACAAGTTCGTGGAACGTTGTGAAGGGGTTGCACTCGACAATAGTGCACAGTACCCAGGGGTCGCGGTTCCTCGTTACTCTTGGGGTCCACTGGCCTCAGCTTCGCTGGGGACTCACGATGGCCTTTGGGAAGTCAGGAAATCCACTTCTTGGGCTGCAGAGACTTCGGACTCCGGCAGGAGCGGCATAGTTTGCGACCGTCGCAGGGGAGTCACTCCTTGACTCCAAGGGAGATTCTTCAGTCTTCCAAAGGTAGTGGAACGTCGAAGGTCCGGGATTCTTCGTCAGAGCGTCGTCCAGGGAAATCTAGGTTGCAATGCACAGGTTCCCCCTCTTATACTAAAAGAAAGGGAGGGACTAGCTCTATGACCCCACCTATGGGAGGGTCAGGGGAGTGGGTGGTTACACCTACTTCCCTTTGTCCAGTTTCGCGCCCGAGCAGGGGCAGGTAGCCCCTGAGCCGGTTTGAACTGGGGTATGCACAGAGGAGCCTTCTGCTCCCCCAGTGCAGGACTTCAAAGCACTCTAAGAGTGCACCCACCCAGCCCCAATACACTAAACCCTGTCTGGGAGGTGGTCACACCCCCTTGGGACAGGATATCTATTGTTGGGCTTCCTCCACTGCGAGTGTTGGTCATCAGCAGGAGGGCAGCCCAGTGTCTGTGACTGGTGGCATCCATTTTGTGATGCCAGGGCTCTGCAGGATTCTACCGCCTTTCCACAGCAGGTACATGTCTATCCCTCTAGAATGGTGGAATGCTACCCCCGCCGCCAGGACTGGCGGGGGGTAGTATTCCAAGATGTTTGACACCAAACACGACATGTTTCGATGCAGCCATTCCAAAGTTAGCATTCTACCGCGAGGATATAATGCACTTAAAAGTATATGGTTAACCGCATCCACAAACAGCACCAGAGAATGGACTCTGAGAGCTGCAGAGGGGCCCTGCTCAGGCAGAGGCACCCCCTCACATAGAAGCCTAGCACCCTGCCCTCAGGATTGATAGGGCCTGCCTTAGGGGTGACTGATAGGTTTATATGTGTGTGTAGGAGAGATATAGGGAACCTATATCTCAGTGAGGAGTGCTAGCACCACCTCACCCAGGCTGCAGTAGCAGGCCTGTGGTGTCAGATTTAGTCTGCTTCCCAGGGGTGGCATAATACATGCTGCAGCCCCTGGTAGGCCTGTGAAGTACCTATGCCCTTAGTACCTAAGGTACCATATACTAGGGACTCATAAGGTACCACAGTATCCAATCACTAGTGCACCTTGAGTGCACTCCAAGTCGTTTAAAGAGAAAGCAGATAGGCTGGGGACCTGAACAGGAGGTTCCCAGCCAAACTAAGTCAAAAACCAACAAAACACCAGGAAAAAAGTGGGGGCAACCATGTAGTCAGATTCCACCTTCCTACAGTGGGCCATTCTTCCAGGCTCCATCTCTCCAGCATTTCCCTGGGCTGGGGCCGTGGCCATCACAGCCCCACTAGCTTTTTCAGGGACGCCTAGCATCTTCAGATGGGTTTGGTGTTCAACTTCAGCCCAGGCTGAAATTTCCAGATCATTGCCCATCAGGCAATCTACAGGCAAGTTGGGGGACACTGCCACTCTTTTTGGGCCTGTGATCCCCTCCCAGCTGAGATTGACTATGGCCATGGGGTGATCTGTCCTGACACCATCAATGTTGGTCACCTGGTACTTAAACTCAGGTAAAAGCTGGTGAGGGGGGACTAGTTTCCCTGCCACCATGGTGACACTAGCCCCTGTGTCCCTGAATGCCACAGCCTTCTGACCATTAATTATTGGCTCCAGTCTGTACCTGCCCAATGCAATGGGACCCATGGTAAAGGTGGCAAATCCTATACCACCATCAGAGTCTGAGGAGTCTGTTGAGGGGGACCTGTTTAAACTAGGGCCCACCTCTGTTCCCCTTACAAAAGCACCTAACTTTTTGGGTGCACTACTCCCAACTGGAGGATTACTACTGGTAGTACCAGGAGGGGTGGTAGTAATAGCTGGAGGAACAGTTTCTTTATTGCCAATCCTGGGGCAACTGGGATCAGTTTTCCAGTGTCCAGGCTTTTTACAGACATGGCAATATGGTTTCTTTTCAGGAGAGGAAGGAGTTTGGGACCCACCCCCAGAAGAGGACTTTTGGGGCCCTGTAGTGGACTTATCCTTAGATTTATCCCCACCTTTCTCTTGGGACTTGGTAGAATCTTTCTTCTGGTCACCACCCTGATTCTTAGGCCTCACCCTGTTTCTGACCCATTTGTCTGCCTTCTTTCCCAATTCTTGGGGAGAGGTCAGATCAGAGTCCACCAGGTACTGGTGCAAAAGCTGGTTTTGACAATTATTAAGGATCTGCTCCCTCATAATCAAATTGTACAATCCTTTGAGATCAGTAACCCTACTGCCAATCAGCCAACCCTCCAGAGCCTTGGTTGCACAATCTACAAAGTCAGTCCAGTCCTGAGTCCGTGCCTTCTGGGTGTCTCTGAACTTCAACCTGTACTGCTCAGTGGTTAAGCCAAACCCATCTATCAGTGCACTCTTCAGGACTTCATAGTTATCAGCATCCTCTTCTCTAACAGTGAGGAGCTTGTCTCTACCTTTATCTGAAAAGGAGAGCCACAAGATTGCTGCCCACTGCCTTTGGGGGACCTGTTGTACTCTACAGGCCCTTTCCATAGCAGTTATCCACTTATGGATATCATCCCCACTCTGGTAGGGAGGAACAACCTTGCTCAGGTTCCTATGGTCTGGAATATTTTCTCTGCCTCTAGGGACACTGTTGCTGCCACCAAGGGGTTCTAACCCCTCTCTTCTAGAAGCTCTCTGGATCTCCAGGGCTTCTCTATCCAGTGCCAACTGCTTGGTTCTGAGGGCAACTCTTGCTTCCTCATACTGCAGCAGTTTGCACATTCTTTCAGAGGAGGTCTCTCTTATGGGAAAGTATGAGTTCCTCTGGTGGACAAATTCTCTGCAAGAGTGATAAGAGTGGTCAGATTCCCTGGAAGGGGACCTATGCCTCTCCTCCACTCTGTCAGCTCTCTTAGGGAGAATTCCTCTGTCCTTTTCAGGCCCCTTGAGGCCTGGCCCTTCAATCACAGAGTCTTGGTCATTCTGATTTTCATCATCTGACCCAGATACTGTAATTGACCCACTCACTGATTCAGACCCATTAGCTCCTAGAGCCAATCTAAGATCATCTGCTGTCAGCAGATCTATCAGGTGTAGGGTGGAGGGACTCTGTCCTAGCTTCAGGTGTCTTTCAACACACATGGCTCTCAAGTCAGAGAAAGCCATGTCCTTATACTGAGGCTGAGTGGATCCACTGGTTCCACCTTTTAAGGACATTCTAGTGTTGTGCAGTGTTGTACTACCTACACTAGTTTGTGGCCTACTGATACTAGCTTGAGCTGTAGAAAGGGTGTGCTATCCCTTGGCACACAGCTCTAAGTTCAGTAGAACTTATTGATACTAAGCTTGACTTTATATGTACCTTAAGTACCTATAGTGGTTTTCAGTTAGTAATTCAAATAGAGATTTTCTGGTAAAACAATAGCAAGCTGGAATCCCACACGCTGCCCACCAATGTGAGAAGTTGGCCTGGTATATGCTGTTCACTAATTAAAGTGGACACCTTGCACCAGAACAATTCGACTCTTATGATAGATAGGTTTAAGACAACCTTTATAGAAAGTTATCCTAGTGGTAGACGTGGAGAGCAGCCTTCAGGCTAAGTCTTGAAGGAATGTAAAGCAGCTTGTTTTACCACATAATCTCTTGAATCACCAAATGAAAAGACACCACACAGGTATATATATCAAATATATATGTATTTATTAATAAACACTCTCTACTAATCTCTTTATGAGATTAGAGGTCAGGAAAATATGTACAAGTCAAATGTTATCAAAATAAGTTTAGCACAATCGAATATCACAATCTTAGTTTGACTAGACCTAGGTCTAGGGCATCTAGAATCGAGGGACCCCCAAGAACCACCCCAGGTAGTTGTAGGAGACCCACAGGGGACGGACGCGGTGTCCTGGCACCGGTGCGAGTCCTGTACGAGTCTATGCGCACAGACGCGATTGAGATTTCAGTGTTAAAGGTCCCTTGCGTGTTCGAGGCGAACACACCGATCGGTCCTTGTACGAGTCGAAGGACGCGGTTACAGGTAGAGTTGCAAGGGAGATGGACGCGCTGTGTCTAACACAGACGCGAACCTGGTGCGAGTCAGTGCAATGGAGGTCTCGATGTTACAGGCCCCTTGTGTGTTCGAGGCGAACACCGATCGGACTCACTACGAGTCGAAGGACACAGTTCTAGATAGTGTTACAAAGGAGATGGACGCGGTGTGTCTAACACAGACGCGAACCCTGTACGAGTCAGCGCAATTGTCGCACTTAGAAAATAAGAGTTTTAGGGTACTTCGAAGGAAGCTACAAGCAAGTCACTTACAGGGTAAGTAGTTCTAGGGCCCACACCCACAGGAGCACCGTAGTGCTGAAGTTACCTCACCCAGGGGAGCCGGGTGCATAGGTGTTCTTTGGTGTCGGGTCGCGGCGTCGTTTTCAATGGGAGCCAGTGAAGACTTGCTGCTTGCGGCGACAGGAGAAGTGTCCGGAGGAATCCAAGCCTGGATTCGGAAGATGGAAGACCTGAAAGCAGAGGGGACAGTGTTCAAAGTCACTTGGCAGTGACTCGGGGCAAGGAAGATGGATGCCCACCGTCGTCGCAAGGTTCAGGTCATTCGCAGTTGCCTTGACTCTTCAGCCACGAGGTCCAGGAGGCGTCGACGACGACCAGGAGCTGGATTCCGCGTGTCCCACGATGTCTGCAGCTTACTTCGGTATCGGCGACTCGATTGAAGCCAACAAGCCTTGGTAACAGCAAGTCTCGGGGAAAGTGTGAAGAGGCAATGGCGCAGACCAGCAAGGTCTGTGGGACTCACCCAGCGAGGGTAAGTCAGGGCAGGCCTGGAGCAACCAGGGGAGCCCTTTGGTGTCTTTAGAAAGTCTTCTGGGGACCCACAAGCCGGCTGGCAAGGGATCGCGAAGACGCCTCGGGAGGATTCGCTCAACAGGGGCCCACGGTCACTCGGGATGTGGTAGGCCTCTGATCTTCGGAGGGATTCCTGCTGGAGGCTAGTACCACATGTGGTCCAAACCACAAGTTCGTGGAACGTTGTGAAGGGGTTGCACTCGATAATAGTGCCTGGTACCCAGGGGTCGCGGTTCCTCGTCACTCTTGGGGTCCACTGGCCTCAGCTTCGCTGGGGATTCACGATGGCCTTTGTGAAGTCAGGAAATCTACTTCTTGGGCTGCAGGGACTTCGGACTCCAGCGGGAGCGGCGTAGTTTGCGACCGTCATTTGTAGTTTTCGGTGCCTGCCAAGCAGGGGAGTCACTCCTTGACTCCAAGGGAGATTCTTCAGTCTTCCAAAGGTAGTGGAACGTCGAAGGTCCGGGATTCTTCTTCAGAGCGTCGTCCAGGGAAATCTAGGTTGCAATGCACAGGTTCCCCCTCTTACACTAAAAGAAAGGGAGGGACTAGCTCTATGACCCTACCTATGGGAGGGTCAGGAGAGTGGGGGGCTACACCCACTTCCCTTTGTCCAGTTTCGCGCCAGATCAGGGGCAGGTAGCCCCTGAGCCGGTTTGTACTGGGGTATGCACAGAGGAGCCTTCTGCTCCCCCAGTGCAGGACTTCAAAGCACTCTAAGAGCGCACCCACCCAGCCCCAATACACTAAACCCTGTCTGGAAGGTGGTCACACCCCTTGGGACAGGATATCTATTGTTGGGCTTCCTCCTCTGCGAGTGTTGGTCATCAGCAGGAGGGCAGCCCAGTGTCTGTGACTGGTGGCATCCATTTTGTGATGCCAGGGCTCTGCAGGATTCTACCGCGTTTCCACAGTAGGTACATGTCTATCCCTCTAGAAGGGTGGAATGCTACCCCCGCCGCCAGGACTGGCGGGGGGGTAGTATTCCAAGATGTTTGACACCAAATACGACATGTTTCGATGCAACCATTCCAAAGTTAGCATTCTACCGCGAGGATATAATGCACTTAAAAGTATATGGTTTAACCGCATCCACAAACAGCCCCAGAGAATGGACTCTGAGAGCTGCAGAGGGGCCCTGCTCAGGCAGAGGCACCCCCTCACATGGAAACTAAGCACCCTGCCCTCAGGATTGATAGGGCCTGCTTTAGGGGTGACTGATAAGTCTCAATGTGTGTGCAGGAGAGATATAGGGGACCTATATCTCAGTGAGGGGTGCTAGCACTTCCTCACCCAGGCTGCAGTAGCAGGCCTGTGGTGTTAGATTTAGTCTGCTTCCCAGGGGTGGCATAATACATGCTTCAGCCCCTGGTAGGCCTGTGAAGTACCTATGCCCTTGGTACCTAAGGTACCATATACTAGGGACTCATAAGGTACCACAGTATCCAATCACTGGTGCACGTAGAGTGCACTCCAAATCGTTTAAAGAGAAAGCTGATAGGCTGAGGACCTGAATAGCAGGTTCCCAGCCAAACTAAGTCAAAAACCAACAAAACACCAGAAGAAAAGTGGGGGCAACCATGTAGTCAGATTCCACCTTCCTACAGTGTTCAAAGTGGAAATACCTTGAGAGTCAATCTGCATTGGAATGTTGGGTCCCAGGTCTATGTTCCACTGTATAGTCCATCCCCTGTAGGGAAATGGACCACCTCAAAAGTTTTGGGTTTTCTCCTTTCATTTGTTTAAGCCATAGGAGGGGCTTGTGGTCAGTCTGAACTATGAAGTGAGTGCCAAACAAGTATGGCCTCAGCTTCTTCAGGGCCCACACCACAGCAAAGGCCTCCCTCTCTATAGCTGACCAACGTTTCTCTCTAGGGGTCAGCCTTCTGCTAATGAAAGCTACTGGCTGGTCTTGACCTTCATTATTCAGTTGAGACAGTACAGCTCCCACACCCAGCTCAGAAGCATCTGTTTGGACAATGAACTTTTTGGTGTAGTCTGGACTCTGTAAGATGGGGGCAGTGCACATGGCCTGCTTTAGGTCTTCAAATGCCTTCTGACAGCTAGCTGTCCACTGAACCTTTTTTGGCATTTTCTTGGAGGTCAGATCATTCAAGGGGGTCACTATAGATCCATATCCCTTCACAAACCTCCTATAGTACCCAGTCAGGCCTAAGAAGGCTCTCACCTGTGTCTGGGTGATTGGAGCAACCCGTTCCATTATGGTTTGGATTTTGCTCTGTAAAGGCTGAACCTGGCCTCCACCCACAAGGTGGCCCAGGTACACAACCTGACTCTGCCCTATCTGGCACTTAGTGGCCTTGATAGTGAGGCCTGCTTTCTGCAGAGCCTCCAAAACATTCCTGAGGTGGACCAGGTGATCCTGCCAGGAGGAACTAAAGACAGCAATATCATCTAGATAAGCTGAGCAATAAGTTTCCATCCCTGCCAGAACTTTGTTCACCAACCTCTGAAAAGTGGCAGGTGCATTTTTCAAGCCAAAGGGCATCACCACAAAGTGGTAGTGCCCACCAGGGGTTGAAAATGCTGTTTTGGCTTTTGCATCATCAGCTAACCTGATCTGCCAGTAGCCAGCTGTCAGGTCAAATGTACTGAGATACTTGGCTGAGGCCAAAGTATCAATCAGCTCATCTGCCCTTGGTATGGGATAGGCATCAGTCCTAGTGACTGCATTGAGGCCTCTGTAGTCTACACAAAACCTCATTTCTTTCTTACCACCCTGGGTATGAGGCTTGGGTACCAGGACTACTGGGCTAGCCCAAGGGCTATCTGAAGGCTCAATCACGCCTAACTCCAACATCTTCTGGACTTCAGTCCTGATACAGTCCCTGACATGGTCAGGTTGCCTGTAGATTTTACTCTTGACAGGCAGACTGTCTCCAGTGTCCACCTCATGGGTGCACCAGGAAGTCTGACTAGGGGTCAGGCTAAACATATGTCTGTACTGTTGCAGAACTTGTCTGCACTCAGTTTGCTGATGGTCAGTGAGGCTGCTTGCCAAAGCAACACCATCTACTGACCCATCATCAGGGTTCTGAGAGAGCAGGTCAGGGAGAGGGTCACTCTCCTCCTCCTGTTCCTCATCAGTTGCCATGAGCAAGCCCATGTCAGCCCTGTCAACATATGGTTTTAATCTGTTGACATGGAGCACCCTCAGGGGGCTCCTGGGAGTTCCAAGATTCACCAGGTAGGTGACTTCTCCCTTCTGTTCAACTATTGTATGGGGGCCACTCCACTTGTCCTGGAGGGCTGCTGGGGCCACAGGCTCCAACACCCACACTTTCTGTCCTGGCTGGTATACAGTCAGTACAGCCTTTTGGTCATGCCAAGCTTTTTGTAATTCTTGGCTGGCCTCCAGGTTTTTAGTTGCTTTTTTCATGTACTCAGCCATCCTGGAGCGGAGACCAAGTACATAGTCCATCACATCTTGTTTGGGGGGCTTGAGAGGTAACTCCCAGCCCTCTTTTACCAAACACAATGGACCTCTCACAGGATGCCCAAACAGAAGCTCAAATGGGCTGTAACCAACCCCCTTCTGTGGAACCTCTCTGTATGCAAACAGCAGGCAGGGAAGAAGAAGGTCCCATTTCCGCCTAAGCTTCTCTGGGAGTCCTTTAATCATTCCCTTCAGGGTTTTGTTGAAGCGTTCAACTAAACCATTGCATTGTGGGTGATAGGGGGTGGTGAACTTATAAGTTACCCCACACTCCTTCCACATTGCCTTCAAATATCCTGACATGAAGTTGGTACCTCTGTCAGAAATGACCTCCTTTGGGAAACCCACTCTGGAGAAGACTCCAATGAGGGCTCTTGCCACCACTGGGGCTGTGGTGGTCCTCAGGGGAATTGCCTCTGGGTACCTGGTGGCATGATCCACTACCACCAGGATAAATCTGTGCCAAGATGCAGTTTGAGGGTCAAGGGGACCAACAATGTCAATCCCTACCCTTTCAAAGGGTACCCCCACCACAGGTAGTGGTATCAGGGGGGCCTTTGTTGTGCCACCTGCCTTGCCACTGGCTTGGCAGGTGACACAGGAGCGACAAAACTCCTTTGTGTCCTCTGACATATGTGGCCAATGAAAATGTGGAACAAGCCTGTCCCAGGTCTTGTTTTGGTCCAAGTGACCTGCCAAAGGGATGTCATGTGCTAGGTTCAAGAGGAACCCCCTAAACTTCTGAGGTATTACCAACCTCCTGGTGGCTCCAGGGGCCGGATCTCTACCCTCAGAATATAGGAGTCCCTCATCCCAATAAACTTTATGGGACCCACTAGCACTCCCAGCAGCCTCAGCAGCAGCCTGCTGTCTGAGGGGTTCAAGAGAGGGGCAGCACTGTTGCTCCTTCCTCAGATCTTCCCTAGAAGGGCCCCCTGCCCCCAAGAACTCAACCTGATCAGGCTCAAGTTCCTCTGGGGCAGTTCCTTCTTCAGGGTCTGCTTCTCCTCCCTCAAGAGGGGAATCTGTGATCTGAGACAGAGGGGAAGGCACTGCCTTAAACCTACTGCTCCTCTTCTTGGGAAGCATCTGGTCCATAGTTTCAGGATCCAGAGCTGGTTCAATGTCATGCATTTTGGCTTGTAACCTGGTCACAGCAAATACCTCTGCAGGGATGCCCAACATCTCAGCATGAGTCCATAACTCTACTTCAGACCAGGCTGAAGTCTCTCGATCATTGCCCAATAGACATTCTACAGGGAGGTCTGCACTGACTACAACCTTCTTGAGGCCAGTTACCCCTCCCCAGGAGAAATTCACAACTGCCAGACTATGGTTGGTCTTGGCATTGCTTGCATTGGTCACCTGGTACATTTCACCCAGGATGATCTGTCCAGGGTCCACAAGATCCTCTGCCACCATGGTGACACTAGCACCTGTGTCCCTAAATGCCAAAGCCTGTTTGCCATTTATTACAGGCTGCTGTTTGTATTTGCCCAGATTACTGGGGCTCACTAGGAAGGACATTTCAATGTCTCCATCACAAATCAGCATTGCCTGAGTGGGTTCTCTGACTAGGCCAGAGCCCACTTCAGAACCCAGGGTCAACCCTACTACACCCTTTTTCTGAGTACCACCTCCACCAGTAGCTGAACTAGGGGGAACAGTTGCCTTAGGGGCAGGAGTGGTGGTGGTTTGGTCTTTGGACTTGTTACAATCAGAAGTCCAGTGCCCTTTCTGTTTACAGAATTTGCACAAGGGCTTCTTTTGGCCTTTTCCTTGATTGGACTGTGACTCCCCACCAGATGCAGATTTTTGGGGCCCTTGTGAAGACTTCTGGTCTTTTGCCTTATCCCCACTTTTCTCAGAGCCCTTCTGATCCTGCTTCTTAGTGTCACCCCCTTGGTTCTGGGTTATCTGCCTCACCCTGGTACTGACCCACTTGTCTGCCTTCTTTCCTAATTCTTGGGGAGAGGTCAGATCAGAGTCTACCAGGTATTGATGCAACAACTGGTTATGGCAATTATTAAGGATCTGTTCTCTCAACATTAGATTATACAATCCCTTGAAATCAGTAACCCTACTGCCAACCAGCCAACCCTCCAGAGCCTTGGTTGCACAATCTACAAAGTCAGTCCAGTCCTGAGTCTGTGCCTTCTGGGTGTCTCTGAACTTCAACCTGTACTGCTCAGTGGTTAAGCCAAACCCATCTATCAGTGCACTCTTCAGGACTTCATAATCGTCAGCATCCTCTTCTCTAACAGTGAGGAGCTTGTCTCTACCTTTATCTGAAAAGGAGAGCCACAAGATTGCTGCCCACTGCTTTTGGGGGACCTGTTGTACTTTACAGGCCCTTTCCATAGCAGTTATCCACTTGTGGATATCATCCCCACTCTGGTAGGGAGGAACAACCTTGCTCAGGTTCCTATGGTCTGGAATATATTCTCTGCCTCCAGGGATACTGTTGCTGCCACCAGGGGGTTCTAACCCCTCTCTTCTAGAAGCTCTCTGGAACTCAAAGGCTTCTTTGTCTAATGCCAACTGCTTGGTTTTGAGGGAAAACCTTGCTTCCTCATACTGCAGCAGTTTGCACAGTCTTTCAGAGGAACTCTCTCTTCTTAGGAAGTAGGAGTCTCTCTGGTGGACAGTTTCTCTACCAGAGTGAAAGGATTGCTCAGATTCCCTGGAAAGGGACCTGTGCCTGTCTTCCACTATGTCAGTTCTCTTAGGGAGAATTCCTCTGTCCTGTTCAGGCCCCTTGGGGCCTGGCCCTACAATCACAGAGTCTTGGTCATCATCTGACCCAGATACTATGACTGACTGACCCACCCACTGATTCAGATCCATTAGCTCCTAGAGCTACTCTAAGATCATCTGGTGTCAGCAGATCTATCAGGTGTAGTGTAGAGGGACTCTGTCCTATCTTCAGGTGCCTTTCAGCACACATGGCTTTCAGGTCAAAGAAAGTCATGTCCTTATACTGAAGCTGGGTGGAGCCACTGGGTCCATCGCTTGAGGACATTCTAGTGTTGTGCAGTGTTGTACTACCTACACTAGTTTGTGGCCTACTGATACTAGCTTGAGCTGCAGAAAGGGTGTGCTATCCCTTTTTCACACAGCTCTAAGTTCAGTAGAACTTATGGATACTAAGCTTGATTTTATATGTACCTTGAGTACCTATAGTGGTTTTCAGTTAGTAATTCATATAGAGATTTTCTGGTAAAACAATAGCAAGCTGGAATCCCACACGCTGCCACCAATGTGAGAAGTTGGCCTGGTATATGCTGTTCACTAGTTAAAGTGGACACCTTGCACCAGTACAAATCGACTTTTATTGTAGGTAGGTTTAAGACAACCTTTATAGAAAGCTATCCTAGTGGTAGCTGTGGCGAGCAGCCTTCAGGCTAAGTCTTGGAGGAATGTAAAGCAGCTTGTTTTACCACACAATCTCTTGAATCACTAAATGAACAGACACCACACAGGTATATATATCAAATATATATGTATTTATTAATAAACAACTCTCTACTAATCTCTTTATGAGATTAGAAGTCAGGAACATATGTACAATGCAAAGTTATCACAAATAAGTCAGCACAATCAAATATCACAATCCTAGCTTGGCTAGACCTGGGCCTAGAGCATATAGAATCGAGGGACCCCAAAGAACCACCCCAGGTAGTTATAGGAGACCCACAGGGGACGGACGCGGTGTTCAGACACTGGTGCGAGTCCTGTACGAGTCTATGCGCATAGGCGCGATTGAGATTTCAATGTTAAAGGGTCCCTTGCGTGTTCGAGGCGAACACACCGATCGGTCCTTGTACGAGTCGAAGGACGCGGTTACAGATGGAGTTGCAAGGGAGATGGACGCGGTGTGTCTAACAGAGACGCGAACCCTGTACGAGTCAGCGCGATAGTCGCACTTAGAAAATAAGAGTTTTAGGGTACTTCTAGGGTAGCTACAAGCAAGCCACTTACAGGGTAAGTAGTTCTAGGGCCCACACCCACAGGAGCACCATAATGCTAACGTTACCTCACCCAGGGGAGCCGGGTGCATAGGTGTCCTTTGGTGTTGGGTCGCGGCGTCGTTCTCAATGGGAGCCAGTGAGGACTTGCTGCTTGCGGCGACTGAAGAAGTGTCCGTTGGAATCCAAGCCTGGATTCAGAAGGAGGAAGACCTGAAAGCAGAGGGGACAGTGTTCAAGGGCACTTGGCAGTGACCCGGGGCAAGGAAGATGAATGCCCACCGTCGTCGACAGATTCAGGTCGTTCACTGGTGTCTTGACTCTTCGACCACGAGGTCCAGGAGGCGTCGAGGATGGCCAGGAGCTGGATTCAACGTGTCCCACAAATTCTGCAGCTGACTGCGGTGTCGGCGACCCGATTGGAGCCAACAAGCCTTGGTACCAGCAAGTCTCGTGGTGGAAAGAAAAAGTCAATGGTGCAGACCAGCAAGGTCTGAGGAACTTACCCAGCAAGGGTAGGTCAGGGCAGGCCTGGAGCAACCAGGGGAGCTCTTTGGTTTCTTTGGAAAGTCTTCTGGGGACCCACAAGCCGGCTGGCAAGGGATCGCGAAGATGCCTCGGGCGGATGCACTCAACAGGGGCCCACGGTCACTCGGGACGGTGTAGGCCTCTGATTTTGGGAGCGGTCTTTGTTGGAGGCTGGGACCACACGTGGTCCAAAGCACAAGTTCGTAGAACTTCGTGAAGGGGTTGCACTCGACAATAGTGCACGGTACCCAGGGTCTGCGGTTCCTCATCACTCGTGGGGTCCACTGGCCTTAGCTTCGCTGGGGACTCACAATGGCCTTGGAGAAGTCAGGAAATCCTCTTCCTGGGCTGCAGGGACTTCGGGCTCTGGCGGGAGCGGCGTAGTTTGCAACCGTCGTTGTAGTTTTTGGTGCCTGCCAAGCAGGGGAGTCACTCCTTGACTCCAAGGGAGATTCTTCTGTCTTCCAAAGGTAGTGGAACGTCGAAGGTCCAGGATTCTTCTGTAGAGCGTCGTCCAGGGGTATCTAGGTTGCAATGCACAGGTTCCCCCTCTTATACTAAAAGAAAGGGAGGGACTAGCTCTATGACCCCACCTATGGGAGGGTCAGGGGAGGGGTGGCTACACCCACTTCCCTTTGTCCAGTTTCGCGCCAGAGCAGGGGCAGGTAGCCCCTGAGCTGGTTTGAACTGGCATATGCACAGAGGAGCCTTCTGCTCCCCCAGTGCAGGACTTCAAAGCACTCTAGGAGTGCACCCACCCAGCCCCAATACACTAAACCCTGTCTGGGAGGTGGTCACACCCCCTTGGGACAGGATACCTATTGTTGGGCTTCCTCCACTGCGAGTGTCGGTCATCAGCAGGAGGGCAGCCCAGTGTCTGTGACTGGTGGCATCCATTTTGTGATGCCAGGGCTCTTCAGGATTCTACCGCGTTTCCACAGTAGCTACATGTCTATCCCTCTAGAAGGGTGGGATCATACTCCCACACCAGTTACTGGTGTGGGGGTATGATTCCAAAGTGTTTGACACCAAACACGACATGTTTTGATGCAGCCATTCCATAGTTAGCATTTACCGCGAGGATATAATGCACTTAAGAGTATATGGTTTGACTGCATTCACAAACAGCCCCAGAGAATAGACTCTGAGAGCTGCAGAGGGGTCCTGCTCAGGCAGAGGCACCCCTCACATGGAAACTAAGCACCCTGCCCTCAGGATTGGTAGGGCCTGCTGTAGGGGTGACTGATAAGTCTCAATGTGTGTGCAGGGGAGATATAGGGGACCTATATCTCAGTGAGGGGTGCTAGCACCTCCTCACCCAGGCTGCAGTAGCAGGCCTGTGGTGTCAGATTTATTCTGCTTCCCAGGGGTGGCATAATACATGCTTCGCCCCTGGTAGGCCTGTGAAGTATCTATGCCCTTGGTACCTAAGGTACTATATACTAGGGACTCATAAGGTACCACAGTATCCAATCACTAGTGCACCTAGAGTGCACTCCAAATCGTTTAGAGAGAACAGAGAGGCTGGGGCCCTGATTGGCAGGGACCCAGCCAGACTATAGCCAGAAACCAGTGTAAACATCAGAAAAAAAGTGGGGGCAACATAAGAGGCAGATCCTACTCTCCTACAAATACATATAATTGTACTCCTGCCTAACTCAGCCTACCCTAATTAAACACAGGTGTGTGCATCTGCCAAGGTACACTGAGTGGTCTGTCCCCAGTTACCAGTGTGTGTGTGTTTCATTCGACAGCTGGGCCTGATGCAGAGCAGGCCACCGTCCTTCTCAGGATAGGAATGGGATTCAGCTGGGCTAGAATTCAGGCACAGAGTGACCGCGACAATCCTGTCAAAATGTGCTCCTCTGCATAAACAAAGGGCTAGCCAGTTTATTTATTAAATGGCCGCATTCATTCTGATGCCCGAGCTCTTTGTCCAGCGTGTTTGTGTATTCTACCCACCCAGGGACGTCGCCAAACAGACAAGATCAATAACAATAGTTTGTGCAGCGCACCCAGCCCTTGAACAGACTGTCCTAGGAAACGATTAGGTGTCTACCATGAAGTCGATCTGTGGGCAAATACATTCTCCGCACTTTATCACGTGTTGGTGCGCAGACAAATATATGTGAAAGGTCTCTGTGTAAAAAGATGTCAAGTTCAAACGTGAGCCTGTAAAATGGACGTGTATGTGCTCAGGGCCTAACAACCACACGATGCCGTGGGGAGCAGTATTTCGATCGTGCCATACATTTTTAAGTTAAACGTGCGATGGTGCTTGCGCCTTTCCTGGTGAACATACTGTATTCTGTACATACTATCAGAGGCTTAGATTCAGCTTCCTTCTGCCATTGGTTTCTTTGGCTCAGGAACCTTCAGCCATTGGTTTGAGACACTTTCAGTCATATTTTGAATTCACTCACAGGAATATTTTGGTATAGGTCGCAAGTTCCAATGCTGGCAGGGCTGGCTCATCTTTTTATTCTTCCATGGGTGACACACAGAGAAGCATTCCATAGGGTAATAGCAGCAGTTGTTTTCACAGCCCTTGGAAACAGTGCAGTAAACAGCAGCATGCATAAATACATTATTAATAATGGCGGCGTGTAGTTTCCTCTGAGGAGGAGTAGGGTGACCGGCTCCTGTTGCACATACCCAACAGCTGCATAATTTCATCATCTTAGTTCCAGATATGTCTAAAGAATGTGCAGCTTTTCAGCTTATCTAGGCAGGAGGTGCTACAAAACATATCATTTAGAGCCTTTTACAAGGCCGGGGCGATGATGGCGCTCCATTAGAGCGCTACTTGCTTGCACCCTGGACCCGTTTCAAAACCTGAGAAGGAAGCTGGAAGGAATAAATTGCCGGCGAGGAGGAGGAAAGGGCGGAGGTCCTGTACAACAAGCAAAGAGGAGGCAGAAATCCTCTATAACCAGCGAGGAGGAGGCGGAGGTCCTCTACAACCAATGGAGGAGGCGGAGGTCCCCTACAACCAGCGAGGAGGAGGCGGAGGTCCTCTACAACCAATGGAGGAGGCGGACATCTTCAACCAGTGAGGAGGAGGCGGAGGTCCTCTACAACCAGTGAGGGGGAGGCACTGGGTAAGGTGGTGCATGCACCCCTTACTGTGATATAGGCTACCTATATCACTACATAGATACACACATATAAACCTATAAGTCACTCCTATGGCAGGCCTTGTCAATCCTGAAGGCATAGTGCTTGGTTCCTATGTGAGAGGGTGCCCCTGCATGAGCAGAGCCCCTCTGCAGCATTCGGAGACCCTTCTCTGAGGCTGTTTGTAGTGCAGCCTGACCATATACTCTTAAGCGCATTATAACCTCGCGTTAAATGCTAACTTTGGGATGGCTGCACGGAAACATGTCGTGTTTGGTGTCAAACATCTTGGAATACTACCCCCCCGCCAGTCCTGGCGGCGGGGGTAGCATTCCACCCTTCTAGAGGGATAGACATGTACCTACTGTGGAAACGTGGTAGAATCCTGCAGAGCCCTGGCATCACAAAATGGAGGCCACCAGTCACAGACACTGAGCTGCCCTCCTGCTGATGACCAACACTCGCAGTGGAGGAAGCCCAACAATAGATATCCTGTCCCAAGGGGGTGTGACCACCTCCCAGACAGGGTTTAGTGTATTGGGGCTGGGTGGGTGCACTCTTAGAGTGCTTTGAAGTCCTGCACTGGGGGAGCAGAAGGCTCCTCTGTGCATATGCCAGTTCAAACCAGCTCAGGGGCTACCTGCCCCTGCTCTGGCACGAAACTGGACAAAGAGAAGTGGGTGTAGCCACCCACTCCCCTGACCCTCCCATAGGTAGGGTCATAGAGCTAGTCCCTCCCTTTCTTTTAGTATAAGAGGGGGAACCTGTGCATTGCAACCTAGATTTCCCTGGACGACGCTCTGAAGAAGAATCCCGGACCTTCGACGTTCCACTACCTTTGGAAGACCGAAGAATCTCCCTTGGAGTCAAGGAGTGACTCCCCTGCTTGGCAGGCACCAAAAACTACAAACGACAGTCGCAAACTACGCCACTCCCGCCGGAGTCCGAAGTCCCTGCAGCCCAAGAAGTGGATTTCCTGACTTCTCAAAGGCCATCGTGAGTCCCCAGCGAAGCTGAGGCCAGTGGACCCCAAGAGTGACGAGGAACCATGACCCCTGGGTACCGTGCACTATTGTCGAGTGCAACCCCTTCACAACGTTCCACGAACTTGTGCTTTGGACCACGTGTGGTCCTAGCCTCCAGCAGAAAACCCTCTAAAGATCAGAGGCCTACCACGTCCCGAGTGACCGTGGGCCCCTGTTGAGCGAATCCTCCCGAGGCGTCTTTGCAATCCCTTGCCAGCCGGCTTGTGGGTCCCCAGAAGACTTTCTAAAGAAACCAAAGGGCTCCCCTGATTGCTCCAGGCCTGCCCTGACTTACCCTCGTTGGGTGAGTCCCACAGACCTTGCTGGTCTGCGCCATTGCCTCTTTGCACTTTCCCCGAGACTTGATGTTACCAAGGCTTGTTGGCTCCAATCGAGTCGCCGACACCGCAGTACGCTGCAGACATTGTGGGACACGCCGAATCCAGCTCCTGGTCGTCGTCGACGCCTCCTGGACCTTGTGGCTGAAGAGTCAAGGCACCTGCAAACGACCTGAATCTTGCGACGACGGTGGGCATCCATCTTCCTTGCCCCGAGTCACTGCCAAGTGACTTTGAACACTGTCCCCTCTGCTTTCAGGTCTTCCATCTTCCGAATCCAGGCTTGGATTCCTCCGGACACTTCTCCTGTCGCCGCAAGCTGCAAGTCTTCACTGGCTCCCATTGAAAACGACGCCGCGACCCGACACCAAAGAACACCTATGCACCCGGCTCCCCTGGGTGAGGTAACTTCAGCACTACGGTGCTCCTGTGGGTGTGGGCCCTAGAACTACTTACCCTGTAAGTGACTTGCTTGTAGCTTCCCTAGAAGTGCCTTAAAACTCTTATTTTCTAAGTGCGACAAATGCGCTGACTCGTACAGGGTTCGCGTCTGTGTTAGACACACCGCGTCCATCTCCTTTGTAACACTATCTAGAACTGTGTCCTTCGACTCGTACTGAGTCCGATCGGTGTTCGCCTCGAACACACAAGGGGCCTGTAACATCGAGACCTCCATTGCACTGACTCGAACAAGGTTCGCGTCTGTGTTAGACACAGCGCGTCCATCTCCCTTGCAACTCTATCTGTAACCGCGTCCTTCGACTCGTACAAGGACCGATCGGTGTGTTCGCCTCGAACACGCAAGGGACCTTTAACATTGAAATCTCAATCGCGTCTGAGCGCATAGACTCGCACAGGACTAGCACCGGTGCGAGGTCACCGCGTCCGTCCCCTATGGGTCTCCTACAACTACCTGGGGTGGTTCTTGGGGGTCCCTCGATTCTAGATGCCCTAGACCTAGGTCTAGTAAACTAAGATTGTGATATTCGATTGTGCTAAACTTATTTTGATAATATTTGACTTGTACATATGTTCCTGACCTCTAATCTCATAAAGAGATTAGTAGAGAGTGTTTATTAATAAATACATATATATTTGATATATATACCTGTGTGGTGTCTTTTCATTTGGTGATTCAAGAGATTGTGTGGTAAAACAAGCTGCTTTACATTCCTTCAAGACTTAGCCTGAAGGCTGCTCTCCACAGCTACCACTAGGATAGCTTTCTATAAAGGTTGTCTTAAACCTATCTACCATAAGAGTCGAATTGTTCTGGTGCAAGGTGTCCACTTTAATTAGTGAACAGCATATGCCAGGCCAACTTCTCACAATGTCTATTGGGCAATGATCTAGAAACTTCTGCCTGGTCTGAAGTAGAGTTATGGACTCATGCTGAGATGTTGGGCATCCCTGCAGAGGTATTTGCTGTGACCAGGTCACAAGCCAAAATGCATGACACTGAACAAGCTCTGGATCCTGAAATTATGGACCAGGTGCTTCCCAAGAAGAGGAGTAGTAGGGTTAAGGCAGTGCCTTCCCCTCTGTCTCAGATCACAGATTCCCCTCTTGAGGGAGGAGAAGCAGATCCTGAAGAAGGAACTGCCCCAGAGGGACTTGAGCCTGATCAGGTTGAGTTCTTGGGGGCAGGGGGCCCTTCTAGGGAAGATCTGAGTAAGGAGCAACAGTGCTGCCCCTCTCTTGAACCCCTCAGACAGCAGGCTGCTGCTGAGGCTGCTGGGAGTGCTAGTGATTCCCATAAAGTTTATTGGGATGAGGGACTCCTATATTCTGAGGGTAGAGATCCAGCCCCTGGAGCCACCAGGAGGTTGGTAATACCTCAGAAGTTTAGGGGGTTCCTCTTGACCCTAGCACATGATATCCCTTTGGCAGGTCACTTGGGCCAAAACAAGACCTGGGACAGGCTTGTTCCACATTTTCATTGGCCACATATGTCAGAGGACACAAAGGAGTTTTGTCACTCCAGTGTCACATGCCAAGCCAGTGGCAAGGCAGGTGGCACAACAAAGGCCCCCCTGATACCACTACCTGTGGTGGGGGTACCCTTTGAAAGGGTAGGGATTGACATTGTTGGTCCCCTTGACCCTCAAACTGCATCTGGGCACAGATTTATCCTGGTGGTAGTGGATCATGCCACCAGGTACCCAGAGGCAATTCCTCTGAGGACCACCACAGCTCCTGTGGTGGCAAGAGCCCTCATTGGAGTTTTCTCCAGAGTGGGTTTCCCAAAGGAGGTCATCTCTGACAGAGGTACCAACTTCATGTCAGGATATTTGAAAGCAATGTGGAAGGAGTGTGGTGTAACTTATAAGTTCACCACCCCCTATCACCCACAATGCAATGGGTTGGTTGAACGCTTCAACAAAACCCTGAAGGGAATGATTAAAGGACTCCCAGAGAAGCTTAGGCGGAAATGGGACCTTCTTCTTCCCTGCCTGTTGTTTGCATACAGAGAAGTTCCACAGAAGGGGGTTGGTTACAGCCCATTTGAGCTTCTGTTTGGGCATCCTGTAAGAGGTCCATTATGTTTGGTAAAAGAGGGCTGGGAGTTACCTCTCAAGCCCCCCAAACAGGATGTGATGGACTATGTACTTGGTCTCTGCTCCAGGATGGCTGAATACATGAAAAAGGCAACCAAAAACCTGGAAGCCAGCCAAGAATGACAAAAAGCTTGGCATGACCAAAAGGCTATGCTGACTGTGTACCAGCCAGGACAGAAAGTGTGGGTGTTGGAGCCTGTGGCCCCCGCAGCCCTCCAAGACAAGTGGAGTGGCCCCCATACAATAGTTGAGCAGAAGGGAGAAGTCACCTATTTGGTGAATCTTGGAACTCCCAGGAGCCCCCTGAGGGAGCTCCATGTCAACAGATTGAAACCATATGTTGACAGGGCTGACATGGGCTTGCTCATGGCAACTGATGAGGAACAGGAGGAGGAGAGTGACCCTCTCCCTGACCTGCTCTCACAGAACCCTGATGATGGGTCAGTAGATGGTGTTGCTTTGGCAAGCAGCCTCACTGCCCATCAGCAAACTGAGTGCAGACAAGTTCTGCAGCAGTACAGACATATGTTTAGCCTGACCCCTAGTCAGACTACCTGGTGCACCCATGAGGTGGACACTGGAGACAGTCTGCCTGTCAAGAGTAAAATCTACAGCCAACCTGACCATGTCAGGGACTGTATCAGGACTGAAGTCCAGAAAATGTTGGAGTTAGGTGTGATTGAGCCTTCAGATAGCCCTTGGGCTAGCCCAGTAGTCCTAGTACCCAAGCCTCATACCCAGGGTGGTAAGAAAGAAATGAGGTTTTGTGTAGACTACAGAGGCCTCAATGCAGTCACTAGGACTGATGCCTATCCCATACCAAGGGCAGATGAGCTGATTGATACTTTGGCCTCAGCCAAGTATCTAAGTACATTTGACCTAACAGCTGGCTACTGGCAGATCAGATTAGCTGATGATGCAAAAGCCAAAACAGCATTTTCGACCCCTGGTGGGCACTACCACTTTGTGGTGATGCCCTTTGGATTGAAAAATGCACCTGCCACTTTTCAGAGGTTGGTGAACAAAGTTCTGGCAGGGATGGAAACTTATTGCTCAACTTATCTAGATGATATTGCTGTCTTTAGTTCCTCCTGGCAGGATCACCTGGTCCACCTCAGAAATGTTTTGGAGGCTCTGCAGAAAGCAGGCCTCACTATCAAGGCCACTAAGTGCCAGATAGGGCAGAGTCAGGTTGTGTACCTGGGCCACCTTGTAGGTGGAGGCCAGGTTCAGCCTTTACAGAGCAAAATCCAAACCATAATGGAATGGGTTGCTCCAACCACCCAGACACAGGTGAGAGCCTTCTTAGGCCTGACTGGGTACTATAGGAGGTTTGTAAAGGGATATGGATCTATAGTGACCCCCTTGAATGATCTGACCTCAAAGAAAATGCCAAAAAAGGTTCAGTGGACAGCTAGCTGTCAGAAGGCATTTGAAGACCTAAAGCAGGCCATGTGCAGTGCCCCCATCTTACAGAGTCCAGACTACACCAAAAAGTTAATTGTCCAAACAGATGCTTCTGAGCTGGGTGTGGGAGCTGTACTGTCTCAACTGAATGATGAAGGTCAAGACAAGCCAGTAGCTTTTATTAGCAGGAGGCTGACCCCTAGAGAGAAACGTTGGTCAGCTATAGAGAGGAGGCCTTTGCTGTGGTGTGGGCCCTGAAGAAGCTGAGGCCATACTTGTTTGGCACTCACTTCATAGTTCAGACTGACCACAAGCCCCTCCTATGGCTTAAACAGATGAAAGGTGAAAACCCAAAACTTTTGAGGTGGTCCATTTCCCTACAGGGGATGGACTATACAGTGGAACATAGGCCTGGGACCCAACATGCCAATGCAGATGGACTCTCAAGGTATTTCCACTTAGAGCACGAAGACTCAACTGGTCAAGGTTAGTTTAGTGTCCCTGCATTTGGGGGGGGGGTTGTGTAGGAGAGTAGGATCTGCCTCTTATGTTGCCCCCACTTTTTTTCTGATGTTTACACTGGTTTCTGGCTATAGTCTGGCTGGGACCCAACCAATCAGGGCCCCAGCCTCTCTGTTCTCTCTAAACGACTTGGAGTGCACTCTAGGTACACTAGTGATTGGATACTGTGGTACCTTATAAGTCCCTAGTATATGGTACCTTAGGTACCAAGGGCATAGGTACTTCACAGGCCTACCAGGGGCTGAAGCATGTATTATGCCACCCCTGGGAAGCAGACTAAATCTGACACCACAGGTTTGCTACTGCAGCCTGGGTAAGGTGGTGCATGCACCCCTTACTGTGATATAGGCTACCTATATCACTACATAGATACACACATATAAACCTATAAGTCACTCCTATGGCAGGCCTTGTCCATCCTGAAGGCAGAGTGCTTGGTTCCCCTCTGCAGCATTCGGAGACCCTTCTTTGAGGCTGTTTGTAGTGCAGCCTGACCATATACTCTTAAGCGCATTATAACCTCGCGTTAAATGCTAACTTTGGGATGGCTGCACGGAAACATGTCGTGTTTGGTGTCAAACATCTTGGAATACTACCACCCCCCGCCAGTTCTGGCGGCGGGGGTAGCATTCCACCCTTCTAGAGTGTAGGAGAGTAGGATCTGCCTCTTATGTTGCCCCCACTTTTTTTTCTGATGTTTACACTGGTTTCTGGCTATAGTCTGGCTGGGACCCTGCCAATCAGGGCCCCAGCCTCTCTGTTCTCTCTAAACGATTTGGAGTGCACTCTAGGTGCACTAGTGATTGGATACTGTGGTACCTTATGAGTCCCTAGTATATGGTACCTTAGGTACCAAGGGCATAGGTACTTCACAGGCCTACCAGGGGCTGAAGCATGTATTATGCCACCCCTGGGAAGCAGACTAAATCTGACACCACAGGCCTGCTACTGCAGCCTGGGTGAGGAAGTGCTAGCACCCCTCACTGAGATATAGGTCCCCTATATCTCTCCTGCACACACATTGAGACTTATCAGTCACCCCTAAAGCAGGCCCTATCAATCCTGAGGGCAGGGTGCTTAGTTTCCATGTGAGGGGGTGCCTCTGCCTGAGCAGGGCCCCTCTGCAGCTCTCAGAGTCCATTCGCTGGGGCTGTTTGTGGATGCGGTTAAACCATATACTTTTAAGTGCATTATATCCTCGCGGTAGAATGCTAACTTTGGAATGGCTGCATCGAAACATGTCGTGTTTGGTGTCAAACATCTTGGAATACTACCCCCCGCCAGTCCTGGCGGCGGGGGTAGCATTCCACCCTTCTAGAGGGATAGACATGTACCTACTGTGGAAACGCGGTAGAATCCTGCAGAGCCCTGGCATCACAAAATGGATGCCACCAGTCACAGACACTGGGCTGCCCTCCTGCTGATGACCAACACTCGCAGTGGAGGAAGCCCAACAATAGATATCCTGTCCCAAGGGGGTGTCACCACCTTCCAGACAGGGTTTAGTGTATTGGGGCTGGGTGGGTGCACTCTTAGAGTGCTTTGAAGTCCTGCACTGGGGGAGCAGAAGGCTCCTCTGTGCATATGCCAGTTCAAACCAGCTCAGGGGCTACCTGCCCCTGCTCTAGCGCGAAACTGGACAAAGGGAAGTGGGTGTAGCCACCCACTCCCCTGACCCTCCCATAGGTGGGGTCATAGAGCTAGTCCCTCCCTTCTCTTTAGTATAAGAGGGGGAACCTGTGCATTGCAACCTAGATACCCCTGGACAACGCTCTTAAGAAGAATCCTGGACCTTCGACATTCCACTACCTCTGGAAGACTGAAGAATCTCCCTTGGAGTGAAGGAGTGACTCCCCTGCTTGGCAGGCACCAAAAACTACAACGACGGTCACAAACTACGCCGCTCCCGCCGGAACCCGAAGTCCCTGCAGCCCAGGAAATGGATTTCCTGACTTCTCCAAGGCCATCGTGAGTCCCCAGTGAAGCTGAGGCAAGTGGACCCCACGAGCGATGAGGAACTGCAGCCCCTGGGTACTGTGCACTATTGTCAAGTGCAACCGCTTCACGTCGTTCTACGAACTTGTTCTTTGGACCACGTGTGGTCCCAGCCTCTAGCAGAGATCCCTCTCAAAATCGGAGGCCTACACTATCCCGAGTGACCGTGGGCCCCTGTTGAGTGAATCCTCCCGAGGCGTCTTTGCGATCCCTTGCCAGCCGGCTTGTGGGTCCCCAGAAGACTTTTCAACAAAACCAAAGGGTTCCCCTGGTTGCTCCAGGCCTGCCCTGACATACCCTCGCTGGGTAAGTCCCCCAGACCTTGCTGGTCTGCACCATTGACTTTTTTGTCCCTTCCACGAGACTTGCTACTACCAAGGCTTGTTGGCTCCAATCGGGTCGCCGACACCGCAGTCAGCTGCAGACTTCGTGGGACATGCTGAATCCAGCTCCTGGCCGTCCTCAACACCTCCTGGACCTTGTGGTCGAAGAGTCAAGACATCAGTGAACGACCTGAATCCTGTCGACGACGGTGGGCATTCATCTTCCTTGCCCCGGGTCACTGCCAAGTGACTTTGAATACTGTCCCCTCTGCTTTCAGGTCTTCCTCCTTCCGAATCCAGGCTTGGATTCCAACGGACACTTCTTCTGTCGTCGCAAGCAGCAAGTCTTCACTGGCTCCCATTGAGAACGACGCCGCGACCCGACACCAAAGGACACCTATGCACCCGGCTCCCCTGGGCGAGGTAACTTCAGCACTACGGTGCTCCTGTGGGTGTGGGCCCTAGAACTACTTACCCTGTAAGTGGCTTGCTTGTAGCTACCCTAGAAGTGCCCTAAAACTCCTATTTTCCCCATGCGATTCTCGCACTGGCTCGTACCGGGTTCGCGTCTGTGTTAGACACATCGCGTCCAACTCCCTTGTAACTCTACCAGTATCCGCGTCCTTCGACTCATACTGACTGATCGGTGTGTTCGCCTCGAACACGCCAGGGACCTGTAACATTGATAACTCAATCGCGTTCTCTCGCATAGACTCGTACAGGACTCGCACTAGTGTCTGAACACCGCGTCCGTCCCCTGTGGGTCTCCTACAACTACCTGGGGTGGTTCTTTGGGGTCCCTCGATTCTATGTGCTCTAGACCACGGTCTAGCCAAGATAAGATTGTGATATTTACTTGTGCTAACTTATTTTGATAAAACATTGACTTGTACATATGTTCCTGACTTCTAATCTCATAAAGAGATTAGTAGAGAGTTGTTTAGTAATAAATACATATATATTTGATATATATACCTTTGTGGTGTCTTTTCATTTGGTGATTCAAGTGATTGTGTGGTAAAACAAGCTGCTTTACATTCCTCCAAGACTTAGCCTGAAGGCTGCTCTCCACAGCTACCACTAGGATAGCTTTCTATAAAGGTTGTCTTAAACCTACCTACCATAAGAGTCGAATTGCCCTGGTGCAAGGTGTCCACTTTAATTAGTGAACAGCATATACCAGGCCAACTTCTCACATTGGTGGGCAGCGTGTGGGATTCCAGCTTGCCATTGTTTTACCAGAAAATCTCTATTTGAATTACTAACTGAAAACCATTATAGGTACTCAAGGTACATATAAAGTCAAGCTTAGTATCAATAAGTTCTACTGAACTTAGAGCTGTGTGCCAAGGGATAGCACACCCTTTCCACAGCTCAAGCTAGGATCAGTAGGCCACAAACTAGTGTAGGTAGTACAACACTGCACAACACTAGAATGTCCTTAAAGGGTGGACCCAGTGGACCCACTCAGCCTCAGTATAAGGACATGGCTTTCTCTGACTTGAGAGCCATGTGTGTTGACAGACACCTGAGGCTAGGACAGAGTCCCTCAACACTACACCTGATAGATCTGCTGACAGCAGATGACCTTAGATTGGCTCTAGGAGCTAAAGGGTCTGAATCAGTGGGTGGGTCAGTCATAGTATCTGGGTCAGATGATGAAAATCAGAATGACCAAGACTCTGTGATTGAAGGGCCAGGCTTCAAGGGGCCTGAAAAGGACAGAGGAATTCTCCCTAAGAGAACTGACAGAGAGGAGGAGAGGCACAGATCCCCTTCCAGGGAATCTGACCACTCTTATCACTCTGGCAGAGAATTTGTCCAGCAGAGGAGCTCATACTTTTCCTTAAGAGAGACCTCCTCTGAGAGAAGGTGCAAACTGCTCCAGTATGAGGAAGCCAAAGTGGCCCTCAGAACCAAGCAGTTGGCACTGGATAGGGAAGCCCTGGAGATCCAGAGAGCTTCTAGAAAAGAGGGGTTAGAACCCCCTGGTGGCAGCAACAGTGTCCCTAGAGGCAGAGAATATATTCCTGACCATAGGAACCTGAGCAAGGTTGTTCCTCCCTACCAGAGTGGGGATGATATCCACAAGTGGATAACTGCTATGGAGAGGGCCTGTAGAGTACAGCAGGTCCCCCAAAAGCAGTGGGCAGCAATCTTGTGGCTCTCCTTTTCAGATAAAGGAAGAGACAAGCTCCTCACTGTTAGAGAGGAGGATGCTGATGATTATGAGGTCCTGAAGAGTGCACTGATAGATGGGTTTGGCTTAACCACTGAGCAGTACAGGTTGAAGTTCAGAGACACCCAGAAGGCACAGACTCAGGACTGGACAGACTTTGTAGATTGTGCATCCAAGGCTCTGGAGGGTTGGCTGGTTGGCAGTAGGGTTACTGATTTCAAAGGATTTTATAATCTAATGATGAGAGAACAGATCCTTAATAGTTGTCAAAACCAGCTTTTACACCAGTACCTGGTGGACTCTGATCTGACCTCTCCCCAAGAATTGGGAAAGAAGGCAGACAAATGGGTCAGAACCAGAGTAAGGCCTAAGAATCAGGGTGGTGACCACAAGAAAGATTCTACCAAGTCCCAAGAGAAAGGTGGGGATAAATCTAAGGATAAGTCCACTACAGGGCCCCAAAAGTCCTCTTCTGGGGGTGGGTCCCAAACTCCTTCCTCTCCTGAAAAGAAACCCTATTGCCATGTCTGTAAAAAGCCTGGGCACTGGAAATCTGATCCCAGTTGTCCCAGGATTGGCAATAAAGAAAATGTTCCTCCAACAACTACTACCACCCCTCCTGGTACTACCAGTAGTAATCCTCCAGTTGGGAGTAGTGCACCCAAAAAGTTAGGTGCTTTTGCAAGAGGAACAGAGGTGGGCCCTAGTTCAGACAGGACCCCCTCAACAGACTCCTCAGATTCTGATGGTGGTATAGGATTTGCCACCTTTACCGTGGGTCCCACAGCATTGGGCAGGTACAGACTGGAGCCAATAATTAATGGTCAGAAAGCTGTGGCATTTAGGGACACAGGGGCTAGTGTCACCATGGTGGCAGGGAAACTAGTCCCCCTCACCAGCTTTTACCTGAGTTTAAATACCAGGTGACCAACATTGATGGTGTCAGAACAGAGCACCTCATGGCCATAGTCAATCTCAGCTGGGAGGGGGTCACAGGCCCAAAAAGAGTGGCAGTGTCCCCAACCTTACCTGTAGATTGCCTGATGGGCAATGATCTGGAAATTTCAGCCTGGGCTGAAATTGAACACCAAACCCATCTGAGGATGTTGGGTGTCCCTGTAAAGGTTAGTGGCGCTGTGATGGCCACAGCCCCAGCCCAAGATTTTGGAGAGATGGAGCCTGGAAGAATGGCCCACTCTCCCCCAGAAGAGAGCACAAGGGTTGAAGAAAAGTCTTCTTCCCTCCAGACAGTAGGTAAGGGTCAGCCTCCTCAGGGAACTGACCCTACCCCTAGCGAAGGAACTGCCACAGAGGTAGTCAGGCCTGGCCTGGCCCCACCCCTGATGGCAGAGGACCCTTCCAAGGTGGTACCCAGTCTGGAGCAGGTAAACTGCCCCTCTCTACCCTGCCTCAGTCAGCCCAGGGCTGCAGAGGTCAGGGAGGTCAGTGGACCCCCCAGGGCCCCCTGTCCAGAGGAACCCCCCATCAGCAGATTAGGGGCACCCAGTCTAGTAGCCCTAGCCAGGTGAAAATTCCTCAACCCACTGAGGGATCCCCCATACCTTTATGTAGGGACCTCCCCCAGAAGGACTCTGTTAGGCAAGGGCAAACCTGGGACCAAAAGGTTCCAAACATGCCATGTCCCTCCAGTGTTCCATCCAAAGGGACCCAACCCCCAGCTGTAGGCAGTCAAAGGTTGACCCTTAGAGCAAAGTGCAACTCAGTCATGGAAAGACAGGCATACATGGTGACCAGTGATCTGAGGAAGCTGAGGCCAACCTTCCTAGGGCCTCACTTCCCTACTCAGACACCCCACCAGCCTTGTACTTTACCAAAGCACACCAGAGGTAGTGATTCCCCATGGTGGAGACCCTCTCATACCCTTAGGGTGAGGGATTGCTTAGTGGGCCATAAGACAGGGGGCAACCATGCTAGTGCAGGTGCTTCCTTATATGACCACTTAATCAATAAAGGCTCAACTGGTCAAGGTTAGCCTTATCTCCTTTCGTTTGGGGGGGGGGTTATGTAGGAAGGTGGAATCTGACTATATGGTTGCCCCCACTTTTTTCCTGGTGTTTTGCTGGTTTATGACTTAGTTGGACTGGGACCCTGCTATTCAGGGCCCCAGTCTATCTGCTCTCTCTAAACGACATGGAGTGCACTCTAGGTGCACTAGTGATTGGATACTGTGGTGCCTTATGAGTCCCTAGTATATGGTACCTTAGGTGCCAAGGGCATAGGTACTTCACAGGCCTACCAGGGGCTGCAGCATGTATTATGCCACCCCTGGGAAGCAGTCTAAATCTGACACCACAGGCCTGCTACTGCAGCCTGGGTGAGGTGGTGCTAGCACCCCTCACTGAGATATAGGTTTCCTATATCTCTCCTGCACACACATATAAACCTATCAGTCACCCCTAAGGCAGGCCCTATCAATCCTGAGGGCAGGGTGCTTGGCTTCTATGTGAGGGGGTGCCTCTGCCTGAGCAGGGCCCCTCTGCAGCTCTCAGAGTCTATTCTCTGGTGCTGTTTGTGGATGCGGTTAAACCATATACTATTAAGTGCATTATATCCTCGCGGTAAATGCTAACTTTGGAATGGCTGCATCAAAACATGTCGTGTTTGGTGTCAAACATCTTGGAATACTACCCCCGCCAATCTTGGCGGCGGGGGTAGCATTCCACCCTTCTAGAGGGATAAGACATGTACCTGCTGTGGAAACGCGGTAGAATCCTAAAGAGCCCTGGCATCACAAAATGGATGCCACCAGTCACAGACACTGGGCTGCCCTCCTGCTGATGACCGAAACTCGCAGTGGAGGAAGCCCAACAATAGGCATCCTGTCACAGGGAGGTGTAACCACCTCCCAGACAGGGTTTAGTGTATTGGGGCTGGGTGGGTGCACTCTTAGAGTGCTTTGAAGTCCTGCACTGGGGGAGCAGAAGGCTCCTCTGTGCATATGCCAGTTCAAACCGGCTCAGGAGCTACCTGACCCTGCTCTGGCGCGAAACTGGACAAAGGGAAGTGGGTGTAGCCACCCCCTCCCTTGACCCTCCCATAGGTGGGGTCATAGAGCTAGTCCATCCCCTCTTTTCAGTATAAGAAGGGGAACCCTTGAACTTGCTAGTTAGATAACCCCTGGACGACGCTCTACAGAAGAATCCTGGCCCTTCGACGTTCCACTACCTTTGGAAGACAGAAGAATCTCCCTTGGAGTCAAGGAGTGACTCCCCTGCTTGCCAGGCACCAAAACGACAACGACGGTCGCAAACTACGCCGCTCCCGCCGGAGTCCGAAGTCCCTGCAGCCCAAGAAGTGGATTTCCTGACCTCTCCCAGGCCATCGTGAGTCCCCAGCGAAGCTGAGGCAAGTGGACCCCACGAGTAACGAGGAACCGCGACCCCTGGGTACCGTGCACTATTGTCGAGTGCAACCCCTTCACAACGTTCTGCGAACTTGTGCTTTGGACCACGTATGGTCCCGACCTCCAGCAGGAATCCCTCCGAAGATCAGAGGCCTACACCATCCCGAGTGACCGTGGGCCCCTGTTGAGTGATTCCGCCCGAGGTGTCTTCGCGATCCCTTGCCCGCCGGCTTGTGGGTCCCCAGAAGACTTCTTAAAGAAACCAAAGGGCTCCCCTGGTTGCTCCAGGCCTGCCCTGACTTACCCTCGCTGGGTGAGTCCCTCAGACCTTGCTGGTCTGCGCCATTGACTTTTCTTCATTTCCCCGAGACTTGCTGCTGCCAAGGCTTGTTGGCTCCTATCGAGTTGCCGACACCACAGTCAGCTGCAGACGTCGAGGGACACACCGAATCCAGCTCCTGGTTGTCGTCGACACCTCCTGGACCACGTGGCTGAAGAGTCAAGGCACCCACAACCGACCTGAATCAACCGACGACGGTGGGCATCCATCTTCCTTGCCCCGGGTCACTGCCTAGTGACTTTGAACACTGTCCCCTCTGCTTTCAGGTCATCCTTCTTCAGAATCCAGGCTTGGATTCCACCGGACACTTCTTCAGCTCCCGCAAGCAGCAAGTCTTCTTTGTTCGCCATTGAAAACGACGCCGCGACCCGACACCAAAGGACACCTGTGCACCCGGCTTCCCTGGGTGAGGTAACTCCAGCACTACGGTGCTCCTGTGGGTGTGGGCCCTAGAACTACTTACCCTGTAAGTGACTTGCTTGTAGGTTCTCCCGAAGTATCCTAAAACTCTTTATTTCCAACCGCGACTTGCCCCATTGAAGTTAACGGCGATTCGCGCCTGTGTATCCACACTGCACGCGTCCCCCGTGGGTCCTTTACTTACCTGCCAAGGGTGGTTTTGTGAGGCCCCAGCACTTCTGAAGGCCCTAGGCCTTGTCTCCCTGCAAGTCGTTGTCCCTAAGTCTCTTACTTAGTATATGGTCTGGTACGCCCCTAGGGCCCCAGCCATATTTTGTGCTTAACTTATTGTGAAACGTTGATTTATGCATATGTTTGTCTTCTAATCTCATAAAGAGATTAGTAGAGAGTTATTTAGAAATAAATACATATATATTTGATATATACCTGTGTGGTGTCTTTTCATTTGGTGATTCAAGAGATTATATGGTAAAACAAGCTGCTTTACATTCCTCCGAGACTTAGCCTGAAGGCTGCTCTCCACAGCTACCACTAGGATAGCTTTCTTTAAAAGGTTGTCTTAAACCTATCTACCATAAGAGTCGATTTGCCCTGGTGCAAGGTGTCCACTTTAATTAGTGAACAGCATATACCAGGCCAACTTCTCACAACCAGGCTTGGGGTCTCTACTCTCTGAGTACAGGAGTCCATCATCCCAATACACTGTATGGGGACCACTAGCTTTCCCAGCAGCCTCAGCAGCAGCTTGCTGTCTGAGTGGTTCAAGAGAGGGGCAGCTCTGCTGCTCCTGGCTCAGATCTGCCCTAGAAGGTCCCCCTGTCCCCAAGAAATCAACCTGGTCAGGTTCAAGTTCCTCTGGGACAGTTCCTTCTTCAGGGCTGAGATCATCCCCTCAAGGGACTGATCTTCCTCCTGAGCCAAGGGGGAAGGCACTGCCTTAACCCTACTACTCCTCCTCTTGGAAGGCACTTGGTCCATTCTTCCAGAATCCAAGGCCTGTTCAGTGCTAGACATTTTGGCTTGTGACCTGGTCACAGCAAACACATCTGCAGGGATCCCCAGCATTTCTGCATGGGTCCTGAGCTCCACTTCTGCCCAAGCAGAAGTCTCTAAGTCATTGCCAAGCAAGCATTCGACTGGTAGGTTTGCACTTACCACAACCTTCTTAAGGCCAGTTACCCCTCCCCAGGAGAAGTTAACAACTGCCAGAGTATGGTCTGTTCTGACATTGCTAGCATTGGTCACTTGGTACATCTCACCAAGTATAACTTGCCCAGGATTCACAAGGTCTTGTGTCACCATTGTGACACTTGCCCCTGTGTCCCTAAATGCCAAAGCCTCACGTCCATTGATTAAAGGCTGTTGTCTGTACTTGCCCAGATTACTGGGACTCACAGTGGAGGTCACATCCATGCCTCCATCACAGACTAACACAGCCTGAGTCAGTTCTCTGACTAGGTCAGAGCCCAACTCAGTTCCCAGGGTGAACCCTACTAAACCCTTGGCTGGAGCACTCCCACCAACTGTACTAGGGGGAACAGGTGCCTTAGGGGCATTGGTGGGTGCTGGACTGGAGTCTTTGGACTTGGTGCAATCACTGGTCCAGTGGGTTTTTTGCTTACAGACCTTGCACCATGGTTTTCTTTGGCCTTTCCCTTTGGTAGACTGTGAATCCCCACCAGAAGAAGATTTTTGGGGGCCTGATGAAGACTTTTGATCTTTACCCTTCTCCCCACCCTTGTCAGAGTTCTTAGCATCTTGCTTCTTGGTTTCCCCACCTTGGTTCTGTACCTTCTGCTTCACCCTGGTTTTGACCCATTTGTCTGCCTTCTTTCCCAATTCTTGGGGAGAGGTCAGATCAGAGTCTACCAGGTATTGATGCAACAGCTGATTTTGACAGTTATTAAGAATCTGCTCCCTCATTATCAGATTGTACAATCCTGAGAAGTCACACACCTTACTGCCCATCAACCAGCCTTCCAGAGCCTTGGCAGAACAATCCACATAGTCTACCCAGTCTTGAGTCTGTGCTTTTTGGGTGTCTCTGAACTTCAACCTGTACTGTTCAGTGGTTAGGCCAAACCCATCAATAAGAGCACTCTTCAAGACCTTGTAATTATCAGCATCCTCCTCTCTAACAGTGAGGAGCTTATCTCTACCTTTGTCAGCAAAGGAGAGCCACAAGATTGCTGCCCACTGCTCCTGAGGGACCTTCTGTACCTTACAGGCCCTCTCTAATGCAGTTATCCATTTGTGGATGTCATCCCCACTCTGGTAGGGAGGGACAATCTTGCTCAGGTTCCTATGGTCATAGGACCTTTCCCTGTCTCTAGGGACATGGCTGCCACCATGGGACTCTAGTCCCAACTTTCTTCTCTCTCTAAGGAGATCTAGGGATTCCCTATCTAAAGCCAATTGCTTTTTTCTGATTTCCAGCTGAGTTTCCTCATACTGGACCAGTCTGTCTCTTCTCTCATGAGAGGATTCCCTCCTGTGAGAGGAGATAGAGCTCCCTATGGAGGTGCCAGAGTGGTTAGACTCCTGAGAAGGAGACCTAGACTTTCTGGGCACACTCTTAATCCTTCCTGGGGGGACAAAGTGGGGATCATTCAGATCATCCTCATCATCTTCCACAGGAGGGATTGGGTTATCCAGGTCAGGGTCATTGTCACCCTCCTGGCCAGTTTCAGAGGGGGGGCTGGGGGTATTGGTACCCCTGGCCTCCTCCTCTTCCTTCCCCACCCTCAGCTCCTACCCCTTCAGTCCCCAAGGGCTTACTAAGGTCATAAGCCACCAACAACTCCTTGAGGTGTTGGGTGGTGGGGCTTTGGCCTGTCCTTAGTTTTCTCAAGTTACATAAAGCTCTCAATTCCAAGAATGGGAGTGTATCATACTTGGAGGGTGGAAGCTCAATGGCTTCCTGCAAGGATTCTTTAGATCCTACCCTTAAAGACATTACTAGTGTGGTGTGGTGTAGCCACTACCTACTCTAGTGTGGCCTACTAAACTCTCTTGAGTTGTAGAAAGGGTTGTGCTATCCCTTAACACACAACTCTAAGTTCAGTAGAACTTACTGTATTCTAAGCTTAAATTATATGTACCTTAGGTACCTTTAGTGGTTTTCAGTTGATCAATTCAATTGAGATTATCTGGTAAAACAATAGCAAGCTGGAATCCCACACGCTGCACACCAATGTGAGAAGTTGGCCTGGCATATGCTGTCCACTAATTATAGTGGGCACCTTGCACCAGTCCAAACAACCCCTTATTGGAGATAGGTTAAAGACAACCTTATTGAAAGCTATCCTAGTGGTAGCTATGGAGAGCAGCCTTCAGGCTAAGTCTTGAAGGAATGTAAAGCAGCTTGTTTTACCAGTCTATAATCTCTTGAGTGACCAAATGAAAGAGCACCACACCAGGTATATATTCAAAATATATGTATTTATTGCTAAACACACCCCTCTAGTCTCTTTATGAGGCTAGAGTTCGAAGTACATAAGTTAGAAGTTATTTAAACACAGTAATAGCACAAATACACGTTTGGGCCCTATGGGCGTACCAAACCATATACCAATAAAGTGGTATGCGAACCACGACTGAACTAGACACTAGGCCTAGAGCCTCTAGAAGTGCTTGGACCACAAGGAACCACCCAAGGTAGTGACACAGGGGACCCACGGGAGACGCGTGCAGTGTAAATACACAACCGCAATACGCCGTTGACTTCTATGGAGAAAGTCGGGATCGGGAAATTAGAGAAAAGGGACACTTAAAAGAGGACTTGGACAAAACCCTTGGAGATCTAGGACTTTGAAGAGTCTCTACCCACGGGAGCACCGGAGTACTCGTGTTACCTCACCCAGGGAAGCCGGGTGCATAGGTGCCTTTCGGGGTCGGGTTTCGTCGTCGATTCGGATGGCGATCTGCTGCAAAGTGCTGCTGGCGACCAAGAGAAAAGTGTCCGGGTGGATCCAAGAGTGGATCGGAGTTCTGAAGAACCTGAAAGCAGAGGGGACAGAGTCTGGGTCACTAGCCAGTGACCAGGAAGGCGATGGACAGATGCCCACCGATGTCGAGTGCTTCAGGTGCGTTGACAGTCGTCTTGACTCTTCAGCCACGAGGTCCAGGAGGCGTTGTCGGTGATCAGGAGCAGGATTCGGGCTGGTACACGATGTCTGTCGAGTGCTGAGGTGTCGGCGACCGGATTGGACCCAACAAGCCTTGGCAACGGCAAGTCTCGGGGAAGATGTAGATCGTCGATGGTGCAGACCAGCAAGGTCTGTGGAACTCACCCAGCGAGGGTAAGTGAGGGCAGGCCTGGAGCAACCAGGATGCCAAGTTAGAAAAGGATTGGCTTTCGTTAAGGGCTACTAGCCAACGGGCTAGCGACCGCGAAGGAGCCTCGTGACGCAGCACGTGGATCTGGCTTACAGGACACTCGTGGAGTGGGGGCCAGTGATCTTCGGTGCAGGTGGTGCTGGAGGCTAGGGCTACTCGGAGCCCAAAGCACGACTTCTTGGGAGACCCAGAAGAGGATGCACTTGCAAATGTGCTCGGTGTCCAGGGGTCATGGTCTCAAGTCACCCACGATAGCCATGGGCCTCAGCTTTGCTGGGGACTCAGGGTAGCCTCGGGGAAGTCTGAGAATCCACCTCTGGTGATGCGATGACTTCGGCGTCCGACGGGAGCTTCAGAAATGTGAACCGGACAGATGCTTCTTTGGTGCCTGCCAAGCAGGGGAGTCACTCCTTGACCCCAAGGGAGATTCTTCTGTCCTCTAATCGTGAGTAGAGCGTCGAAGGTCCAGGATTCAGTTACAGAGTTTCGTCCAGGGATAATCTAAAGTCCTAAGGACTGGGTTCCTACCTTTATACTAAAGATAGGGGTTGGACTACTCTGTGGCCCCACCTATGGGTGGGTCAGGGCAGAGGGGTGGCTACACCCCTTTCCCTTTGTCCAGTTCGCGCCAAAGCAGGGGCTGCAAGCCCCTGATCCGGTTTGAACTGGGGTATGCACGGGGACACCAAATGTGCCCCCAGTGCAGGACTTCAAAGCACCCGAAAGTGCTCCCGCCCAGCCCCAATACACATTATCCTGTCTGGGGAGGTGGTCACACCTCCCTGGGACAGGAAACCTAATGTCCAGGCCTCCCCGGCCGGAGTTTCGTCCAGCAGCAGGAGGCCAGACTCGTGTCTGTGGCAGCAGCATCCATTTTGTGATGCCAGGGCTCTGGAAAGAAGTTACCGGACTAGTCAGAGTTAACATGTCTTTCCCTCTAAAAGGGTGGAATGCTACCACCGCCGCCAGGATTGGCGGGGGGGGTAGTATTCCAAGATGTTTGACACCAAACACGACATGTTTAGGTGCAGCCATTCCAAAGTTAGCATTTTACCGCGAGGATATAATGCGCTTAAGAGTATATGGTCAGGCTGCACTACAAACAGCATCAGAGATGGTCTCCGAACGCTGCAGAGGGGCCCTGCTCATGCAGGGGCACCCTCTCACATAGGAACCATGCACTCTGCCTTTAGGATTGATAAGGCCTGCCTTAGGAGTGACTTATAGGTTTATATGTGTGTATGTATTTAGTGATATAGGTAACCTATATCACAGTAAGGGGTGCATGCACCACCTTACCCAGGCTGCAGTAGCAGACCTGTGGTGTCAGTTTGGATGGCCTTCCAGGGGTGGCATAATACATGCTGCAGCCCCTGGCAGGCCTCTGAGGTACCTATGCCCTTGGTACATAGTATACCATATACTAGGGACTTATAAGGGCACTCCAGATCCCAATCAGTGATGTGCCTAAGGCACATGGAAACAATTTTAGAGAGGAAGCAGCTAGGCTGGGGTTCTGATTAGCAGGGCCCCAGCCAGACTAATGTCGAAAAACAGTGAAGCATCAGCAAAAAGTGGGGGTACCCATGTGAAGCAGATCCTACTCTCCTACAGGGCGGGCAGGAAAGGAAGTGAGGGGCGGGCAGGAAAGGAAGGAAGGGGCGGGTGGGCAGGAAAGGAAAGGAAGTGAGGGGCGGGCAGGAAAGGATGGGAAGGGCAGGCAGGAAAGGATGTGAAGAGAGAGCAGGAAAGGATGGGAAGGGCGGGCAGGAAAGGAAGTGAGGGGCAGGCAGGAAAGGATGGGAGAAGCGGGCAGGAAAGGAAGTGAGGGGCGGGCAGGAAAGGATGGGAGGGGGCAGGAAAGGATGGGAGGGGCGGGCAGGAAAGGATGGGAGGGGCGGGCAGGAAAGGATGGGAGGGGCGGGCAGGAAAGAATGAGAGGAGCAGGCAGGAAAGGATGGGAGGGCAAAAAAGGATGGGAGGGGCGGGCAGGAAAGGATGGGAGGGGTGGGCAGGAAAGGATGGGAGAGGCAGGGCGAGCAGGAAAGGAAGTGAGGAGCGGGCAGGGAAGGAAGTGAGGGGCGGGCAGAAAAGGATGGGAGGGGCAGGCAGGAAAGGATGGGAGGGGCGAGCAGGAAAGGATGGGAGGGGCGGGCAGGAAAGGAAGTGAGGGGCGGGCAGGAAAGGATGGGAGAAGCGGGCAGGAAAGGAAGGAAGTGAGGGGTGGGCAGGAAAGGATGGGAGGGGGGCAGGAAAGGATGGGAGGGGCGGGCAGGAAAGGATGGGAGGGGCGGGCAGGAAAGGATTGGAGGGGTGGGCAGGAAAGGAAGTGTGGGGCGGGCAGGAAAGGCTGGGATGAGCGGGCAGGAAAGGATGGGAGGGCAGAAAAGGATGGGAGGGGCGGGCAGGAAAGGATGGGAAGGGCAGGCAGGAAAGTATGTGAGGAGAGAGCAGGAAAGGATGGGAAGGGCGGGCAGGAAAGGAACTGAGGGGCAGCAGGAAAGGATGGGAGGAGCGGGCAGGAAAGGATGGGAGGGCAGGAAAGAATGGGAGGGGCAGGCAGGAAAGGATGGGAGGGGCGGGCAGGAAAGGAACTGAGGGGCAGCAGGAAAGGATGGGAGGAGCGGGCAGGAAAGGATGGGAGGGCAGGAAAGAATGGGAGGGGCAGGCAGGAAAGGATGGGAGGGGCAGGGCAGGCAGGAAAGGAAGTGAGGAGCAGGCAGGGTAGGAAGTGAGGGGTGGGCAGGAAAGGATGTGAGGGCGGGCAGGAAAGAATGGGAGGAGCAGGCAGGAAAGGATGGGAGGGCAGAAAAGGATGGGAGGGGCGGGCAGGAAAGGATGGGAGGGGCAGGGCGGGCAGGAAAGGAAGTGAGGAGCAGGCAGGGAAGGATGTGAGGGGCGGGCAGGAAAGGATGGGAGGGGCAGGCAGGAAAGGATGGGAGGGGAGGGGAGAGCAGGAAAGGATGGGAAGGGCAGGCAGGAAAGGAAGTGAGGGGTGGGCAGGAAAGGATGGGAGAAGCGGGCAGGAAAGGAAGTCAGGGGCGGGCAGGAAAGGATGGGAGGGGGGCAGGAAAGGATAGGAGGGGCGGGCAGGAAATGATGGGAGGGGCGGGCAGGAAAGGATGGGAGGGGTGGGCAGGAAAGGAAGTGTGGGGCGGGCAGGAAAGGCTGGGAAGAGCGGGCAGGAAAGGATGGGAGGGCAGAAAAGGTTGGGCGGGGCGGGCAGGAAAGGATGGGAGGGGCGGGCAGGAAAGGATGGGAGGGGCAGGGCGGGCAGGAAAGGAAGTGAGGGGTGGGCAGGAAAGGATGGGAGGGGCCGGCAGGAAAGGAAGTGAGGGGCAGGCAGGAAAGGATGGGAGAAGCGGGCAGGGAAGGAAGTGAGGGGCGGGCAGGAAAGGATGGGAGGGGGGCAGGAAAGGATGGAAGGGGTGGGCAGGAAAGGATGGGAGGGGCGGGCAGGAAAGGAAGTTAGGGGCAGGCAGGAAAGGATGGGAGGAGCGGGCAGGAAAGGATGGGAGGGCAGGAAAGGATGGGAGGGGCGGGCAGGAAAGGATGGGAGGGGCGGTAAGGAAAGGATGGGAGGGGCAGGGCAGGCAGGAAAGGCAGTGAGGAGCGGGCAGGGAAGGAAGTGAGGGGTGGGCAGGAAAGAATGGGATGGCAGAAAAGGATGGGAGGGGCAGGCAGGAAAGAATGGGAGGGGCAGGGTGGGCAGGAAATGAAGTGAGAAGCGGGCAGGGAAGGAAGTGAGGGTTGGGCAGGAAAGGATGGGAGGGGCAGGCAGGAAAGGATGGAAGGGGAGGGGAGAGCAGGAAAGAATGGGAGGGGCAGGCAGGAAAGGAAGTGAGGGGTGGGCAGGAAAGGATGGGTGAACCGGGCAGGAAAGGAAGTGAGGGGCGGGCAGGAAAGGATAGGAGGGGGGCAGAAAAGGATGGGAGGGGCAGGCAGGAAAGGATAGGAGGGGCGGGCAGGAAAGGATGGGAGGGGTGGGCATGAAAGGAAGTGTGGGGCAGGCAGGAAAGGCTGGGAGGAGCGGGCAGGAAAGGATGGGAGGGCAGGAAAGGATGGGAGGGGCGGGCAGGAAAGGATGGGAGGGGGGCAGGAAAGGATGAGAGGGGCAGGGCGGGCAGGAAAGGAAGTGAGGGTCGGGCAGGAAAGGATGGGAGGGGCCGGCAGGAAAGGAAGTGAGGGGCAGGCAGGAAAGGAAGGGAGAAGCGGGCAGGAAAGGAAGTGAGGGGCAGGCAGGAAAGGATAGGAGGGGGCAGGAAAGGATGGAAGGGGTGGGCAGGAAAGGATGGGAGGGGCGGGCAGGAAAGGAAGTGAGGGGTGGGCAGGAAAGGATGGGAGGGCAGGAAAGGATGGGAAGGGCAGGCAGGAAAGGATGGGAGGGGCAGGGCGGGCAGGAAAGGAAGTGAGGAGCAGGCAGGGAAGGAAGTGAGGGGTGGGCAGGAAAGGATGGGAGGGGTGGGCAGGAAAGGATGGGAGGGGTGGGCAGGAAAGGATGGGAGGGGCGGGCGGGCAGGAAAGGATGGGAGGGGCGGGCAGGAAAGGAAGTGTGGGGCGGGCAGGGAAGGATGGGAGGTGCGGGCAGGAAAGGATGAGACAGGCGGGCAGGTAAGCAAGGCAGGAGGAGGGGAGGCAAAGGGAGCAACTCAAAGCCATGTTACGATGCCTGATGGTTAAAAAAAAAAAGGAGCCGGGTGGGGTGGGCAAGAGGAAGCAAGGGACCAGCTGGAGAGGAGCAACAGGGAGAGCACAGGACAGCAGGGAGGGAGCAACCTTTAGGGAGTGAGCAAGAAAAACCATGCATCCTCATGGACTGCTGACAGAATGACACAAAATGGAAAGAGTAGTTCCCCGAATTTACACAGTGGAAGGGTATAAGTGGGCCAATCAAAAGGATGGTAAAGAAGCTGTAATGAGGGATAAACATATAAAGAGGAAGGCTAGACTATCAAACAGGAAGCAAGTGAATGAGATGGACAAAAAAGCCAACCAATTATGTGCAATGGCCTGATCTAAAGCCCACTCAGTGTTGGTATTGTAGACAATAGGACTATCCAGCCAGGTCTTTCCAGCGAGACCTAAAAAAGGGCAGTAGCCGGGTCACCACCATCTGTGTAAGTCTGTGATGTCCAGAAGTCTCAATAAACACCACATTCTGGGAAAGTACCTGCTAATCATTTGACTGTGATCAGGTAAAGAGCAAAGGCCGCAGGTTAATGCTCTTGTTGATTTGACATTTCTTGGGGTGGCAAACAGATTCCCTTGAACTTCTGTATTTGTTGAAAGACAGGGCGGGTCAACCTTAGAAACGACAGGCAGGGGCTGGAGGGAAAACTGATGCTGCGCTTTTGTTACAAGGTGCTGATTTTGCAGCACTGCTGCAAAACTGGCCCCCAGTAACAACAAGCATTTGCAATGCAATAGGTCTTGCATTTGCGAGAGTTTAAGCTATTGGCATTGTAAATGACAATTACTTTTATTTATTGATAATTAACACATAAATAAAAGGCATTGTCGTTTACAATGCCAATAGCTCAAACTCTAGTAAATGGGAGACCTATTGCATTTCAAAGAAGCAGCCGCCATTGTCCAGGGCTGCTTGGAAAGTGAAAGCGCGCATGGCGCGCTGAATGTTGCAGGAAAGCATGTCGTGTCTGCAGTAAGTGAAACTCATTAAAGAAAATAGTACTTACAGACTAAATAAGACGTACTGTGTAACAAATGAAGTAAAAGGGCAAGTCCTCATGGGAGGTTACAAATGAAGACAAGGCGGTACTAAGGAGGGACTAACAAGCCTAATAACGAATCAGAAGCCAGCATTTAGGAAGGACAATGACACAAGCCAATGACAAATATGGGAGCTTCAAGTCCATATTCGAATACAGCATGCCTCGCAGAGCATGCGCTGCCCAGGCTCGACCTACAAAGAGTTGTCAGGTTGTGAACCTTGAAAGGCAGATGGGGCGTGTGGGGGTTTTCCATTGAATCCCTCAAGACATGCCCCTGCAGGTAGGTTTAATCACTCAGTGCATCTGCCTGCAGAGGGATCTCTGCCCCCTCCCACTTTGAAATGCAGACCAGATGTCAGAGGACCAGCTGCTTCAAACAACCAGGCTGCCTTTCTCTGATGCACTGACCCCAGGAAAATATGAGTTTATGGCTGGGCTGGGTACAACATATTCATTGTGCTAGGGCTCAATTACCTGGTTTGCGCACGGTGCACCCAGTTCAAGTGTGCCACAGTGCAGAACATTGTGCCCCCATCAGTAATGTAGGCCGAGATTGCAATTTGTTTTGTATGTAAAAATACACTTGGGCTGGATGACATTTAATCAGGAACTTCGATTTGTAAGCGCCTAGAGGTTCATTCTGCAGCATGCGCTATGGAAGAATCTGTGTGCCTTTAGGTTTCAGCATTGCGCAGCTTGCCACTCCCAAGGACTGTGATGGTATAAAGCCCTCCCACGTACACAGTAGCCCCCACTATAAGGAAAAAAATGAAAGATATGAAGAGAGAACCTGAGAGAGAAAGAGAAAACTGAAGTTAACAGACAGTTTCTGAGTTCTTCTGTCAATGTATGTTTGTTGGGAGCTTAGGAATATGTGTACTTCTTATGTCAGTAATTATATTTTGTCCATTTGCGTGTGTTTAAGCTTGTCTGGGGGTTTATAAAAGGATTTCTAGATTTGCGCTTCTTTCCTTGGTCTGAGTATTTGTCTGGAATTACGAATATGTGTTTGTCCGTGTCAGTATTTCCTTGTCTGTGCTTCTTTCCATATACGTGCTGGTATCTTTGTTGAGGGGATTAGTCGGATGGGAGCTGAATGCTGCTTGTTTTGGTGAAAGTAATATACACAGGGATACTCAGACATCAACAAATCCCTATTAAAGCAAGAAACCTGTTGAAAGAAATACATAGCGCGAACTCGACCCCAAGGTATGAGAGCGCTCTACGGAGCGAGCCGGCAGTCACCAGGTAAACTTTTAAAATTGTAAAACAAGCTTCTTAGGTTGCAGCATGGGCACGAGGCTTGATCTGTGTGGGAGCTCACAGTCTTCGTGTGTAGGTTTTAGGTCTCGCCTGGCGTTGCAGCGCACATGCGCTGCTCACTCTGCGAGGGCCTTTTGGAATCAATACAGTTTCGGAAGGGGACTGTAAGCCACGCCCTTGTTTTCAATTGGCTTGCGTCATCGTTTATGTTAAACACTGGCGCGTGATTGAAAATCGGGCTTTTGGGTTACCGCCTTGTCCACTTTTAGGACGGCCCATGTGGACAGGCCGACGCCATCTTTGTTTGGCGTGACGTAGGAGGGTGTGCTGTTAGCGGAAACGCTGGCTCCTCATTGGAAATCCTACCAGCTCCTCCCTCCCCTTCCCCCCATCCAAAAGCAAACTCCCCAGAGTTGCGCTGTTCATTGTTCATGGGCTTTAATTAGCCGCGCCGTAAGTTTTATTGGACCTACTATGCCGTTTGGTTATGCCGCGGACAGGCTGTCTGGCGCATTGCTTCACTTGGTCTGGCGATACCGGTTGCATCGGTTTTGTGGTGGTCAGTGCGGGCCATTATCTGCCCCCCGACATCCCTTCCCTTTCTCCCTATTTATTAAATTTTAAATCATGAGGCTCCGACCGTGCGGGCGGTGTATGCAGTGTTTGGCTGCTTCCCGTGTTCCTGTGCAGGACAGGACGGACGGGCCTTTCGATGGTTTTGGAGGGGGGGCGGTCGGGGTGCGTGTCAGGAGAGCCCGGGTGTGTTGGGTGTGTACCGGGCAGCATCTTGTGTTTCGGCCGTTGTTTAGGCCACTTCCTCTCGCGGCCAGATGTGCCACGGAGTGTTTTTTCACACGCATGGGTCTATATCTTGTCGTTCTGCTTTGACAGCTAGATTGCATGACTGGGCAAACGTGCGTCTCGAATTGGGCCGGAGACGGGTGGGGCCACAGATGCGGTGCAGGGGAAGCTATTTGCCTCTGCATGATGTTGCCACTATTCAGTCGGCCGTCTTTCATTTGGCTTCCACTTATGTTTGGGCCCAAACATGGCATGGCCCTATCTGCGGTTGTATTATGGGAGGAGCTCCCTTCCAATGTGAGCTGTACCTGTATTTGCTTGTGGAGCGCTGGTTTGCTGTAGGCTTCGCAATTGGCTTGCACGGCGGTGGCCCGCCCTGGGCAGGGGCCCCACATGCACTCACACAAACACGGACGCCCGACACCAGCGGTGGGGCCCCTGCCCAGACCGCTGCTCTTAGATGGGGGCTTGGGGCTGTCTCGCTGTGGCCGGCCCCCAAAATGGGAGGTGTCGGGGTATGTTCCTGCATCTTTGCACGGTGCCGACGGTACGGAGTGCCTCAGGGGAGGCCGGGAGGTGGCTGCAGGCTGCCATGTGTATCTTCCACCGTATGGGGAAGGAGGGAGCAAGTTTGAACATAGTCCGTCGGTCTAGCACGAAGGGGTAATGGTAAATTATGCTATACCGGAAACAGGGGAGCCTGGGCTCACCGGGTGCTTTGGGGCACAGTTGGTGGTCAGCTTTGCGGTTTTGCTTTTGTGTTTTAGACGGCTCCGGTCTTTAAAATGCCCTGCTTCACTAAATAGCTGTATTTCATGCTTATTGGCATCAGTGTAAAGTATTGCGCCAGGCCGACGCGGTATCTGCAGTGTCGATTTACCCTTTCAGATAAAGGGCTCCCTGACTTCCCCGTTGCTTGTCAGGGACACGCGGACACATCCATTCCCTGCTGCTGTATATTCCACCTTGTCCGCCGAGGGCAATTGCGGCAAGGTTATCCTGCTCATCTCCCTGTCGTACTTTGGAAACTGCGAGTGTTTCAGCCCTCGGGCGCCCGTGCTGCTCTTCTGCAGTCAGGAGCACAACTGATGCTGACCGGAGCTAGCAGCGGCATTCCCATAATGCTCCCTCCAGATCTGCAACGGCGAATTCGGTTTTACTCCCATTCTCTTGTATGTTTTGCTGTCGCTATTGTCCTATGTAAACCAGGCAGCCAACCCTTGAGGCCAAGGTTGCCGTGTGGGTAGCTAAAAAAAAAAAAAAAAACATAACTCGGCAGCAGTACCTCCGTGCACTGCTTTGATTGTAATTTATAGAGACTCACTTTAGTTCTTTCATAGTCTCACCATTTCGGAATGAAAGCATTTTCAATATGGAATGCAATTAAGCTATAGTTGTGGCTTATTTATCGTATGCAACTATCAAGCATTGAAAGCCAATGGTGGGGGACCAGATTCGTGTCCCGGCTCCGGCCCGCAACTCTTTTGTCCAAAATCTTAAACACAGATCCTCTCCTACTAAACTATGCTTTAAACTACTACACAGCTAACAAATACAATTCTAAAACATAAAATCACAACATATCACAAACATACACTAATTAATACAAACATATAAAACAATACCATCAGCAAAGCAAATTGCTTTAACTTAAACAAAGGCGAGACCTATTGCATTTCCAATGCTTGTTTGAAATGTGTTCACTGTTTCCCCAGGCACGTCCACACCGGTTGCACGGTGCATTGGAGGATTCGCAGCTCAGACACGGGAGGCCCTGTACTACAATGATTAAAATCCCAGTCTGGGTTCGAACCGTATGCTGTAGATCTGTGGTGTAAATCGCTTTGTGCTTGTCGTGTGTGTCCCCACTTGCCTTAGACTTGCTCGCAGCCTCTGCACGGCACCTGTGCATATTAAACTTATGCACATGGCAACCTCTGAAGCCTGCGCCATGGCGATTAAAATAAATAAATAAATGAAGTAGTCCCAAAACGAAAGAGATACCGACCTACAGCGTAACTAAACTGTAGTTGGTCGGTGCTGCTTTCTACAAAACGGAAGTGACGTATCGGATCGCCAGCCAATAATAGGACAGCTAAGAAGAGCAATGCCAGAGTTAACCAATGGCAAGCGGCAGGAGGGATTACCCTCCAGATACTGTTTACTACAGGTCTTGCAGACAGCGCATGTGCTGCCTAGGCGCGACCTAAAAACGGCCCCCACCAGTCCAAAACCGGCCCCCACCCTTCTGGCCCACCGCGAAATGCCCGGTGCCCGCTACGGCCAGTCCAGCCCTGGAAGGGTGGAGTGGCAGGGGTGACCCTAGCGGTTCTGAGAGTGCAGTACGACCATTACCAGTCAACAGTTATAGGACAGATCTCTGCTCCAGGCCATGTCATTGGGTGGTGATTCTGTGCTATAGCACCCTTGGGACAGAGTTTCACATGACCCCTATGTACTCTTGGGACTGAGCCCCCCCGCCGCAGAGATGCCCATGAAGATGAAAGTTCATACTTGTTTGTACCAGCGGTCCCAAGCCGCAGTGTATTCCTGTACCCAGGGGCGTAGCTTCAGGGGGGTTGTTTGGGGTGTTACACCCCCTCTAAAATGTATTCTGTAGTAAATAGTTTGTGTAGGTGCTTTCAGTCGGGTATGGTGAGGTGTTTGTTGGATTTCAACGTAGATTTTTACAAGCCCACACTGAAAAAAACACACACACACAAAACACATGCTATCTCGCTTGTCTCTGCCTTAAAACCAGGTTAGTTTGAAAACTATTGTGTATTAAGTACCTCTAACAATCCACACTCCTCTCTTTTCTTTGCCTCTTAAGCCCCCCCATGTCCTGCTTCTCATAATATATTTTAACAACATATGCCAGCGTGATTTTCAATAAATCTGAAGCTTACACCCCGCCCCCCCAATCTTACTGCCCAGGCTACGCCCATGCCTATGCACTATGAAGTTTTCCCTGTATTTTCATTACTGACTAGGTTGGAGGGAACCCTATCTCAGACACTCTCCAACTTCAAATGTTGTCCTCGCCAGGGAACGCCCAGGGTGATCGGTGGAGCAGTTAAGACCCTTAACTCATCTCTTCAACGCAGACGCAGCGAAGACTGCCCTCGGTTGGCCCTTCACGCTAGGTCCTTCAAGATCGGTCCTTCATGCTAGGTGCTTCATGCTAGGTCCTTCATGCTAGGTCTTTCATGTAGGTCCTTCACGCTAGGTCTTTCATGTTAGGTTCTTCATGCAAAGTCCTTCATGCTCGGTCCTTCATACTCTGTCCTTCATGCTAGGGCTATGTCCTTTGGGCTAGGTGCTTCATGCTAGGTGCTTCATGCTAGGTCCTTCATGCTAGGTCTTTCATGTAGGGCCTTCACGCTCGGTCCTTCACGCTAGGTCTTTCAAGCTAGGTTCTTCATGCTAGGTCTTTCATGCTAGGTCCTTCACGCTAGGTCTTTCATGCTAGGTCCTTCATGCTAGGTCCTTTGGGCTAGATGCTTCACGCTAAGTTCTTCACGCTCGGTCCTTCACGCTCAGTCCTTCACGCTCAGTCCTTCACGCTCAGTCCTTCACGCTCAGTCCTTCACACTCAGTCCTTCACGCTCAGTCCTTCACGCTCGGTCCTTCACGCTCAGTCCTTCACGCTCAGTCCTTCACGCCAGGTCCTTCAGGCTAGGTCCTTCAGACTTAGTCCTGGCTGACTCTGGCAGATTGATGTTTTGGGGAGCAGTACGTGCACCCAACGGTGATGCCCATCGCCCCCATCAAGTAAAATAAGTTTTTTTATTTGTTGCTAATGAATTGTAACGTTCCAGAATGTTGTCAAGATTGCGATTCTAATACTAATGGAGAGTGCAAGATGGAGGCTGGATGGTCCCACACCAACGTGAATACACAGCCCATCTGTCGGTGCTTCTTCCCTGAGGAGTGTTTGAAAGACAAACGCAAGGGTTACCCCCAGAACAGCCCCACTGGGGTTATACCTTATGCAGTGTGCCTGCAGTACACTGTAGGACTGGGACAAGTTGTCGCTGCCTAGCAACATTTGTACTTTTCCAGAAGTGACAAAACCTGGCCAAACAGAGTGATTGCAATTCTAAACTTTAAAGATGTCCCTGAACCAAGTGTCAGACAGAGGCTGCCCAGCTTCTATGGCCTGGACATGTAATCTGGAGCCTACTGTGGCCCTTTGAAGAACTTCACGTCTATCAGTTGTGCTTGGACCCTTCCCTGTTGCATTCCTGACCATCATGATGAGTGCTGCCCATCTCCACCAATCTGGGACTAGGCATGCTGCCCTATGGAAGCTCTGCTCGTCTCTTCTGCTGGTTGCTGAGGCATGCGCTTGTCTGGAGGCCCAGACGGATCATGGAGCACCTCTCCATACACGAGAAAAGGGCTGGCCACAGATCCTCCCTATAAGCAGAGGTGAGCTGAGTGCTGACTCGGCCTGATCAACATGTTCCCCTGTCCAAACATCTGGTTAGTTAACTGTTGAGGAACCCACCCCACTGTGCCTAGTTCCCAGTACCCAGTAGCAGCCAGCATGGCTCGGGGGAGAGGAGATCATAATTAAAAAACAAAATTAAAAAACAACCTTTCCGCCGGGTCCAGCGTCTTCACTGCTCCTGCTCTCCTGCTTCCGACAGGAACAGGAAGCAGGCTGCCAGGCTCCCTCCCCTCAGCCAATCACAACACTGCAAGCAGCGTTATGATTGGTCGGTATGGCGCCCAGCCAGGGGCAAATGGGGTGGCCATGTTCTCCATGCAGGCTGCAATGGAGAAGCCTGCAGCCTGCATGGAGAAGGGCAGAGTGCTAATGACTGGTTTGGGCGGCACGAAAGGCCCGAACAAACAGTCTTTGCGCACTCAGGAGTGGCAAAGCACTCCTGCCCTGCCCTGCTCAAAGACCAGAGCAGCCCCGCCTAAATTCATCAATTAAAAATACTAATCTTAAATGAATTGCATGCGAATATATAAGAGTATTTGCACTGTACAAAATAAGAAACGTTTGAGTATTGCATACAAACTTATAGAACTATTTGCATTGTACAAAATTGGAAGTGTTTGATTTCTTTTCAATCGTGTTCAATTCAGTAGCCACAAAATTTGCAAATATTGCCAAGGGAGAGTCAACATGTGGTTAGCAGCGAGGAGTCCACTGCTTCTTCTGGGCTAATTAATGCCAAGAAAGGTTATGCTCATTTTTACAACTTCTTCTAAATTGGCTTCACCAGTCTCACACTGCACACTGGCCTCCCTCCCCCAGGGCCCCCTTGGCCCTGGAGACTCCATCCCCCAGGGCCCTTTATTTTAATTAAAGGGGAGGGGGCCACATGGTCCCCCTAGCCTCTTTAGACCCTGGGGACCCCATCCCCCAGCGCCGTACATATATGTTAAAAGGGGAGGGGGGGCCATGTAGCCCCCCTCCGTGAGCCGTTATCAGCCCCAGGGACCCCATCCCCCAGGTCCCTTATCACTTAAAGGTGGGTGCCCTGGTGCCCACTCAGGAAACCCATGGTTTACTTGTTGGTGGCCTCAGGGGCAGCCCCAAGATCCCCGCAGCCCCAGCAGGCTCCCCGCATGCAGCAGGAGCCGGCATTGCTGCCTCTCGGAGGGAGCAGCAACTAATGCTTCTCCCTCGGGTGGGAGCAATTTTTTCATCTATTTCCCTGCCCGCATCAGTGCGGGTAGAGAAACAGATCAAAAGTCTGCACCAAGCCAGCGTGTGCCTTTTTAAAGCTCTCGCTGGGTGGGAGTGGAGTTTGTGTTTGCTCCCGCTTGGCGGGAGATTAAAGAAGGCATACGCCAAGCGGGAGCAAACACAGGTTTCCCTGCCCACGCCAGTGTGGGAAGGGAAACCACTATGCCCCGGGGGTGAGCTCCCCAGGACATAGCATGTGAGGCATTCCCGGGGGATGGGGTCCCCAGGGTCATTAATGGCTCAGGGAGGAGGGCCCCATCTTCAGTCATTTTGGCCCCAGAGGTGCGCTCCCCGGGAGCCTTTAGAGGCTCGAGAGGAGGGGTCATTATTGAGATAGTGGCTGAGATTAATTCAAGCATTCCAGCAAGGTCAAGACTACTTTGCATATAGCTTGGTCCAAACTGAGGTGTCAAGGTGTGCAAAATAACGATGGATTATGCTGCGGCCCCCAGTAATGACCAGTGGCGGAGATTAATTCAGGCATTCCATCCATCACTGTTTTGTATGCTTAGTTTGTCGCCCTAAGTGGAATGGGTATTCCCAAAAGAGGGTCCTGTGAACACTGTGTTACTGGAACCAAGCTGTACCCAGCTGATGAGCCCCTAACTAGGGTGAAACCAGTCCTGGGATGCCTGTGTTCCGGTTCAGGGAGGACCTGGCTTGGCAGTTCGGGCTGGACTGCTCCAAATGGAGCAAGGTCAAGACTGATTTGCATATAGCTGGGTTCAAACTGAGGTGGAATGATGTGAAAAATAACAATGGATTGGGATGCGGCCCGAGTAATTACCAGTAGCTGCAATTAATGCAAGCATTCCATCCATCACTGTTTTGTATACGTTAGTTTGTCGCCCTAAGTGGCAAGGGTATGCAAAGACGTGGGTCCCGTGCACACTGTCACTGGAGCCAAGCTCTACCCAGCTGATGAACCCATAGGTAGGGTGGAACCAGGCCTGGATTGCTTGTGTTCCAGTTCAGGGAGGACCTGGCTTGGCGATACGAGCTGGACTGTTCCATCTGGAGTAGGGTCAAGAGTGATTTGCATACAGCTCTAGGTGACATGGTGTTCAAAATAACGATGGACTGGGATGCGGCCCGAGTAATTACCAGTGGCGGAGATTAATTCAAGCATTCCATACATCACTGTTTTGTATACTTTACTATGGGATCGAAAGCAGAGGAATAGTATGCTATGGGCTTTTTCTGATCACCACGATCCTGCACCAATACTTCAAGGCCAATTCTATTTTGTTCATAACAATACAGAGTAAACAGTTTCGCATATTCAGGGAGCCCCAAAGCAGGTGCAGAGGTGAGACCTTGTATTATTTATACAAGGGCATGCTTAGTTTCTCCAGATCAATACAAAGGGTGACTGTTAGACCTGTCATTCTTGGAGTGATCTTTCCCCAAACCTTTTGCCTTCACCCCTCCTGTTTTCTGAATTTCATTTATGTTGGCATTAGGATTCTGTGCACTTTGTTAAGCAATGCTCAAGTGCTTGTGCCCTCCTCTTAAAATATGGTACAATTGGCTTACACCTGATTGGGATATTTAATTTACCTATATGTCCCTACTACATGGTACTACATATGTCCAGGGCCTGTAAATTAAATGCTACTAGTGGGCGTGTAGCACCCATTGTGCCACCCACTTAAGTAGCACTATAAGCATGTCTCAGGCCTGCCACTTCAGCCTGTAGTGCAGTTTTATAACTGCCAGGTCGACCTGGAAAATAAACCTTTTGCCAGGCTTAAACATTCGTTTAAAAAAAATATATATACATCACCCTTAAGGTAGGCCCTAAACAGCCCATAGGGCAGTTTGCATTATATTTAAAAAGCAGGACATGTGTTTTAAAATTTTACATGTCCTGGTAGTTAAAATCCCCTCAAATTATTATTTTGTACTGTAAGGCCTATATCACCTATCGGATAACATTGGGTTATCCTATTATATTTAATAAGTGTTAACTTTTGATTGGGAACAGATAGGAATATCAAGTTTGGACTCATAAGAATTGTAATTAAAACCCCTCTTTCATGGTGAAGTCAGATTTTAAGTATAAATTCTTATCCTAACCATTTGGTGCGTGTTGCCTGTGTCCTGGGTGATGACTGTGATTAGCTTAGTAGCTTGTGTATCCCTCCTTGACAGTGAAACAAAGGATGATGGGGTGGTGACAGGATGGGCCATCCTGCCAGGATGGGTGGGCCTGAACTGTTTCCTGCTGCACTTTCATTTCAAAGGGCTGACTCCAGCACACATACAAAGGAACCTGACACCAGTCTTTTGTCACCCAGGACTGCTTGGAGCCGTGACAGGGGCAGGGAACAACTTTCCAGAACCAGATATGGGTGTAGCCAGGATGCCAACCCCACTTCAAAGGCTGGCGCCAGGTATAAATATTGGACTCCAGAACCACCTCTTCATTTCGCTCCTGGACCTGCTGACATAACAGAAGAAGGGCTGCCTTGCTCCTCAGAGGACTGCCTGTTGGAAAGTGGATTATTGGTAGGGGCAAATGTAGGTCTGCCACTGGCAATAAGGCCACTAACCATTGGTAGGACTCAGCATAGGTCTTAGAAAATTATTCCTATGCTCAACCCTTGGTAACGTGGCTGCGAGCAGACAGGCTTAACTTCAAAGACAGGTATGTAAAGCATTTAAAAACACCAATTCAGTAAATAATTAAGACACAACACATAATAAAACTCCAACACCAATTTATAAAAATAGGAAATATTTTTATCTTTAAAATGACACCAAAACGACAAAAATCCAATATAGGGTACCGGAGATATCAATTTTCAAAGATTTAGCAAAATATAGCACTTAAAAGATTAAAGCACCATATTGGGATACCTGCTCGCGATAGGCCGGGTCAAAGTCAAAGTTTCAGGCCGACCGCAATGTAGCCCTGAGTGGCTACAGCTCGCGGCAGGTCCCGGTCTCAGTTTCTACCTTCACACTTAGAAACTTTTCTAGAGCTTTTCTCCCCGAGGTCCCTCGAAGCTCCCAGCCAGTCCGGATTCGGTGAGGGTTCGCCGGATTGCCTTTCGACGAGCTCTCGGTCAACTTCCCTGGAGCGGACTTAGAAACTTTTTCTTTAGCGCTTCAGCGGGGCAACCCAGGAGCCCAGGCCGACACGCGATGGAAGGCAGGCAGCTTGGCGTTCGCGGTTGCTCCCGGTCACCTTTTCTACGAGCGGACTTAGAAACTTTTCTGGAGATTTTTCTCGCTGGGTCTCTCAATGCTCTTCATGTAGCCGGATCCGGTGAGGGTTCGCCGGCTTCAGATTCCTTCTAGTCCCGGTCAAACTCTGGAAGTTGGACCGACGGAGCTTTTAGCGGGACGAACCTGGGTGGCTTGGCCGGCTCGCGGTTGAAGGCAGGCGGCTTGGCTGACCAGGTTGAGTCGGTCCCTCTACGGAGCTTTTTTTTCAAAGTTCCTCCAAAGTTCTCCAAACTTCTTGAACTTCTTCCTGAAGTTCCTCAAAGGGTCCCAAAGTGTCTCAAACTCACTCCAAGGGTCTGGAAGCTCCAAGATGGTCCTTGAAAGTTGAGGACTTCAGTTCCCACAATCCACTTGGACGTCACCCTTACAAATCTACTGGTAGTTCTCCAAGGTGCAGATTTAGTTGTAGATGTTCCAGATGAGCTCTTTTAACCTGTAGCTTTCAGGGAGTCCACTCTTTAGTTCCTTTTCAGCAAGATAATCCACAGGGCTGTAGTTTCAGATGGTGCAGTCTTCAGAGGTCAGGCCTTAGAAATCTTTGCACAGCAAAACTTCTCAGCTTGGCAATGTCATGCTTCAGTAAGTTTCAAGCAGCAGATCTGGAGGGCTCTGCCCCTCTCAGATACTTATTCCAAGTTCTCTGGGTCAAGCAGGAGGTCACTTCCTGACCAATGGGAGCAGGGTAACTCCTCAAACATATGACCACATCCTGTAGAGTGTGGCATTATTTTGTCCCAGAGTGCATCAAATCTTCCAAATCCATAATGGCTGATTTTCCAGCAAGGAGGTAAGAGCTGGCTAAACACACCCCTAGGATGGCTAATTTACTTAGACTCTCCCCCTGCATCTGCTCATACCTTCCTTAATCCTACCATCTGCCTAAGGTGGGAAGTTCAGAGTTGTAAATGACACTGTTCTCTGCTCTCCTCTTTGATGAACATAGTTTACGACTCCTCCCCTGGCCTGGCATTCCTATGGAACAGCACACTGCCCTGCCAGCAGAGCTGGTTGACCCCAGGGGCTCTTTATCACCTCTTCAAGGCAGCCTGGCTAATCCACTTAACTCTGACCAATCAGGGCAGACCACTGGAAGGCTGAATTTGGACTTACAAACAAGAAAGTCTTATAACTTCTTGTATGTACACTTTAGGAGAAATTCAACAATATCATATTGTGGAATTTATTAATACCATTCGGGGAAGTCTTTGAATGGCCCTTCTAGCCCTCTCCTATCAAGAGTTATTAATCAATAACTTCCTACCATGTTAACCTATGTAGCAGGGGATTTGCAATGGGAAAAATGACTTGGGCCATTTTTCCAGCACCAGGACTTACAAAAACATATTTTATAAGTACTTTGCTTATATCTACAGGACCCCCACCCCATGGGACAACTAGGGGAGACTTTAGGGGTTCTGAATCTGTAAAAATATTGCAGATCCTCACTTCACAGTGCTCCTAGCATCAAAATCGAATTTGGGCAGCACTTTATCACAATGTGGGGAGTGAAATGTGAAATTTCACTTAACCTAGGGCATATAGAACTCATTTTATAAGGGTCTACCTTATAGATACCTGACCCCCCACCCCTGGGACACCTAGGTGGGACACTGGGGGTCCCTAATATGCCATAACATTGTAGGTTATCCACTTTTAAGTGCCCCAAACACCAAAGTCGAGTTTGGGCACAATTTACTTTTTAAAAGCAGTCCTGGCACCCAGGGCTACTTTAAAAACTGACCTCAGGCCTCAGCAGTGCACACATGCAAGTGCAGAAAGCTGCTGGCCTCTAAACTGCCATTCCCTGCTATATACTAGGGACTGATAGGTAGTTTCAATTCCCCTGCTCTATTATATACTAGGGGCTTATAGGGTAGGTCATGCCAATCACAGGGGTACCCCAACCCATAGTGTACCCTAGTGTGTGTAGGTGTTTTCACTGTATTCTAAGTGTTTTCAGCATAGCACTGGCTCTAGGGCCGGTTAGTCAGAGTCAGTTACCACCAGTATCAGTTAGCAAAAAGTTGGGGGGTGCCCAGGGCACAGGATGACTTTGCAACATAGCCCCCCGCCCCCAAACGAAAGGTGATTGGTTACTAACCTACACCCTGGTAGTCCTCATCAGCTAAGTGGAAAAACCTGGAAAGTCCATCTGCATTTGCATGGGCAAACCGAGGTCTGTGTTCCACTGTAAAGTCCATTCCCTGTAGGAAAATGGACCACCTTAACAGCTTGGGATTCTCCCCTCTCGTCTGCATGAGCCATCTGAGAGGCCTGTGGTCAGTTTGAACACGAAAGTGAGTCCCAAACAAATATGGTCTCAACTTTTTCAGGGACCAAACCACAGCAAAAGCCTCTCTCTCAATGGCACTCCACCTCTGTTCTCTGGGAAGAAGCCTCCTGCTAATAAAGGCAACTGGCTGATCAAGGCCCTCTTCATTTAGCTGTGACAACACTGCCCCAATCCCTTGCTCTGAAGCATCTGTCTGACCCACAAATTCCTTTGTGTAGTCAGGGGCTAGTAGTACTGGTGCTGAACACATGGCAGCTTTAAGAGTGTCAAAAGCCTTCTGACACTCTGGGGTCCAAATCACCTTCTTGGGTCTCTTTTTAGAAGTGAGTTCTGTTAGGGGCCCCACAATGGTCCCATAATTTTGAACAAACCTTCTATAGTACCCTGTCAGTCCAAGGAATGCCCTGACCTGAGTCTGGGCAACAGGAGCTGTCCAATCCAAAATAGTTTGGATTTTAGCTTGGAGGGGCTGTACATGGCCCCTACCTACCAGGTGGCCCAGGTACACCACAGAACTCTGCCCTATTTGGCACTAGCTTGCCTTAATAGTCAGGCCTGCCTGCTGCATGGCCTGAAGCACTTCCCTTAGGTGGCTTAAGTGATCCCCCCAGGTAGAACTGTATACAGCTATATCATCCAGGTAAGCTGCACTGAACTGTTCCAACCCAGACAAGACCCTGTTCACCAACCTTTGGAAGGTGGCAGGTGCATTCTTTAAGCCAAAGGGCATTACCTTGAACTGATAATGTCCCTCTGGGTGGAGAATGCTGACCTCTCCTTTGCTCCATCAGTGAGGGCAATCTGCCAGTAACCTGAAGTCAAATCAAAAGTACTCAGGTACTTAGCAGCCCCTAACCTGTCAATGAGCTCATCAGCTCTAGGTATAGGGTGAGCGTCAGTCTTTGTGACTGCATTCAATCCTCTGTAGTCCACACAGAACCTTAACTCCTTGGGTCCCCCTGAGGATTAGGTTTAGGCACCAGCACCACTGGACTGGCCCATGGACTCTCAGACGGTTCAATTACCCCCAATTCCAGCATCTTAGCAACCTCAGCTTTAATGCTGGCTCTGACATGGTCAGACAACCTGTACAGTTTATTTTTGACAGGTAGGCTGTCACCAGTGTCAATGTGGTGCACACACCACTCAGTGATGCCTGGGGTCAAAGAGAACAGGCCAGCAAACTGCTCCAGCACTTGCTGACAGTCTCTGTGCTGCTGGTCTGTCAACTTGGGAGAGAGTATCACCCCTCCACTGACCCATCTTGCACATTAGTGGAGAGGAGGTCGGGCACAGGCTCAGTGTCCTCCTCCACACCCTCATCAGTGACCAGTAACATGGTCATGTCTGCCCTGTCATGGTGGGGTTTCAATCTATTCACATGCAGGACCCTATGAGGGTTCCTGGGGGTGCCAAGGTCAACCAAGTAGGTAACCTCATCCTTCTTTTCTAAGATTGGATAGGGCCCACTCCACTTATCATGGAGGGCCCTGGGAGCCACAGGCTCCAACACCCACACCAATTGTCCTGGAGTATACTCAGGCATAGTAGCCTTTTGATCATACCAGTGCTTCATGAGCTCCTGGCTGGCCTTCAGTTTCCTGTTTGCCTTGTACATGTACTCTGCCATTCTAGATCTCAGGCCTAGCACATAGTCCAGCACATTGTCCTTGGCTTCTTTAAGAGGCTTCTCTAAAGACTCTCTTAGCAGGCTCAATGGCCCCTTCACAGGGTGTCCAAACAACAACTCAAAGGGACTGAAATCAACCCCTTTCTGTGGCACCTTCCTGTAGGCAAACAGTAAGCATGGGAGGAGAACATCCCATCTTCTCCTGAGTTTCTCTGACAACCCATTTATCATGCCCTTCAGGGTTTTGTTGAATCTCTCAACAAGACCATTTGCTTGTGGGTGATAGGGGTGGTGAACTTGTAGTTGACACCACACTCATCCCACATAGCAGTCAGATAGCTGGACAGGAAATTCGTGCCCCTATCTGACACCACCTCTTTTGGAAAACCTACTCTGGTGAACACACCAAGCAGTGCTCTAGCCAGTGCAGGAGCATCAATGGTTCTAAGAGGGATCGCTTCAGGGTACCTAGTGGCATGGTCCACTACCACTAAGATATACCTATTCCCTGATGCAGTAGGTGGGATCCAGGGGACCAACAATGTCCATCCCCACCCTCTCAAAAGGAACCCCAACAACTGGCAGTGGTATTAGGGGAGCCTTTGTCTTGCCCCCTGCCTTGCCACTGGCCTGACAGGTGACACAGGAGCTGCAAAACTCCTTTACCTTTTCAGACATATGGGGCCAGTAGAAATGGTTCACCAACCGGTTCCAAGTCTTTGTCTGTCCCAAATGTCCTGCCAAGGGGATATCATGACCCAAAGTCAGGATGAACTCTCTGTACCTCTGGGGCACCACCAACCTCCTGGTGGCCCCCTCCTTGAGGTTTCTGGCCTCAGTATAAAGCAGTCCATCTTCCCAGTAGAGTTTGTGAAACCCACTGTCATCCCCCTCCTCTTGCTTAGAGGCAATCCGCCTCAAGCTCTCAAGGGTGGGACAGTCTCTCTGTCCCTTACTGAACTCCTCTCTGGAGGATCCACCTGCTCCTGTCAGTTCTGCCAAATCTGACAGCTCTGGCAGGGATGGAGTCCCTCCCTCAGAGGCCAGATCCTCCCCATCAGGATTAGATTCTTCCTGCACCTCTGGAGTTCCCTGGGCTGGCTCACCAGGCCCAGTGCCCTTGTCCTTGGATGCTTGACCCTTTGTTCCAGGGTCCAAGTGGCCAGCCCCTCCCTTCTGGCTAGTCTGTGACCTAGTCACAGCACATACCCACTCAGGGAGCTCCAATATTTTCATATGGAGTCCTCTCTCCACCTCTGATCACACAGAGGCTTCAAGATCATTGCCCAGTAAACACTGGACTGGGAGCACCTTTGACACAGCTACCTTCATAGGGCCTGTCACACCTCCCCATTCCAAATCCACCACAGTCATAGGATGGAGTTTGGTAGTGCTGTCTGCATAAGTCACCTGGTGAAACTCACCAGGTAACAACCTTTCTGGAGGCACCAGCTCATCCAGGACCATAGTTACACTAGCCCCAGTGTCTCTGATAGCCTCAACCTCAGTCCCATTCACTTTAGGCCTCTGCCTGTACTTGTCCATGTTTGGAGGTAAGGCAGCAAGGGTTGCAATATTCACCCCACCCAGAGACACTAGGTTGCTTCCACCACCTGACTACTCCTCACTGGGGCACCACTCTCCACCCCTACACTGACACTGGCAATCCCTGTGGATGGCCCCTTAGGGGGGAGCTTCTTGGCGCAGACAGCATCTCTCTGCTTGTGCCCTGGCTGGTTACAGTCAAAGCACTTACCCACTTTTGAGGGATCAAAGAACCTATCATTCTTTCCCTGATTCCACCTCCCTTTGGATTTGGGTTGGCTCGGGGCCCCCCTCCTTGTGCAGGTTTTTGTGGGTCTTTAGAGGACTCCTTCTGGTTTTGACCTTCTTTCCCTTGGGCTTTCCCTTGGGGAGGGACCTGTCCTCCTTTCCCCTTCTCACCCCCCTGGTGCTATATGGAAACCCGGGTTCTCACCACTCATCAGCTGCTTCACCCAGCTCTCTGGGGTCTGTCAGCTTAGAATCCACTAGATACTGGCGTAACTTCTCTTCTGCACAATGAGTCAAAATATGTTCTTTCAAAAACAAATTATACAATCCCTCATATGTGTCAACTTTGTTACCAACAATCCAGCCTTCCAGTGCCTTCACTGAAACGTCCACAAAGTCTACCCAAGACTTTGAACTCAATTTCTGGGTGCCTCTAAACTTCACCCTGTACTGCTCAGGAGTCAGACCAAACCTCTTGACTAAGCATGCCTTCATCTGCTGGTATGATTCTGCATCCTCTCCCTTCAGGGTCAGGAGCCTATCCCTCCCAGCTACTGGAATCAACTCCCACAGGAGTGCACCCCAATACTTAGAGTGGACCCTACTCATTCTAAGGGCCCTCTCAAAAGCTGCTAGCCATTTATCAATATCATCCCCCTCAGTGTACTTGGGTACTATACCCTTGGGAAGTTTGTGATCAAATGCACCACCCCTGGACATTTCAAAATCTTCATCATTTTCACTGCCACCATTTCTTTTCAACGCCTCCTCCCTCTCCCATCTCTTCTCAGCCAATTCCAGTTTATTCTGCTCCAAAGCTATCAAAGCTAATTGAGCCTGAAGCTGTCTCTCTGCAAGGGACGGTGGTGGTCCCTGAGTAAGGGACCCTTCCCCACCCCCACCATCTGGAATCATAGGGCTAACATTAGAGATAATAGAAGAGGCATCATCCTCACCCTCCTTTTGGGTGAGGTTGTGGGGAACACCCTCCATCCCCCCTTGAATCTCCTCAGCTACCCCAGCCCAGGCCTGTAGGGACTTAAGTAACCCTGCCTTCCTAATCCTGTTGGAAGCAGGCAGCCCCCTAAGCCTACACTGTACCCTAAGATCAGCTATCTTGAACTGGGACAGTTTAGCCAGGTCCAGCTCCATGGTTCCCTAGTTTTGGGTCACAAAAACTAGGCACAACAGACTTAGAACAATTTGGAAAAATCAAAACAATGGATTAAAAACAGTTTAGTCCAAATTCTAAAAATCAAACTCAAAAGTTTTGTTCTAAGGCAATTTAGAGGATTTTTATAATCTTAATTCACTTTACTGAAAGGTGTACTTTTAAACACAAGTCCTCATCCACACCGCTGAGCACCAAATGTTGGAAAGTGGATTATTGGTAGGGGCAAATGTAGGTCTGCCACTGGCAATAAGGCCACTAGCCATTGGTAGGACTCAGCATAGGTTTTAGAAAATTATTCCTATGCTCAACCCTTGGTAACGTGGCTGTGAGCAGACAGGCTTAACTTCAAAGACAGGTATGTAAAGCATTTAAAAACACCAATTCAGTAAATAATTAAGACACAACACATAATAAAAATCCAACACCAATTTATAAAAATAGGAAATATTTTTATCTTTAAAATGACAACAAAACGACAAAAATCCAATATAAGGTACCGGAGATATGAATTTTCAAAGATTTAGCAAAATATAGCACTTAGAAGATTATAGCACCATATTGGGATACCTGCTCGCGATAGGCCGGGTCAAAGTCAAAGTTTCAGGCCGACCGCGATGGAACCTTGGGCGGCTACAGCTCGCGGCAGGTCCCGGTCTTAGTTTCTACCTTCACGCTTAGAAACTTTTCTGGAGCTTTTCTCCCCGAGGTCCCTCGAAGCTCCCAACCAGTCCGGATTCGGTGAGGGTTCGCCAGATTGCCTTTCAACGAGCTCCCGGTCAACTTCCCTGGAGCGGACTTAGAAACTTTTTCTTTAGCGCTTCAGCGGGGCAACCCAGGAGCCCAGGCCGACACGTGATGGAAGGCAGGCGGCTTGGCGTTCGCGGTTGCTCCCGGTCACCTTTTCTACGAGCGGACTTAGAAACTTTTCTGGAGCTTTTTCTCGCGGGGTCTCTCGATGCTCTTCATGTAGCCAGATCCGGTGAGGGTTCGCCGGCTTCAGATTCCTTCTAGTCCCGGTCAAACTCTGGAAGTTGGACCGACGGAGCTTTTAGCGGGACGAACCTGGGTGGCTTGGCCGGCTCGCGGTTGAAGGCAGGCGGCTTGGCTGACCAGGTTGAGTCGGTCCCTCTATGGGGCTTTTTTCAAAGTTCCTCCAAAGTTCTCCAAACTTCTTGAACTTCTTCCTGAAGTTCCTCAAAGGGTCCCAAAGTGTCTCAAACTCACTCCAAGGGTCTGGAAGCTCCAAGATGGTCCTTGAAAGTTGAGGACTTCAGTTCCCACAATCCACTTGGACGTCACCCTTACAAATCTACTGGTAGTTCTCCAAGGTGCAGATTTAGTTGGTGATGTTCCAGATGAGCTCTTTTAACCTGTAGCTTTCAGGGAGTCCACTCTTTAGTTCCTTTTCAGCAAGATAATCCACAGGGCTGTAGTTTCAGATGGTGCAGTCTTCAGAGGTCAGGCCTTAGAAATCTATGCACAGCAAAACTTCTCAGCTTGGCAATGTCATGCTTCAGTAAGTTTCAAGCAGCAGATCTGGAGGGCTCTGCCCCTCTCAAATACTTATTCCAAGTTCTCTGGGTCAAGCAGGAGGTCACTTCCTGACCAATGGGAGCAGGGTAACTCCTCAAACATATGACCACATCCTGTAGAGTGTGGCATTATTTTGTCCCAGAGTGCATCAAATCTTCCAAATCCATAATGGCTGATTTTCCAGCAAGGAGGTAAGAGCTGGCTAAACACACCCCTAGGATGGCTAATTTACTTAGACTCTCCCCCTGCATCTGCTCATACCTTCCTTAATCCTACCATCTGCCTAAGGTGGGAAGTTCAGAGTTGTAAATGACACTGTTCTCTGCTCTCCTCTTTGATGAACATAGTTTACGACTCCTCCCCCTGGCCTGGCATTCCTATGGAACAGCACACTGCCCTGCCAGCAGAGCTGGTTGACCCCAGGGGCTCTTTATCACCTCTTCAAGGCAGCCTGGCTAATCCACTTAACTCTGACCAATCAGGGCAGACCACTGGAAGGCTGAATTTGGACTTACAAACAAGAAAGTCTTTTAACTTCTTGTATGTACACTTTAGGAGAAATTCAACAATATCATATTGTGGAATTTATTAATACCATTCGGGGAAGTCTTTGAATGGCCCTTCTAGCCCTCTCCTATCAAGAGTTATTAATCAATAACTTCCTACCATGTTAACCTATGTAGCAGGGGATTTGCAATGGGAAAAATGACTTGGGCCATTTTTCCAGCACCAGGACTTACAAAACCATATTTTATAAGTACTTTGCTTATATCTACAGGACCCCACCCCATGTGCAACTAGGGGAGACTTTAGGGGTTCTGAATCTGTAAAAATATTGCAGATCCTCCCTCCACAGTGCTCCTAGCATCAAAGTCGAATTTGGGCAGCACTTTATCACAATGTGGGGAGTGAAATGTGAAATTTCACTTAACCCAGGGCATATAGAACTCATTTTATAAGGGTCTACCTTATAGATACCTGACCCCTGACCCCCCCACCCCTGGGACACCTAGGGGAGACCCTGGGGGTCCCTAATATGCCATAACATTGTAGGTTATCCACTTTTAAGTGCCCCAAACACCAAAGTCGAGTTTGGGCACAATTTACTTTTTAAAAGCAGTCCTGGCACCCAGGGCTCCTTTTAAAACTGACCTCAGGCCTCAGCAGTGCACACATGCAAGTGCAGAAAGCTGCTGGCCTCTAAACTGCCGTGCCCTGCTATATACTAGGGACTGATAGGTAGTTTCAATTCCCCTGCCCTATTATATACTAGGGGCTTATAGGGTAGGTCATGCCAATCACAGGGGTACCCCAATCCATAGTGTACCCACTGTATTCTAAGTGTTTTCACTGTATTCTAAGTGTTTTCAGCATAGCACTGGCCCTGGGCCTGGTTACAAAGAGCCCAGGGTCAGTCAAAGTCAGTTACCACCAGTATCAGTCGGCAAAAAGTTGGGGGGTGCCCAGGGCACAGGATGACTTTGCAACACTGCCCTGTTGCTTGAGGCCTGTCTTATTCCTCAGAGGACTGCCCTGCTGCTACCAGGGGACTGTCCTGCTGCTTCAGACTTGCCTTATTCCCCCTGAGGCCTGGCCTGTGGGCACTGCAGAAGAAGGACTGCCTTGTTCCCCGGAGGATTTCCCTTCTGCTTGAAGCCTGCCTTGTTCCCCAAAGGACTGCTCTGCTGCTTAAAGCCTGCCTTGCTCCCTAGAGGACTGTCCTGCTGCTTGAGGCTTGCCTTATTCTCCCAGAGTACTGGCCTGCAGATTGAGGCCTGCCTTGTTCCCCAAATGACTGCCCTCCTGCTGGAAGCCTGCCCTACTGTCTGTGAAAGAAGACTGGACCTGCTCCGTTCATCAGCGACTATCTGAGTGACTCCAAGCTCCAGAGGCCTCCCTGCTATTGCCCAGCTGACCTGCTGCAACTGGACCTGCCTGAGCCCTGCTAGTGTCTTCAGGAGTGAGTTGCTGATCCCCAAGAGGTGCCTCCCCAGGTCCTGGACCTTTGGCTGGCATCATTTGAGCTCCTCATGTGAAATCCTGAAGTTCTGAACTCTCCACGCTAGACTTTGAGAAGGCAACTTTTCAACGGGACTAGCCTGGTTCCTGTATCTAGCCCACGCTCCATCGCGGTCAGCTGGAATTTGTGACTTTCCCACAGACTAGCATGGCTGAGCGGGAGTTTGTGGCTGGACTATGCTCATCAGGCCAGTTGCCGACGAGCATAGTCCTCTTTTGCTCTCTATGCCCGCTAGCACGCAGGCGTGAGCAGTATTCTCCTGTTAGTTCAATGTGAAGAGCGGAGATGCCACACTGTGTTCAATACGGCTACGAACAGACTGTAGTGTTTCCAGGCCAGCGATATTGTGTTTGGCCTCAACAAATAGCCCCATTTATGCCCAGACTTTATATATCTAGTGGGATTGCAATAATTACATGAGGATTACGTGCTAGGAGCTCTGGCCTCTTTCTCCACTCATAAATCTTTGGCACTTAGCCTGCGCTGGAGTGGCTCCCCATTACCCTTTGGGTACCACTCAGTGAGGTGTCTGCTCAATAATGGTGGCGGCATCCAAGCTTCAGGATATGGGTGAATAAACCTGAGTATGATGAAGGGGGCCCTTCTGGGGCTTATTTTGAAGAAGATTTGGGTGAAGCATTGGACAACTCGCTCCAACAATCCAGTTCAGTTCAAATAACTTTATTCGGTCTAGTTAGACCATAAAAGTATAAAAACAATCACAAAGCATATATACAAACACATCAGTGTACAGTGATCCAATAATAAATAACCGTTAAACGTCCATAAGAACGGCGCCCTCCGCTTGATGGCACGTTCAATGTATACAGCAGCAAAAATACAGATCTCAATGGTAGGCAAAGTTTGCAGATAGGTGAAAGCCGCTCTGCAGTAGTGAATATTTGCCTCCCTGAGAATGGTCAATAAATGTTTCCTCAACAGCAAGTAAAATTTGCAAAAAAACATAAAATGAAAAGTCGTTTGTGGTGACTGATCATCACAGGGGCACAGAGGTTGTTGGGAAAAATAGGAGATTTGTGACGGAAAAGCGGCCAAAAAGTGCACGGTGCATAACCTGAGTTTGACTAGTAAACATTTGTGATACTTGTTGCCCACCCATGTATAAGTATGGGGCACTGTATACAAAACTGGAAACTGATAACGCAAAATGCTTGGGTGGTAGAGACTGTTCAGGCTTTCAAATTCAGATTTTACAGCACCCCAAAACAACTACGAAACCACAGACAACTGAGCTTTTCTCTCCCAGAACAGACTTTTATAGATTCATAAATTCAAGGGTTATTAGATAAAGAGCGATGTGTTGTTCCAAATTCACACCAGGGTTTTTAGAGTAATATTTTCCTGGTGAGGAAAAAAAAGGTCGTCACAGGTTGGTACTGAATCTGCGAGACTTCAATGGATGGATTCCATACAGACATTTCAGGAAGAGATCCTCTCTAATGGCAGGATTGCATGGTCAGATTGGATCTCAAAGATGCCTATCTGACCATTCCAAGTTTTATGCCACACAGTTGATTCCTTCAGTTCCAATGAGGAGCTCAGTGGTTCGAGTTCATCGTCCTACCGTTCGGCCTCTCATTAGCCCCATGGTGCTTCACAAAGTTTATGAGCCAGTGGTCGAGTCTCTGCAAGCCTAAGGAGCGAGAATGATAGTGTATCTAGACAATCTATCATTTTAGCTCAAGATCAGTCCACAGCGAGACTGCATCTATCCTTGACAATTTACTTGTTAAAGGAATTTGATCTTCATAATAAATGTCACAAAATAGATACTGGTGCCAACCCAAAGTATTGAGTTCTTGGGTTTTCGGGTAGATTCGGCAAAAGCTCAGTTGTAGCTCCCAATGCAGAGCATAAAGTATATCAAGAAATAATTGAGGAGGGGGCGTGGCTTGCCACGAAGCAAGATGGCCGCAACCTAGACAGCTCTGCTGAGGCGATCCAGAGATTCCCCCTATAAATCGTCGCAACATCCGATACGGGGCTGTGGTCCGTACGTACGGGACTGGAGAGCTTCCGACCCCCAGCGATCTTGAAGAGAGACCTCGATTGGCGCAAATGGCCAGCGTAGAAAGAGGCGATGCAAGCAGGCCTGAGGCCGCGGGCTAAAGTAACGAGACGGAGCCGAAGTGATTGGAGCCACGAGACACCACAGTGGCCAGCGATCCTTGGCGGGGCCTAAGCAGCAAGACCGGGCTCCCATTCGGCACTGTCCCCCCGGAGAGTGCTGTGGGCTACGAGCCCGGACATCTCCATACCGGACTGCGGGCTCTGTGAGAAGGTGGGGAGTGGCTGAGGGAAAGCCACAGCATGAACCAGAGTGGGTCCGGCCCGCTGGGAGCACCCGCTGCTGACTCCATATATCGAGGGCTACATCCTGACGTGTGGCGGTCCGGGGGGCCCACACCTTCCCCCAACACTGCCGGATCCAAGATTTGCCATCGACCAGGCCGTGCCCGGCTGCCCTGAGACATGCACTGTGGGTGTGGCGCCGGCATGTTTTTGGGGGGGAGCTGAAGTGTTTGGAGCCGCGAGACACTACAGGAGCAAGTGGTCCTTGGCCGCGATCAGCCCAAAGTAAATGCTGTCTGGGGAGACATGTCGAGGCACGACCGGGCAAGACCGGGCCGATGTGATCCTGGAATAGGAAGCCGGCAACGGTGGGTAGGAAGCCCGTGCACCATGGGGGCTGAAAGTAACTGGAGGGGCCCCCCGATCTGGGCTCATCAGAGGCAGGCAGACCTGAACAGAAGAGGCACCACCATAAAGCTGCAAGTGGGGAACAGAGTGCTTAAATCAGTGTGTGTGGTGGAGACAGAGGACTTTCCTTTGACTAGATCTGGGGTCCCCTGCGGCCCACTGGGCTCAAGACCGGGAGACACATCCTGCCTGGTCAACCGGGGGGGGGGGCTTCCCGGGGAGTAGCCAGTAGGAACCCCGACAGGCCGCCAGGCATGTAGAGCGACCTGGGCAGGCGGCGGAGAGTACTGCCAGGAGGGCTCCTGGGGGACTACCCCCCGTATTCGTGGGCGGAAAGTACCGACGCTGCAGGAGATACAACCATGACAGGAGGAAAGGGACCCCGCAGTGGCCACCAGACAATATTGGACAGATACATACTGCCCAAGGAGTCAGTGGGCAGTCAGGCGGCGGAGACAGACCCCGCCCTTCCCTCCTCGCCACTCGCAACAGCTACAGAACTCACCCTAAATGACAATGTTGGCGCTACAAGGAGTGCGGTCGGATCTTGCTGGAAAAATAGATACTGTGATTACAGAAGTTACGTTGATTAGAGCACACCTAAGAAACATGAGTGTCAGAGTGAAAGAGGTGGAGGAAGTCACGAATACCCTTGTGGCGGACACAAAGACACTTCAGGAAAAAGTACAAGAACTCACAGCCACAACCAAAGTTCTAGAAGCAAGGCTGGAGGATCAAGAGGGCCGCTCCCGCCGCAACAACGTCCGCATTATCGGAGTCCCGGAGAGGGCGGAGGGGTCGGCAGAGGACCTGTATGTAGGAGACCTCATATTAAAGTCGCTCAAACCAAAGGGATTGTCCAAATATTTCTCAGTAGAAAGAACCCAAAGGGTTCCGGTACTCCATCAAGGCCTGGGGTCCCACCGCGTCCCATCATTGCCCAGATTTTCAACTACCTGGACAGAGATGTAATCCTGCAGGCCACCTGCAGTGCACCACCAACAAAAATAGACAATGCAATTATCACCTTCTTTCCAGACTTTACCATAAAGGTCCAGCAGGCGCGACAAACTTTTCTTGATTTCAAGAAAGCTTTGAGAGCCAAAGAGATAAAATACTCCATGCTGTTCCCATCAATGCTTCGAGAAACGACGGAAGGTAAAGTGTGGAGATTCTCTATCCTGGAGGAAAGCCTGGGAGTGGCTTGATTGGTGGCGAACGGTGGGAAGACAACGACATACACAGAGAGGCTGTAACGGAGAGATGAGCCAAGCGGCACATGTGCCTGCTGACGCGGGTCGGCAATCCCCTCGACTCAGTGACTCTCGGGCAAGTCTAGATGACTGAAGATAACGGAAGGATGGCGACCAGCAACTAGGAGCCACGGAACGACTCCCGGGAACTCATAGAATTGATGAATAACTCAAGTACGAAAGACTGGCGCAGAGGATGAACTCTGGAGACGCAGATAAGCATATAATTTGTACTTTCCGTTAATACAAACATTACAGATTTCACGTAAAGACATGGGACAATTTCCCTGTATGGTGCATACTAAGCCCCACAGCCCTACCACGGGGGACCCAGCAAACACATGGCTTAAGCCCACTCGATGTTGGTTAGTTCAGTTTTGGGGCGACAGGCACTCTGCAATTTGGAGGGGTGGGAAGTTCTGGGTCCACCATGCAGGGTAGCAGGGAGGGGGGAGTTACAAAGTAGGGGGTTAGATGTTGTCAAGCTTATTTCTAAATACAGAAGATGTGCAACTTCGAAGCACATCATGAAATGAGGTGGGGTAGAGGGAGCAATAGTATCACTCCCCAAATCACTATCAATGTAGCAACAGCAGCACACGTAAGAATCCCGCTAAGGGGAACCTATATGCACACAGACCACTGACATGTACCCACCGACGTCACCCGTTAGACCCTGCCCCACGCGGTGCAACCTGTTGATCGTGACATGGAATGTTAACGGCCTAGGGAACAAAGTTAAACGCACGATGGTGATGCAATATATCCGAAGACATTCCCCAGACATAGTCTTACTCCAAGAAACACACTTGCTGGGAAGCACATGCAAAGCTCTAGACAGATTTGGGTACAAATTAGTGGCACATGCTGGATTCACCACTGGGTCTCGGGGAGTGGGAATACTGATTAAAACTGTGCTACCCTTTACACCCTGGAGAACATGGCAGGACCGCCTAGGAAGTTATGTGGCCATTAATGGAACATTAGAGGGTCAGGTCCTCAATCTGTGCTCAGTATACGTGCCACCCTAGATGCACCCGAACACATTGCCAGACTTAAGCATACTACTCTTGGAGCTCCCAAACGGAGTGTTGGTACTGGGTGGTGATCTCAATGCAGTAATGGACCCCTTGTGAGAAGTTGGCCTGGTATATGCTGTTCACTAGTTAAAGTGGACACCTTGCACCAGTACAATTCGACTCTTATGGTAGATAGGTTTAAGACAACCTTTAAAGAAAGCTATCCTAGTGGTAGCTGTGGAGAGCAGCCTTCAGGCTAAGTCTTGAAGGAATGTAAAGCAGCTTGTTTTACCACACAATCTCTTGAATCACCAAATGAAAAGACACCACACAGGTATATATATCAAATATATATGTATTTATTACTAACAACTCTCTACTAATCTCTTTATGAGATTAGAAGTCAAGGACATATGCACAAATCAACGTTTCACAATAAATTAAGCACAAATATGGCTGGGGCCCTAGGGGCGTACCAGACCATATACTAAAAAAGAGACTTAGAAACAACGACTTGCAAAGAGACAAGGCCTAGGGCCTTCAGAAGTGCTGGGGCCTCACGAAACCACCCAAGGCAGGTAAGTAAAGGGCCCACGGGGGACGCATGCAGTGTGGATACACAGGCGCGAATCGCCGTTGACTTCAATGGGGCAAGTCGCGGTTGGAAATTAAGAGTTTTAGGATACATCGGGAGAACCTACAAGCAAGTCACTTACAGGGTAAGTAGTTCTAGGGCCAACACCCACAGGAGCACCGTAGTGCTGGAGTTACCTCACCCAGGGAAGCCGGGTGCATAGGTGTCCTTTGGTGTCGGGTCGCTGCGTCGTTTTCAATGGAGGACAATGAAGACTTGCTGCTTGTGAAGTCCGAAGAAGTGTCCGGTGGAATCCAAGCCTGGATTCAGAAGATGGAAGACCTGAAAGCAGAGGGGACAGTGTTCAAAGTCACTTGGCAGTGACTCGGGGCAAGGAAGATGGATGCCCACCGTCGTCGCAAGATTCAGGTCGTTCATGGGTGCCTTGACTCTTCAGCCACGAGATCCAGGGGGCGTCGACGATGACCAGGAGCTGGATTCGGCGTGTGCCACGATGTCTGCAGCTTACTGCGGTGTCGGCGACTCGATTGGAGCCAACAAGCCTTGGTAACAGCAAGTCTCGGGGAAAGCGTAAAAAGACAATGGCGCAGACCCGCAAGGTCTGAGGGACTCACCCAGCGAGGGTAAGTCAGGGAAGGCCTGGAGCAACTAGCGGAGCCCTTTGGTTCTGTAAGAAAGCCTTCAGGGGACCCACAAGCCGGCTGGCAAGAGATCGCGAAGACGCCTCGGGAGGACTCGCTCAACAGGGTCCCACGGTCACTCGGGACATGGTAGGCCTCTGATCTTCGGAGAGATTCCTGCTGGAGGCTAGGACCACACGTGATCCAAAGCACAAGTTCGTAGAACGTTGTGAAGGGGTTGCACTCGACAATAGTGCATGGTACCCAGGGGTCGCGGTTCCTCGTCACTCTTGGGGTTTACTGGCGTCAGCTTCGCTGGGGACTCACGATGGCCTTTGAGAAGTCAGGAAATCCACTTCTTGGGCGGCAGGGACTTCGGACTCCGGCGGGAGCGGCGTAGTTTGCAACCGTCGTTTGTAGTTTTTGGTGCCTGCCAAGCAGGGGAGTCACTCCTTGAATCCAAGGGAGATTCTTCAGTCTTCCAAAGGTAGTGGAACGTCGAAGGTCCAGGATTCTTCTTCAGAGCGTCGTCCAGGGATATCTAGGGTGCAATGCACAGGTTCCCCCTCTTATACTAAAAGAAGGGGAGGGACTAGCTCTATGACCCCACCTATGGGAGGGTCAGGGGAGTGGGTGGCTACACCCACTTCCCTTTGTCCAGTTTCGCGCCAGAGCAGGGGCAGGTAGCCCCTGAGCTGGTTTGAACTGGCATATGCACAGAGGAGCCTTCTGCTCCCCCAGTGCAGGACTTCAAAGCACTCTAAGAGTGCACCCACCCAGCCCCAATACACTAAACCCTGTCTGGGAGGTGGTTACACCTCCCTGTGACAGGATGCCTATTGTTGGGCTTCCTCCACTGCGAGTGTTGGTCATCAGCAGGAGGGCAGCCCAGTGTCTGTGACTGGTGGCATCCATTTTGTGATGCCAGGGCTCTGCAGGATTCTACCGCGTTTCCACAGTAGGTACATGTCTATCCCTCTAGAAGGGTGGAATGCTACCCCCGCCGCCAGGACTGGCGGGGGGGGGGGGGGGGGTAGTATTCCAAGATGTTTGACATCAAACACGACATGTTTTGATGCAGCCATTCCAAAGTTAGCATTCTACCGCGAGGATATAATGCACTTAAGAGTATATGGTTTAACCGCATCCACAAACAGCCCCAGAGAATGGACTCTGAGAGCTGCAGAGGGGCCCTGCTCAGGCAGAGGCACCCTCTCACATAGGAACCAAGCACCCTACCCTCAGGATTGATAGGGCCTGCCTTAGGGGTGACTGATAGGTTTAAATGTGTGTGCAGGAGAGATATAGGAAACCTATATCTCAGTGAGGGGTGCTAGCACCACCTCACCCAGGCTTCAGTAGCAGGCCTGTGGTGTCAGATTTAGCCTGCTTCCCAGGGGTGGCATAATACATGCTTCAGCCCCTGGTAGGCCTGTGAAGTACCTATGCCCTTGGTACCTAAGGTACCATATACTAGGGACTCATAAGGGACCACAGTATCCAATCACTAGTGCACCTAGAGTGCACTCCAAGTCATTTAGAGAGAACAGAGGGGCTGGGGCCCTGATTAGCAGGGACCCAGCCAGACTATAGCCAGAAACCAGTGTAAACATCTGAAAAAAGTGGGGGCAACATAAGAGGCAGATCCTACTCTCCTACACAACCCCCCCCAAACGCAGGGACACTAAACTAACCTTGACCAGTTGAGTCTTCGTGTTCTAAGTGGAAATACCTTGAGAGTCCATCTGCATTGGCATGTTGGGTCCCAGGTCTATGTTCCACTGTATAGTCCATCCCCTGTAGGGAAATGGACCACCTCAAAAGTTTTGGGGTTTCACCTTTCATCTGTTTAAGCCATAGGAGGGGCTTGTGGTCAGTCTGAACTATGAAGTGAGTGCCAAACAAGTATGACCTCAGCTTCTTCAGGGCCCACACCACAGCAAAGGCCTCCCTCTCTATAGCTGACCAACGTTTCTCTCTAGGGGTCAGCCTTCTGCTAATAAAAGCTACTGGCTGGTCTTGACCTTCATCATTCAGTTGAGACAGTACAGCTCCCACACCCAGCTCAGAAGCAACTGTTTGGACAATGAACTTTTTGGTGTAGTCTGGACTCTGTAAGATGGGGGCAGTGCACATGGCTTGCTTTAGGTCTTCAAATGCCTTCTGACAGCTAGCTGTCCACTGAACCTTTTTTGGCATTTTCTTTGAGGTCAGATCATTCAAGGGGGTCACTATAGATCCATATCCCTTGACAAACCTCCTATAGTACCCAGTCAGGCCTAAGAAGGCTCTCACCTGTGTCTGGGTGGTTGGAGCAACCCATTCCATTATGGTTTGGATTTTGCTCTGTAAAGGCTGAACCTGGCCTCCACCTACAAGGTGGCCCAGGTACACAACCTGACTCTGCCCTATCTGGCACTTAGTGGCCTTGATAGTGAGGCCTGCTTTCTGCAGAGCCTCCAAAACATTTCTGAGGTGGACCAGGTGATCCTGCCAGGAGGAACTAAAGACAGCAATATCATCTAGATAAGCCGAGCAATAAGTTTCCATCCCTGCCAGAACTTTATTCACCAACCTCTGAAAAGTGGCAGGTGCATTTTTCAATCCAAAGGGCATCACCACAAAGTGGTAGTGCCCACTAGGGGTCGAAAATGCTGTTTTGGCTTTTGCATCATCAGCTAATCTGATCTGCCAGTAGCCAGCTGTTAGGTCAAATGTACTGAGATACTTGGCTGAGGCCAAAGTATCAATCAGCTCATCTGTCCTTGGTATGGGATAGGCATCAGTCCTAGTGACTGCATTGAGGCCTCTGTAGTCTACACAAAACCTCATTTCTTTCTTACCACCCTGGGTATGAGGCTTGGGTACCAGGACTACTGGGCTAGCCCAAGGGCTATCAGAAGGCTCAATTACACCTAGCTCTAACATTTTCTGGACTTCAGTCCTGATACAGTCCCTGACATGGTCAGGTTGCCTGTAGATTTTACTCTTGACAGGCAGACTGTCTCCAGTGTCCACCTCATGGGTGCACCAGGTAGTCTGACTAGGGGTCAGGCCAAACATATGTCTATACTGTTGCAGAACCTGTCTGCACTCAGTTTGCTGATGGTCAGTGAGGCTGCTTGCCAAAGCAACACCATCTACTGACCCATCATCAGGGTTCTGTGAGAGCAGGTCAGGGAGAGGGTCACTCTCCTCCTCCTGTTCCTCATCAGTTGCCATGAGCAAGCCCATGTCAGCCCTGTCAACATATGGTTTCAATCTGTTGACATGGAGCACCCTCAGGGGGCTCCTGGGAGTTCCAAGATTCACCAGATAGGTGACTTCTCCCTTTTGCTCAACTATTGTATGGGGGCCACTCCATTTGTCTTGGAGGGCTCTGGGGCCACAGGCTCCAACACCCACACTTTCTGTCCTGGCTGGTACACAGTCAGCACAGCCTTTTGGTCATGCCAAGCTTTTTGTAATTCTTGGCTGGCCTCCAGGTCTTCGGTTGCCTTTTTCATGTATTCGGCCATCCTGGAGCGGAGACCAAGTACATAGTCCATCACATCCTGTTTGGGGGTTTGAGAGGTAACTCCCAGCCCTCTTTACCAAACATAATGGACCTCTTACAGGATGCCCAAACAGAAGCTCAAATGGGCTGTAACCAACCCCCTTCTGTGGAACCTCTCTGTATGCAAACAACAGGCAGGGAAGAAGAAGGTCCCATTTCCGCCTAAGCTTCTCTGGGAGTCCTTTAATCATTCCCTTCAGGGTTTTGTTGAAACGTTCAACCAACCCATTGCATTGTGGGTGATAGGGGGTGGTGAACTTATAAGTTACACCACACTCCTTCCACATTGCTTTCAGGTATCCTGACATGAAGTTGGTACCTCTGTCAGAGATGACCTCCTTTGGGAAACCCACTCTGGAGAAAACTCCAATGAGGGCTCTTGCCACCACAGGGGCTGTGGTGGTCCTCAGGGGAATTGCTTCTGGGTACCTGGTGGCATGATCCACTACCACCAGGATAAACCTGTGCCCAGATGCAGTTTGAGGGTCAAGGGGACCAACAATGTCAATCCCTACCCTTTCAAAGGGTACCCCCACCACAGGTAGTGGTATCAGGCCGGCCTTTGTTGTGCCACCTGCCTTACCACTGGCTTGGCATGTGACACAGGAGCGACAAAACTCCTTTGTGTCCTCTGACATATGTGGCCAATGAAAATGTGGAACAAGCCTGTACCAGGTCTTGTTTTGGCCCAAGTGACCTGCTAAAGGGATGTCATGTGCTAGGGTCAAGAGGAACCCCCTAAACCTCTGAGGTATTACCAACCTCCTGGTGGCTCCAGGGGCTGGATCTCTACCCTCAGAATATAGGAGTCCCTCATCCCAATAAACTTTATGGGACCCACTAGCACTCCCAGCAGCCTCAGCAGCAGCCTGCTGTCTGAGGGGTTCAAGAGAGGGGCAGCACTGTTGCTCCTTACTCAGATCTTCCCTAGAAGGGCCCCCTGCCCCCAAGAACTCAACCTGATCAGGCTCAAGTCCCTCTGGGGCAGTTCCTTCCTCAGGATCTGCTTCACCTCCCTCTGGAGGTGAATCTGTTATCTGAGACAGAGGGGAAGGCACTGCCTTTACCCTACTGCTCCTCCTCTTGGGAAGCATCTGGTCCATTGTTCCAGGATCCAGAGCTGGTTCAGTGTTATGCATTCTTGCTTGTGACCTGGTCACAGCAAATACCTCTGCAGGGATGCCCAACATCTCAGCATGAGTCCATAACTCTACTTCAGACCAGGCTGAAGTCTCTAGATCATTGCCCAATAGACATTCGACAGGGAGGTCTGCACTGACTACAACCTTCTTGAGGCCAGTTACCCCTCCCCAGGAGAAATTCACAACTGCCAGACTATGGTTGGTCCTGACATTGCTTGCATTGGTCACCTGGTACATTTCGCCCAGGATGATCTGTCCAGGGTCCACAAGATCCTCTGCCACCATGGTGACACTAGCACCTGTGTCCCTAAATGCCAAAGCCTGTTTGCCATTTATTACAGGCTGCTGTTTGTATTTGCCCAGATTACTGGGGCTTACTAGGAAGGACATATCAAGGTCTCCATCACAAATCAGCATTGCCTGAGTGGGCACTCTGACTAGGTCAGAGTCCACTTCAGAACCCAGGGTCAACCCTATTACACCCTTATTCTGAGTACCACCTCCACCAGTAGCTGAGCTAGGGGGAACAGTTGCCTTAGGGGCAGGAGTGGTGGTGGTTTGGTCTTTGGACTTGTTACAATCAGAAGTCCAGTGCCCTTTCTGTTTACAGAATTTGCACCGGGGCTTCTTTTGGCCTTTTCCCTTGTTGGATTGTGACTCCCCACCAGATGCAGATTTTTGGGGCCCTTGTGAAGACTTCTGGTCTTTTGACTTATCCCCACCTTTCTCAGAGCCCTTAGGATCCTGTTTCTTGGTGTCACCCGCTTGGTTCTGGGGTTTCTGCCTTACCCTGGTTCTGACCCATTTGTCTGCCTTCTTTCCCAATTCTTGGGGAGAGGTCAGATCTGAGTCCACCAGGTATTGATGCAACAACTGGTTCTGGCAATTATTAAGGATCTGTTCTCTCATCATCAGATTATACAATCCCTTGAAATCAGTAACCCTACTGCCAACCAGCCAACCCTCCAGAGCCTTGGTTGCACAATCTACAAAGTCAGTCCAGTCCTGAGTCTGGGCCTTTTGGGTGTCTCTGAACTTCAACCTGTACTGCTCAGTGGTTAAGCCAAACCCATCTATCAGTGCACTCTTCAGGACTTCATAATCATCAGCATCCTCTTCTCTAACAGTGAGGAGCTTGTCTCTACCTTTGTCTGAAAAGGAGAGCCACAAGATTGCTGCCCACTGCTTTTGGGGGACCTGCTGTACTCTACAGGCCCTCTCCATAGCAGTTATCCACTTGTGGATATCATCCCCACTCTGGTAGGGAGGAACAACCTTGCTCAGGTTCCTATGGTCTGGAATAGATTCTCTGCCTCTAGGGACACTGTTGCTGCCACCAAGGGGTTCTAACCCCTCTCTTCTAGAGGCTCTCTGGATCTCCAGGGCTTCTCTATCCAGTGCCAACTGCTTGGTTCTGAGGGCAACTCTTGCTTCCTCATACTGCAGCAGTTTGCACATTCTGTCAGAGGAGCTCTCTCGTATGGGAAAGTATGAGTTCCTCTGCTGGACAAATTCACTGCCAGAGTGATAAGAGTGGTCAGATTCCCTGGAAGGGGACCTATGCCTCTCATCCACTCTGTCAGTTCTCTTAGGGAGAATTCCTCTGTCCTTTTCAGGCCCCTTGGAGCCTGGCCCTTCAATCACAGAGTCTTGGTCATTCTGATTTTCATCATCTGACCCAGACACTGTAATTGACCCACCCCCTGATTCAGACCTATTAGCTCCTAGAGCCAATCTAAGATCATCTGCTGTCAGCAGATCTATCAGGTGTAGTGTGGAGGGACTCTGTCCTAGCTTCAGGTGTCTTTCAACACACATGGCTCTCAAGTCAGAGAAAGCCATGTCCTTATACTGAGGCTGAGTGGATCCACTGGTTCCACCCTTTAAGGACATTCTAGTGTTGTGCAGTGTTGTACTACCTACACTAGTTTGTGGCCTACTGATACTAGCTTGAGCTGTAGAAAGGGTGTGCTATCCCTTGGCACACAGCTCTAAGTTCAGTAGAACTTATTGATACTAAGCTTGACTTTATATGTAACTTAAGTACCTATAGTGGTTTTCAGTTAGTAATTCAAATAGAGATTTTCTGGTAAAACAATAGCAAGCTGGAATCCCACACGCTGCCCACCAATGTGAGAAGTTGGCCTGGTATATGCTGTTCACTAATTAAAGTGGACACCTTGCACCAGTACAATTCGACTCTTATGGTAGATAGGTTTAAGACAACCTTTAAAGAAAGATATCCTAGTGGTAGCTGTGGAGAGCAGCCTTCAGGCTAAGTCTTGAAGGAATGTAAAGCAGCTTGTTTTACCACACAATCTCTTGAATCACCAAATGAAAAGACACCACACAGGTATATATATCAAATATATATGTATTTATTACTAACAACTCTCTACTAATCTCTTTATGAGATTAGAAGTCAAGGACATTTGCACAAATCAACGTTTCACAATAAATTAAGCACAAATATGGCTGGGGCCCTAGGGGCGTACCAGACCATATACTAAAAAAGAGACTTAGAAACAACGACTTGCAAAGAGACAAGGCCTAGGGCCTTCAGAAGTGCTGGGGCCTCACGAAACCACCCAAGGCAGGTAAGTAAAGGGCCCACGGGGACGCGTGCAGTGTGGATACACAGGCGCGAATCGCCGTTGACTTCAATGGGGCAAGTCGCGGTTGGAAAATTAAGAGTTTTAGGATACTTCGGGAGAACCTACAAGCAAGTCACTTACAGGGTAAGTAGTTCTAGGGCTAACACCCACAGGAGCACCGTAGTGCTGGAGTTACCTCACCCAGGGAAGCCGGGTGCATAGGTGACCTTTGGTGTCGGGTCGCGGCGTCGTTTTCAATGGAGGACAATGAAGACTTGCTGCTTGTGAAGTCCGAAGAAGTGTCCGGTGGAATCCAAGCCTGGATTCAGAAGATGGAAGACCTGAAAGCAGAGGGGACAGTGTTCAAAGTCACTTGGCAGTGACTCGAGGCAAGGAAGATGGATGCCCACCGTCGTCGCAAGATTCAGGTCGTTCACGGGTGCCTTGACTCTTCAGCCACGAGGTCCAGGGGGCGTCGACGATGACCAGGAGCTGGATTCGGCGTGTCCCACAATGTCTGCAGCTTACTGCGGTGTCGGAGACTCGATTGGAGCCAACAAGCCTTGGTAACCGCAAATCTCGGGGAAAGCGTAAAAAGGCAATGGCGCAGACCCACAAGGTCTGAGGGACTCACCCAGCGAGGGTAAGTCAGGGCAGGCCTGGAGCAACTAGGGGAGCCCTTTGGTTCTGTAGGAAAGCTTTCAGGGGACCCACAAGCCGGCTGGCAAGGGATCGCAAAGATGCCTTGGGAGGATTCGCTCAACAGGGGCCCACGGTCACTCGGGACGTGGTAGGCCTCTGATCTTCGGAGTGATTCCTGGTGGAGGCTAGTACCACACGTGGTCCAAAGCACAAGTTCGTGGAACGTTGTGAAGGGGTTGCACTCGGCAATAGTGCACGGTACCCAGGGGTCGCGGTTCCTTGTCACTCTTGGGGTCCACTGGCCTCAGCTTCTCTGGGGACTCACGATGGCCTTTGAGAAGTCAGGAAATCTACTTCTTGGGCGACAGGGACTTCGGACTCCGGCGGGAGCGGTGAAGTTTGCGACCGTCGTTTGTAGTTTTTGGTGCCTGCCAAGCAGGGGAGTCACTCATTGACTCCAAGGGAGATTCTTCAGTCTTCCAAAGGTAGTGGAACATCGAAGGTCCAGGATTCTTCTTCAGAGCGTCATCCAGGGATATCTAGGGTGCAATGCACAGGTTCCCCCTCTTATACTAAAAGAAAGGGAGGGACTAGCTCTATGACCCTACCTATGGGAGGGTCAGGGGAGTGGGTGGCTACACCCACTTTCCTTAGTCCAGTTTCGCGCCAGAGCAGGGGCAGGTAGCCCCTGAGCCGGTTTGAACTGGGGTATGCACAGAGGAGCCTTCTGCTCCCCCAGTGAAGGACTTCAAAGCACTCTAAGAGTGCACCCACCCAGCCCCAATACACTAAACTCTGTCTGGAAGGTGGTCACACCCCCTTGGGACAGGATATCTATTGTTGGGCTTCCTCCACTGCGAGTGTTGGTCATCAGCAGGAGGACAGCCCAGTGTCTGTGACTGGTGGCATCATTTTGTGATGCCAGGGCTCTGCAGGTTTCTACCGCGTATCCACAGTAGGTACATGTCTATCCCTCTAGAAGGGTGGAATGCTACCCCCGCCGCCAGGACTGGCGGGGGGGTAGTATTCCAAGATGTTTGACACCAAACACGACATGTTTCGATGCAGCCATTCCAAAGTTAGCATTTTACCGCGAGGATATAATGCACTTAAAAGTATATGGTTTAACCGCATCCACAAACAGCACCAGAGAATGGACTCTGAGAGCTGCAGAGGGGCCCTGCTCAGGCAGAGGCACCCCCTCACATAGAAGCCAAGCACCCTGCCCTCAGGATTGATAGGGCCTGCCTTAGGGGTGACTGATAGGTTTATATGTGTGTGAAGGAGAGATATAGGGGACCTATATCTCAGTGAGGGGTGCTAGCACTTCCTCACCCAGGCTGCAGTAGCAGGCCTGTGGTGTCAGATTTAGTCTGCTTCCCAGGGGTGGCATAATACATGCTGCAGCCCCTGGTAGGCCTGTGAAGTACCTATGCCCTTAGCACCTAAGGTACCATATACTAGGGACTCATAAGGAACCACAGCATCCAATCACTAGTGCACCTAGAGTGCACTCCAAGTCGTTTAGAGAGAACAGAGAGGCTGGGGCCCTGATTAGCAGGGACCCAGCCAGACTATGGCCCGAAACCAGTGTAAACATCAGAAAAAAGTGGGGGCAACATAAGAGGCAGATCCTACTCTCCTACAGGGTTGGTTACAGCCCATTTGAGCTTCTGTTTGGGCATCCTGTGAGAGGTCCATTGTGTTTGGTAAAAGAGGGCTGGGAGTTACCTCTCAAGCCCCCCAAACAAGATGTGATGGACTATGTACTTGGTCTCCGCTCCCGGATGGCTGAGTACATGAAAAAGGCAACCAAAAACCTGGAGGCCAGCCAAGAATTGCAAAAAGCTTGGCATGACCATCTATCTAGGGTGCAATGCACAGGTTCCCCCTCTTATACTAAAAGAAAGGGAGGGACTAGCTCTATGACCCCACCTATGGGAGGGTCAGGGGAGTGGGTGGCTACACCCACTTCCCTTTGTCCAGTTTCGCGCCAGAGCAGGGGCAGGTAGCCCCTGAGCTGGTTTGAACTGGCATATGCACAGAGGAGCCTTCTGCTCCCCCAGTGCAGGACTTCAAAGCACTCTAAGAGTGCACCCACCCAGCCCCAATACACTAAACCCTGTCTGGGAGGTGGTTACACCTCCCTGTGACAGGATGCCTATTGGGACAGCATATCTATTGTTGGGCTTCCTCCACTGCGAGTTTCGGTCATCAGCAGGAGGGCAGCCCAGTGTCTGTGACTGGTGGCATCCATTTTGTGATGCCAGGGCTCTGCAGGATTCTACCGCGTTTCCACAGTAGGTACATGTCTATCCCTCTAGAAGGGTGGAATGCTACCCCCGCCGCCAGGACTGGCGGGGGGGTAGTATTCCAAGATGTTTGACACCAAACACGACATGTTTTGATGCAGCCATTCCAAAGTTAGCATTCTACCGCGAGGATATAATGCACTTAAGAGTATATGGTTTAACCACATCCACAAACAGCCCCAGAGAATGGACTCTGAGAGCTGCAGAGGGGCCCTGCTCAGGCAGAGGCACCCTCTCACATAGGAACCAAGCACCCTGCCCTCAGGATTGTTAGGGCCTGCCTTAGGGGTGACTGATAGGTTTAAATGTGTGTGCAGGAGAGATATAGGAAACCTATATCTCAGTGAGGGGTGCTAGCACCGCCTCACCCAGGCTGCAGTGGGAAACATCCTAAACAACGAAGTGTGAACAACGACTTACCTGAACAACGAAGTGGGAACATCGAAGAATCACATACAACAAAGTCCTGTAACCACGAAGACCTGAACCACGACTTTTCGGAACAACGAAGAATCACATACAACGAAGTCCACCCCTCATCTTCACTTTGATTCAGCAGTGTTGGAGTGTTACGCCACTCATCTCCGCCCCCTCGCCCTTCCGAACTGCACAGTAGCGAAACTGCAAATGCCTCACATTAATCTGTGGCATGTCAATCTTTTTCACCCTCCATACCTTTGGAAAGGCATTGCTGCAATCATGCTGGCTGGCAACCTGAACTGCCAAGGTCAGCCATTACGTCTTATTTGCACCCTGGCTGGCGGACTCCGAGTGTTGGGAAGCAGTCTGCTTTCATCCTGCTTGGTAGTACGATGTGGGAATAGCGTCTTTGGGAATTCTCTGGCATTCTCAGGTAGGTCATTCATTTGTATCAATGAATTTAAAAACGTAAAAAATATTTTCTGGTGTTTTTTTTTTTTTTTTTAATTGGTGGTAATGCATTTGTATTTAATTTGATGTAAACATTTTTACTTCAAGCAACAGGATGTAGGTATGATATGGGTAATGGTTTGGGAAAAAAATGTAATACCTAGTTATTAATTTTATTTCTCAGGTATTAAATTATTTTTGAGAAGATTAATTATATATTTTTTTTTATTCATTGTTAAAGAAATGTCTTTTATATCAGAAATACTTACCTTTTGCGACGGGATGTAAAGTTGATAGTGGTAGTGGGTTTGGGAAGTAATTTAATACTCAGGTAACTTTGTTGTTACTCAGGTATTAAATTATTTTTAGAAAATAATCTTTATTTCTGTGTGAACATGTGATTATTGTCATCGATTTTAAAAGTGCTTTTCCTTCCTTTTTTCAGTTCGTTATGCCGCCATTTTAGTGATCATTGCAGACAGCTGTGTAAAAATAGATGATGGACTTTTAATTTTGTGACTCTATGTGTGTATTATTGACTTTTTCTTGTTCGTCCGGTATTTAAAAGTATATCTTTCCTTTGGAAAATACGTTTATTTAAGTAATCTTTACTTAAAAAGATTTATAAAATATTCATCTATTATTACATTTAAAATAAAAAAAAAAATCAAGCACATGCTCAATTTATTTCAGCCTTACGAGTCTACTGTCCTTGATTGTGTTTGCGCATAGGGGCACAGCTTGATGTGTTTGTGTTCGTCACTTGTTAGGTGCTTAAGCAGATGAGCACAGCCTTTCATCTCACTCTGCTTGATTGTGCTCGCTGATGGGCACAGCTTGAGCATGTTTATTTAAGAGAACATACTGGCATCAATTAGTAATGGGCAATTTAAAGTATTTTCGTTGTTTAGGAAGTCGTTGTAAAAAAACTAGTGGTTAAGGATTGTTCGTTGTTTAGCTTTCGTGGTTTAGGAAGTCGTGGTTTAGGCAGTAGTTGTTTAGTCATACAATCGGCTGCAGTAGCAGGCCTGTGGTGTCAGATTTAGTCTGCTTCCCAGGGGTGGCATAATACATGCTTCAGCCCCTGGTAGGCCTGTGAAGTACCTATGCCCTTGGTACCTAAGGTACCATATACTAGGGACTCATAAGGGACCACAGTATCCAATCACTAGTGCACCTAGAGTGCACTCCAAGTCATTTAGAGAGAACAGAGGGGCTGGGGCCCTGATTAGCAGGGACCCAGCCAGACTATAGCCAGAAACCAGTGTAAACATCAGAAAAAAAGTGGGGGCAACATAAGAGGCAGATCCTACTCTCCTACACCCCTCCAGGGATAGACTGTCAAGTACAGGGAGAGATACAGGAAATGATGTCCTGAAGACATTCGTAGAAGCCCTTGGGCTGGTGGACTTGTGGCGCGAGCACAATCTCCTAGCCAAGCAATACTCCTTCTTCTCGGCATCACACGGAGGGTACTCATGGCTTGACTATATTCTAACACACTCTGACACGGCCAGCAAATTCAGGGAGACATTGCATAGGGCGAGAGGTATATCAGACCACTACCCAGTTGAGGTGCGAATGGTAGGATCACGCTTGGACCCTTTGCTGCTCAAAGATAAAAAGATTATGGATAAAATCAGAGAACGGACTGAACACTATTTCCTGGATAATCTGGGGTCCGTAGATTCGCCCTGTGTGCTATGGGAAGCTTATAAAACGGTCATAAGGCGACACATGCAGGCACTAGCAGGGGGACAGAGGAAAGAGTGGCAACTCCAATACCAAGCACTCGAAAGAGAACTCACTAAATTAGAGGCAGTGGCCAGGGAATCCGGAGAAGTAGACCCACAAACTAATCACTTACTCCGCCTAAAACAACAGGAGATGCGCAATATAGCAGAAGGAAAGGCTAGGGATTACGCCATAGCATCTCAGAGGAGACTGTATAAAATAGGAGACAAGGCCACCAAGCTAATGGCATGGCTGGAGAACAGGGACAAAGAAAGAAACTGGGTATTAAAAATAAACGACCCTGATGGAGCAACTTGCCAAACGGGTGCTAACATAACCGCAGCATTTGCACGATACTACGAGCAGTTATATCAACCCTCCTCGACAAGAACTAAAATGGAATGCACCGAATTCCTCAGACACGCAAATCTCCCAGAGCTGTCACAAGAAGACAGAAACGACCTAGATGACGAATTCACTGCAGAAGAAATAGGCAGGGCAATTAGGGCTCTACAATCAAGCAAGGCGGCCGGTCCCAACAGCATACCAGTCGAGTTCTTAAGGGGATAGCGACCCTGATAGCCCCTCACATGCGAGATATGTTTAAGGAATCACTGGACTGAGGAGGGCTGCCGGAAGATCAAAGATTGGCCACGACAGTAGTGATTCCTAAACAAGGCAAACCACCGGAGGACTGTTCCTCATATAGGCCGATCTCCTTACTAAACATTGAAGCAAAGGTACTGGCCAAGGTCCTGGCAACTAGACTCAACAAAGTAATAACTGCCTTAATCCACCCTGACCAGTCTCGTTTTATGCCACATCGGAGCACCAGACTGAACCTGCAGGGACTTTACGGAGTCCTCCAGGTGACTAAAAACAAGCCGAATCACAATGCCCTGCTGTTGTCCCTGGACGCCCGTATGGAGTTTGATAGTATAGAGTGGCAATAACTCTTTGCGGTACAGGAACTGTTCGGCTTTGGCCCTAAATTCTGCGCCCGGGTGCAGCTGCTATATACGGGACCACTAGCCAGAGTGAGGGTGAATGGAGTGGTTTCCAGGCAGGTCACACTGAATAAGGGTATGAGGCAGGGATGCCTGCTCTTTGCATTGGCACTAGAGCCCCTAGTGGCATGGATCAGAAGGGATCCACTCGTAAGAGGCATACCAATGTGGGATGAATGGGAGGAAAAAATCTCATGATATGCTGATGACATAATCCTATACATCACCAAGCCCAGATCTACTATTCACCGTACTCTTCATATATTTAAACTATTTGGGAGCTATTCCGGCTACCAGATCAATTGGGACAAATCTCTTGCTTTCACACTGACAGGTGAAATGCCGACTATGCCTCCCAGTGGGAGTGCAATGAAGGTCAGGGATAAATGTAAATATCTGGGCATTGAGATATCGCACACAGAAGCGGAATTTCTAGAAGACAACCTATTCTCCCAACTACATAGACTACGGAAGGACGTCACACATTGGAGAACGCTGCCACTCTCACTAATGGGTAGAGCAGCCCTTTTTAAGACGATGGCACTACCACCCCTTCTCTACATCCTCCAAAACACCCTGTGCACGATCCCTACAAAGTTTTTTTTCGTAAAGTAGACTCACAAGTGAGACAATTGTATGGGATGGAGGGAACTCCAGAATCGCGCTACACAAGTTACAGAGAGGGGTTTATGAAGGGGGGCTGGCAGTCCCGGATGTCCGCAAGTACTACTGGGCCGCACAACTTCTCGCCCTTAATGACTGGGTCTTCGCAGGCAGGGAGGAGCCAGCGTATTGAATGGACCACCACTCGATGGGTCAGAAAGGATATCTAGATGCACTGTATAGTAAGGACCTGACGAGCAAGCTGCCGAAACATACACAAACTACTATACGACTTTGGAGGAAGGCGACTAAATTCCTGGGATGGGAGGGCAAACTCACGAAGCGAACACCCCTGTGGAATAGCAACCTGCTAAGAGAGGTATGCGGGCTACGGGGCTTTCACAGGTGGGCACTACTGGGCATTGAGTACCTAGATGTCTGGAAAGGTTAGAAAATGATAGATTTCCGAACCCTACAAGCAGACTATCAAATGCCAGACACTGAACAGTTTCGATACATACAATTGAAACATGCCATTAAAGCACATATATCGGCGGGAGAACAAATACCAGAATATGCGCCACTAGAAGATAGAATACTCCTGGACTCCACAGTCGCAAAAGCCACCTCCCTCATATATAAAGAAATTATGAATTAGCGCCGGATTCACTGGGGTCCCTGAGAGAGGCATGGGAGATAGACGTAGGGACTCTAGAGGACGACGACTGTGAGGAGGCTATACACAGCCCTAGAGAAGTAGCCATTAAAGCACAATTCCGCCTCATACAATTTCTAATCCTGCATAGGTCATACACAACTAGAACAAGACTATACAAGATGGGTAAATGCAACTCAAACAAGTGCACGAGGGGATGCAGAGAGGACGGCACATTCTACCATATGCTGTGGGGCTGCACAGGGCTGCAGAGATATTGGGCCATATTGGATCAGCAGTTACCGGACAGTCGGTCCCACTAGATGCCAGATGGCATATACTATGTATTACTGGGGAGACTAAGTGGCCGAGATACACCAGTTTGTGGTTACTACTGGCAGCTGTAATTGCCAAAAGGAACGTAGCGAGGGCATGGGGAGCAGCACACCCCCCTAGGGTCATAGACTGGGAGAAAGACCTTGACTGGTGTGGAGCAGCCGAAAAAGTAGTCTATCACAGCCGGGGGTGCCCGAAGAAGTGGGGTAAAATATGGAACAGGTGGATGGAGTACAGAGGGATTTGAAATGTTGCTAGGATGGAAATGAAACGAGACATGCAGAAACGATGAGGTGGTTCGAGAGCCTAGCTAAACTGAATTGTTTAACTAAGTAATGTTGAAGAGGAGATATAAGAACTGAAGGGGGTTGGGGAACGAGAATGCTTTTGAAACCGTACAAGCTATGATCGCTACCATTGACCTGTGATGTGTGTTATACATCTACAAGTTTAATAAAAAGATTTTGTTTTTAAAAAGAAATAATTGAGGTCTGCATTGACAAGACAGAGTTTATCATTGAGACCGTTATCCAGGATTGCAGCCCTATTGATTTCGTCAATCCAGGCAATTTTTCGAGGTACTCTTCCCAACAGGGCCCTACAGAGATTGAAGATTCAACATCTTCGCAAGGGTCTATCATATCCCGACCAGGTACGTTTGTTGACAGAGGCCGCTAAGGAGCGGTCATGCTGTCTGGAGGACTGGAGGCCTGGAACTGCAGGGCCATGTTCAGCTGTCAACCAGAGATCATTATAGAGTTGAGCACCAGTGGGTGGGGTCTGGGGAAGCATGATACGGCTCAGCTTCCACAGGCAGCAGATGGTCGAGTGGAATTAACCCTAAACATTAATTGTTTGGAGCTTCTAGTGGATTTCTTTGCCATCAAGATGTTGTTGCCTCAGAAGGCTAGTTGGTGCATTCTTCTGAGAATGGACACCATCTTCACAGCCCGCTACATCTACAACAAACCAGGTGGAATGAGGCTGAAGTTATCGGAAATAGCAAAGGAATTTTGGCACTTCTGCCTGCAACACCATATTTCAGTTGTGTACATTCTAGGGCAGCAGAATGTAGTTGTGGACTGGAACTCCAGGTGTTTGCGAGACAACGGAGACTACAGGTTGCATCCTCAGATGTTTCAATCACTGAATAAGATGCAAGGTCTGTGCAGGTTAGACCTGTTTGTGTCCAGGTAGAACCGGCAGCTGGAGGAATTCTATAGCTGGAGGTTGGACCTAGTGGCGAAGGCCACAGATGCATTTCTCTATGATTGGTTTGGGGATTTTCATTCATTCCTGATGATGCTGAGAGTGTCAGCACAGGTGACGAGACAAAGGATGTGATCCTGGTGGAAGTCCAGGTCCTGGTTTCCAGGCCTAGAGATGTCTTGCGACTTCCCCATAGAAATCCTGGTCTTTCTGCACCGTTTCAGGGACCCGATAGGTCAACCGCACATGCTCGTGCAGACGGTGAACCTGAGACTCTTGACCTTCAGAGTTTCGCGAGTCATTGGCACGTGCCAAGACTTTAGCAACAAGCTACGTTTTATATTAAACAGGCATGGTTATCCAATACGCATAATAGATGTAAAAGGTGGTTATGCTGGTGCTACAAAAGGGGTGTGGCTCCTTGGGATGCAGACTTGCACACGACTGTGAATTTTTTGTCTGAGCTGGCAATAGAGGGGTTGGCTTATAGGTCAGTAAATAACTTCTATTTACCATTTCAGAGGGACATGTCCCAATAAATGGCAAGCCAGTAGGTAACCATCTGCTAGTATGTAAAATGCTGAGGGGAATTAGATTTCCCAATCCTCCGAAACCTAAATATTCAACATTATGGGATGTCAATGTTGTGTTGAGATTAATTGAGTATTGGCCAGCCAATGGTGACTTACTGAGGAAACAGTGGTCTGGAAAGTTGACCATGTTGTTAAGTCTCAGCTCCAGTGGAAAGGATTCTGATGTGAGAGCCTTGGATTTAACAGGTAGAGTCTTTTCTCCAGAAGATGTTTTTCACGTTTTCAAGCATACAAAGACTGTTTGAGGATGTATTTCTTTCCCGGTGTTTCCAAATAATCAGAAATTATGTTTGGTTCAATGCTTTGATGGCGCATGAGGACAGTACTAGGGAATGTAGACAGGATGGTAAAGGCCAATTGCTGATCGCGCTTCGTAAGACTTTTAGGCCAGAAATTTTAGCAGCTCTGGCCAGGTGGGTTTGATGAGTACCGCACCAGTACCGCAGTTTATTTTGATAGCTGCACAGTCTCTTGCGTTTCTGGATATTTGCTTAAAATCAGTGACTTGGTTTTGTGCAAATTCTTGTTCTAAGCCAACTAGATCATGGTCAGTAAACTTTAAGTCGGTTGAAAACTGTTCCACAAAGAACAGCATACTATCAAAACCATGTTTTTGTTTCGCAAAAAAGTTGAAAACCCTTGCATGCTTGAGCTCGTTGTAATGAAATGGAAAGAGTTTCAAAGCATAATTTACTCTAGTCTTGTGAAAGCTGTGAACTGCTCGGGGGCGTGGCTTCGCCATGCAGCAAGATGGCCGCTCGCTGAGAGGGTGCTGCCGGCGAGTCATAACCCTGCATTAATCTGAACTCTATGTGGCAATCAGAGTAATTTTCCAGCTGGTTAGGCATTCCTAACTGCCCGCAGTTGCTTTCAATGTCATTCCCAGAGCCTGTGACCCTTCGGCGAGCAGACTACATATCGACTGCCATCTGGGCCTCCCACGCACCCAGCGGACTGAATGGACTGCGGCCTAACTCTGCATGAGTGTGGGTTCCTCGGTCCCGTCCACCGGAGGCCGCCAGGACAAGAAGATCAGAAGAGAGATGCATTTTTAGGAACGAGCGTCCTGTCCTCGGCTGCCGGCCCGTGGTGGAGAGGGCAGAACTGCACTGGGCTGCGGAGGTTGGGCCCCAGCAACAGCGCTGAGGTACATTGGGTGGAATCCAAAGAGAAGAGAGGTGAGCACCCCCCTCAACATCCTACTGGAGCGCCATCTGCACCTGGGGCCCCCAAGGCCGTTCTCTTCGTTGCGGACTGTGGTGTGGGTGTTCCCGACTAAGGGTGCCGCTGCGGTGTCGTGGGGAGACGGCCGGGTGGGCTGACAGGGAGAGGGCCAGACATCCTTGCCAGGAGAAGATGACGTGGGGCGCCATCCTGCGGGCCGCACCGCTGCTGATCTAAGCGGCTGGTCCTAATGTTGTCCCGGCGGGCTGTGGCTGCTGAGAGCCTGCCGCGGGCAGCTCCCGGCTGCTACTGCTGAGACCCGGGCCCACCTGTTGGGATTCACGGGGGCCTGGCCTCGGTATCTGGTGTGCAGGCCTAGTAGGAGTTGGACAATTAGCAGACAGGTCGCAAGGCTCACAATGCAGTTCGGGCATGGCCAGGCATGATTAAAATTGTTGGCCTGACTTCTACAGCACAACTGATCTGGTCATACACGGGCCTGCACGTGCCCCTTGCTTGGAGGTGGTTGCAAGGTGAAGCGGCACCTAGGCACTCCTGAGTCTGGCAACACCCCCCCTGAACCATTCCTTGGATAGACCAGTGGGCTCCCTGTGCACTGCACAGCCGCATCATGGGGAAAAACAATGCCAAGCAGTCTAAATTGTCCTTTGAAAACAAGCGGTTAACACGCCTGGCAGATACAGGGACAGATTCAGACCTTGATGCTGGCACTAGGGATGAATCGGAGAGACAGGGCGACGATCTTCGCGCTATACTGCTGGAGGTTAAAACTAGCCTCAAAACTATCGACTCCAAGCTCGATATCTTAACTTCCCGGCTGGACCAGGTAAAGCAGCAGGTGGACACTCATGAGTCACGGCTAGACCAACTCGAAAATCAAGCATCTGATGCTCACGACTACTAGGTTGAGTCCAAGGAGCATCTGCTACAGATGGGAAAAGGTTTAAATGTGATCAAAGCCAAGAACAAAGATCTGGAGGCCCGCTCTAGGCGGAACAGCCTCTGCATTAACGGCATTCCAGAAACTACAGCAGTCTCCAAGATGGAAACCTTCATGGAGTCACTTTTGCGGAACTTTCATCCGTGTTCATCGTTGAACGGGCTCACCGCTCCCTTGGTCCAAGGCCTCCAATAGGTGCGACACCAAGGCCCATTCTAGCATGCCTACTTAACTACTGGGACTGTGACACGATCCTGCGCCTGGCCAGGGAGCGCAGTGACATATGCCATCAAGGTAATAACATTTCATTTTACCCCGACTTTACCCAATTGGTCCAAGCAGCCCGCCGTGACTTTATACCTGTAAAACATATTTTGCAGCAGGCAGAGGTGCCATACGCTCTACTGTATCCAGCTAAACTGAGTCACCTATGAAGGGAAGCCTCACTACTTCACTGACGCAAAATCAGCCCTTAAATTTGCCAAACATATAGGGGGACAGAACGCTCTCCTGGGCCCTCCCACGCATCTCTGCAGGTGCTGGACTCAGTGATAATGATTGAATATTCATTCTAATGCATGGATAGCACTGGCCTCTGGTGCTTCATTGTTACTTAGAATCATGAAAGTATGACTTTATAGCGGTTTGAATTCATATTGCTTTCGTTTGCATATGCTCTGTATTACTTGTTCCCAACTCGGCTATTTGATATTTTTGTACTCTTGAATTGCCACCAATAAGTACTTAGCTCGGCCACCCCGCCACTATGGCAGGGTAGTTCACCAGCGTTTACTGGCCCCCCCAGGGAGAACTCCCATTTTCATTCTATTTTGGGCAAATGTAATGTTTGTGGGGTTGCAGGTGGGGACAAGATCACAACCTAGTTGGGGGTTGGTGTGGGAGGTGGGAGGGATGGGCAGTTATCGCAGTTTGTTCAGAGAAGGGATGGAGGGACGTTTGGGCACTAATGCTTGGATGTGTAATTTTTTATCCACTTTACATGCCAAGTTACGCAGATGACTATCTGTGGAGAGGTGTGGTGTAGTGGCCAGGGCAGCTGACTTCAGAGCACAGGGTTCACGGTTCGATCCCCGGCTCCGGCGGCAGCTCAGCTCAGCACCATGTGACTCTGGGCAATAGCTCACTTAATTTCCACTACGGCCCCTAGCGCCTTGAGACCCGTAAGGGTGAGTAGCTGCGCTATATAAAAACGGACTTACTTACTTACATCTTTACATATGCACCGCAGCAGCGCACCCACAGGCGAGTGCATGGCCTGGACCACCAGACCGGGACCAATACGCAAGTTATCCGCGCAACACAGTCTAAAATGATGATGATCACATACCTCACTTGGAATATTTGTGGTCTAAACGATCATAGGAAAACACGCCTAATCCATTCGTACTTACTCAGACACAAAATAGATGTCTGTTTCCTTCACGTGACACATCTCAGTAGTACATCACCCTCCAAATTACATAATAGACGTTGGAGAGACATCTACACAGCGGCGTACTCCAACTACGCTAGAGGTGTTGCCACAAACTTGGACCTGCTGAACTCTGACCACTACAGACCGATTACAAATGGGCCTTTTCTGGGCAAACTGATAGAAAGAGCAGCATTCGCCTAGATGTCACAATTCATTGAAGATAATGCCATACTTTCAGACATCCAAACAGGATTCCGTCACGGAAGAGGCACAGAATCTGCCCTCCTTGCTATCGGGGATGACCTGAAGACCACGCTTGCCCGCAACGGGGTTGCTGCGCTACTTCTCTTGGACCTCTCGGCTGCTTTTGACACGGTTGACCATGACACTCTAATACAAAGACTCTACGAAGCCGGCATAGATGGGACTACTCCAGACTGGATCACACCCTACCCACGCAACAGAACTAATGTCGTACTTCACAAAAGCAGAGGCCCCTTATGGCTCTATCATGTCGCCCATGCTTTTCAACATCTACATGAAGTCATTACCGGCACTGATCAACCAATTTCACCTCACGTGCTATAACAATGCAGATGACACGCAAATACTCCTTCAACTGGAATGCCCCAAAGACATTGGAAACTCGCCAATTTTCAGTTGTCTCAGAGCCGTGGATCAATGGATGACATGGAGCCATCTGAAATTGAATGCTTCCAAAACAGAAATACTCATGTGTGGCGATTGAAAACATTATGACCCGCTCGCCACGTGGCCTGATGATCTGAGAACACCACCTAAAGTATCAAAGGAAGTAAGAAACCTCGGAATGACCATGGACTCCAAGCTATCGATGGATGCCTAAGAGAACAAACTAGCAAGATCAAGCTTTGCTACTATTAAAAACTCTGACGAATCTTCCCCCATTTGAGATTTCCACACAAGGTCCATGCTACCATCTCCCTTGTTCTGTCCAAACTCGATTACGCCAATAGCCTCTACCACGGATCACCTTCAATGACCATGAAAAGACTACAACTGATTCAGAACTCGGCAGCCAGACTACTTTTACATATAAACCCATAAGACCACATCTCCCCTGCCTTGAAAGCCCTGCATTGGTTACCGGTTGCCAGAAGATCCACATTGAAGCCGCTTTGTATCATCCACAAAGCGATACATGGAATGGGACCGTTCTTCATCAGGAATGAAATCAACAAACACATTCAACAAAGAAACCTCCGCTCCAGAGTGGCACCTTGCCTTACAATCCCAGCATACAAGAAAAAAAAACATGGGTGGCACATCCTTCTCTGTTCAAGCAGCCAAACTATGGAACTCAATACCCCCCAACACAAGATCCACGGATAACCACCTTATCTTCAGAAAACTACTCAACAATTGGCTCATCCCCACATAACCACCATACACAAACAGAATATTACAGCATATCCCTCTGTATATAAGCATTTATTTGTACTATAATTATGTACCTATATATGTGTATTGCTTTGTATAAATGTGTAGAATAATTATGTTTTTAAAAAGTATAGATATTTGTTAGTTCTGCTTAACAAATGTACATATTACTGATAGTTATATTATTTTATGTTTTTAACATTTATATAAGTGACTGCATAAATAAAGAAATCTTTTATCATAATTATTTATCTACAATTGCTTCACTATTGATTTACAAAAAAAAACAAAATATATAAATCAATAAAATTAATTTAAAGTACAACAACACTTGAAAGCCGGAGTTTATTTAATGCATCTTTAATCTATATATACTACCTTTCGTTATGCATCAATATACCTTCCATATACTTATGGATCTATATATTTATTACTTTTCTTCTAATTCAGCATATCCAATGCACTACCTAATTTCTCAGCCTATACCGCACTCAATATATCCTCTATCTCAACTCTCTGACTCATCTCAAACCTCTTTCTACTACTCTTTCCAATGCACTACCCTATTCTCACCCTATACATCTATCAATATATCCTCTACATCCACACTCATTTATCCCAAACCCCATACCACTACTATGATCCCCAAAATAACCCTTTCTAGACTCTTCCCTACTCTACCCCTCCTTGCATCATCTCATACCTCTTTTACTATTCCGATCCCCCAAAACAAGCCTTTCTAAAACCTTCCCTCTGACTCTTCCCCATCACCTCCCTTTTACTCATCCCAAGCCTCCTCCTACTGCTATTTGCTCCAAAACATCCCTCGACTATCCTTTTCAATACAAATAACAGACTAACATCTCCACCACTCAAATTAATTTCATATTTCACTATACTAAATCACCACTAATCCTTTATGGGTTCCGGAGTAGCATGCTACTCGCCGAAAAAGCGCTTGAACACCTCATCAGGGGTAGCAAACGCTATATAAATGCAAACCTTTTTCCCTCTTCTATCCCTCCGCTAGCCTTCTCACTCCAAACACCTGACTAACATATCCACCACTCAAATTACTTTCATATTTCACTATACTAATTCACCACTAATACTTTATGGGTCCCAGAGTAGCGTGCTACTCGCCGAAAGAGCGCTTCAACACCCCATCAGGGGTAGCAAGCATTATATAAATGCAAACCTTTTTCCCTCTTTTATCCCTCCGCTATCCTTCTCAATCCAAATAACTGATTAACATATCCACCACTCAAATTGCTTTCATTTTTCACTATACTAATTCAACACTAATCCTTTATGGGTTCCGGAGTAGCATGCTACTTGCCGAAAAAGTGCTTTGAAGCCTTGTCAGGGGTAGTAAGCGCTATATAAATGCAATTACAATACAATACAATATTGATACGCAGAAGGTTAGGTTGGGTTACATCCCGCTCGCTGGTTGACCCTGATGGCAGATATGTAATTGTGGGTGGCACACTGGGTGTGACACGGATCACCATGGCGGCAGTATATGTGCCCAATGTTGATGATCCCGACTTTTTCTGCACTATTTGGTCGAAGATTGCCCTATTGGGTTGCGATACTGTAATCTGGTGAGGCGATTTTAATGCTATATTAGACCATACTCTCGGCCTGTTGGGCTTCTCTCGAAGTCTCCAGGGATCGATGCTAAAATCCCTCACACAGGAACATGGTTTGGTAGACATTTGGAGACAATGGCACCCAGTTGCGAGGGAAGGCACTTGTATTTTGATACACCACAGTGTGTGGTCCAGGCTTGATTTTTGGCTTGTATCTGTGATATAGTGACATGGGCCGCTTTCCGACCATGCCCCAGTCTTGCTCAGGTTGGCACTACCTCAGTCGATACCTCGAGCATTCAGTTGGCGACTACCCCCATATGCCCTAATGGATGCGGTCTTTAGGGCAGAAATTCGCAATGAGATAGTAGAATACTTCTCACTTAACGAAAAATTGGTATCTTCTCCTATAGTGCTCTGGGATGCCTTCAAGGTGGTAATTAGAGGGGCACGTATTGCTAAGCAATCTGGAGTATTGAAGGCTATCAGACAGTCCCTGTCACAGTTAGAAAGCGCCATCCGTGATACTGAGTTGGAATATTACCGTACCAACGGGCCTGAACACCTGGCCACTCTTAGGGAGAAAATTTCAGAGTTTGGGGACGAGACTCAGAGGGAGACTCAATTTTTAGGAAAATTTGCTATGGCTCGATGATATGGGAAAGGGGACTGCCCCAGCAAAACCTGGCCACTATCCTCAGACCTCCGCACACTTCATCAAATATCACTGAGCTCTTGGATGCTGACTCCAGTCCAGTGAGGGGCCCGAGTGCTCTACTGGAACTCCTAACTGATTTCTATGCCACATTATATTCCTCTACCACTAGCAACTCGACCTTAGGACTGCTTGAATATTAAGACTCAATTGAATTGTTGTGGCTGGGTAAGGCACATCGGGCCTACCTCGTTGAACTCTTCACTACGGAGGATATCATTCATGTGATACATAGCCTGCCAGGAGATAAGGCCCGGGGCTGGATGGGCTGACAGCCTCCTTTTATAAATCTTATGCATCAATTTTGGTGACACATCTCCTGGCTGTTTACCAGGGGGCGGTGGATACCTGAGTCCTGCCCCCTTCCATGCCAGAAGCAGTAATATTGACACTTCTAAAACCGGGGAAACCCGCAAATCTCCCACTGTCCCTTATCAATATATCAATAACAAAATGTATGCTAAATTGTTAGCTAACAGATTACAGCCAATCCTCACCCTCATAGCCAGACCTGACCAATCGGGATTCATAACCGGACGTTCGACGGCAGACAATCTACGCATGTATTTTGCGGTATTACACCACCTCGACCCCCAGGTACCTGGACTTGCAACCCTCCACGACGCCACTAAGGCATTTGATTTACTGGAGTGGACTTACCTGTTTACAATTTTGACATGGATGGGCTTCAGTTCTAAGTATATACAACAGATTCACCTGCTTTACACTACTCCCAGGAGCCGACTGTGTGTGAATGCCCTTCTCTCGAATCCATTCCCCATGACACGGGGCACGCGTCAAGGATGCCCCCAGGGCCAGACTGGGAACCGAAACCGGCCCTGGCAGACTGCTCGGCCGGCCCCCCTGTGGGGGCTGAGGGGGTGCGGCCAAGCTGTTTGCAAGGGCCGGTTTCGGACGATTTTGTTACCGGGGGCCGATATTGCAGGCCCCCGGTAACAAAAACGGCCCCCAGGGGCCCAAAACCGGCCCCCACCCTGGCGACCCACCGGGGAAACGCCCGGTGCCCGCTACGGCCAGTTCGGCCCTGGATGCCCCCTATACCCTCTCCTCTTCGCTATAGTGATGGAACCTCTGGCGGCATGACTTTGTCAACACCATGCTACCAAGGACTGGGATTCTCATCTAGAGGACTAATTGTCTCCTTATATGCAGACGACATCATTCTTTACACAGTGGTGGCTGGTGACATTTGAAAGTGGTGGGGAGTAAATGTTGCGTGCGGTACACTGTGGCGAGCGAGCGTAGCGAACGAGCCCGAACATATCAAGCGGGGTTCGGGAGGGTTCTCCCCCCGAGGAAATTTTGAAAAAAGAGCGGCCAAATGGTGCATTTTCAAGGATATTTCAGAAAGCAAGAATGTTAATAAAGCAATTGGGAAAGTGTAGCAATTACATCAATATAGAGATTTTGTATGATAATATAATGTAGGTTGCTGCTTATCAATATAACCACAGATCTTCATTACAGACTTTGAGATAAATAACAATGCTGAGTACCTCACATATTTCTTTATTTATTGATATCTTTAGAAATTACGTATATTGAGGAAATACAAGCTACTGTGATTTATTGGACTGAACATGTTGAGACAGCAAGCAATAAACATCAACAGGTAGTAGGGCACCCTACAAGGCACTGTACGTCTCATTGAGAGCAACCAACCATAAAGTGAACATTACACAGATTGAATGTAGGCATAATACGTTATACACCATTAATTTCAGTGTCTCCAATATCTGTACAGCAGATAAGAAACAACTGAGCAGGTCACAAACGAGCAGCATTCAAAAACGGCCACAAACTGTTCAAGAAATGTTAGGATTAACAAATTGTTCACTTTTTGTAGACAAAATCAGCACGTCTGTCTTTAATAGCAGCGAACTTCTCAATAACTTGAACGTTAAAGTCTGGGATTCTTTTAACTAGGTCTCTCTCTATAGAGAGCATTACTAAAGCATTCAGTCTTTCCTGAATCATGGTGTTCCTCAGGAATGTCTTAATTCTGTTTAAAGTAGAAAAACATCGTTCCGACTCTGCTGTTGTCATAGGAGTGGTAATGACGACTATTTTTAGTAAAGCCACTGTCTCTGTAAGTGACTTTTCCATATTAAGTTTCTGAATTAAAGCCAGCAAAGAAATGGCACCAGTGGCCTTCCGGTACACAGGCATTGAGTACAGTACAGTCAACTCAGTTTTCAGGTCCTCTTTGTTGAGCATAGGATAAGCTTCCACAGCCTCATTCAGAGCTTTCTCAGGGAAGGATTGATCATATTTTGCAAAGTGTTCACTTTGCAATAATACTGCACTCAACAAATGTTTTAATGTCACATATCTCCTTTGCAATTCGGACCAGACTGCTGATGTTTTTCCTGCGGTTTGAAAAAGTAGAATCCTTTGGCAGTCTGCTGTCTAAATTGTCAACCCCATCTCTCACTTTGCTCATGCTGGTGACAAACATACTGGTATCTCTTTGCACAGAGACAGTATCTATAGCTCGTGATTGTAACTGGTTATATAATATGTCGACATAAAGCATTATTTCATGAAATAAAAACAGAAAGAACTGAAACTCTCTGTCTTGTAGTGTTCTAGCAAAGCCACGGCTTCATTCTGACTTTTGAAATCAAAGTCTTCATTGGCTTCTATGGCATCAAAACATTTCTCAAGTTCCTCCCTATGTTGATATATTAGGTTGATTGTACGTATGTTAAAGTTCCAACGAGTTGAGGGTCCCCTTGGAAGCCTTTTGGCCACAATCTCCTGAAGTACTTCCGTTTTTTTGGGGGAACGTGAGAAGAATGCTGCTATGCCTCCTACATCGAAAAAGAAAATTCGTGTCTCAGAGATCTTTGATACTGCCTGTTGCATAATAAGATTAAGTTGGTGGGCGTAACAGTGCACATAATGAGCATTAGGGTACACATCTCTAATTCTTTTCTGTACTCCACCAAGGCTTCCACTCATTACGGACGCACCATCATAGCTTTGTGCGATAAGGTTTTTTTTTTGAGGCAGCTCTGGAAAAATCAAGTTCAGTTCACGCAGTATAGCTGAAGTAATGGTTTCTGCACTAGAGTCTCTTAAATGTGTGAAACCATAGAATCTCTCCACAACTTTACTGTCATTGTCAAGGTACCGAAAGACTAATACGGACTGTGTTTTTGTGGCCACATCAGTGGTGTCATCAGCCTGAATAGCCACAAAGTCTGTGTTTTGCACCTCTTGGACAATATGGCTTCTCATAATTTCTAGCATACACTCAAGGAGTTCATTTTGTATCGTTTTAGAGGTGCCCTTAAAGACTGTAGCACTTGCTAAATGTGCTTCCATTTCACTGTCTATGCTTGCTATTAAATCCACAAGGCCTCTGAATATTCCAGGATTTGAGGAACTTTCAGATTTATCATGGCCTCGCAATGCCAGTTCGAAAGCACCACAGAAACTAATGCAATCAATGATTTTTGATAGAATGTGTCTATTCCTATCAACGGCTTCATTGTGTTTCTGTATTGTTTTGCGGTATGCGTCGTTTATGTGGGCTTCAATCGGTGTGTCTCCCAACATTCCCAGTCTCGTCAGGTTTTCCATATGGCTTCTTGTGTGTGCATGCTTCTTTACTTTATCTGACAAATGCTTCAAGTCTTTTACTCCTTGTTTTGTCCAAGGAATTTCACCACCAAACAGCAAGCAGGGGAAGCAGAACAGAGAATTTCTTGACAGGCACTCTGTAAGCCAATCAACTTTTGTGTACCAGGTGTTTGAGAATGTACGTTTGTAAGTTTTCCCTCTGTCCTGGGAAATTTGTTGTAGTTTTAGGTCAGGCCGATCAGGTCCTAATTGCTTTATATTTAGTTTCTCTTCAAGTCTCCGTCCAAAGAATGCCCTTGCAAGTAGCTGTTCTACTGTATTCATGCTGATGCTGGCCTTACCAATATTAAAGTAACCTGTCAATAATCAAAGTACAATGTATAAGGTTTGGTGCAATAATATCAAATTTCAGTATAAATACATTTCTTGTGCATTATCGCAATATATCTCCAACAGCTCCCCTTTGCACAACATGACTGCTAAAAATACAGCCTTACTGCCTGCTGCCTCTGTGTGCCATACTGGTTGCTGAAGGCACTGAAACAGACACTGCTTGAGGGCCTTTAACAAGGCAAGGGATAGATAGTGCCATTAACAACCATTATAGCCCAAAGCACAGGGCTAAGGCTATTAGTAAATTCCATCCACTGAGGGTACAATGTTCAAAATGTGCACCCACCCCAACCACCATGTAGAGTGACCACATACATAGCCCTAACTCCAATGTAAAAAAATATAGCATCAGTTTCCTTACCTTTAACACTGGTGTTTGCTGGGTTGTAGCCGGGGTGAAAGAGCAGCAAAGGAGGTTGGGGCCTCTTGTTCTTCGCCCACAAATGGCCCAAACATTAGGTAATGCTGGTCAGGCTTTACAAGGTGCTGAAAATAAAAATATAACAATTTAGTCAACCAAACACAGACGGTCCTCTCACAGATGAGACAGCGCCCCTCAGCCTTCACATGCAGGAACCAGTCCGTCCGACAACCCATCCATCCACACCCAGATAACCTTTGTGAAGTGTCTTGCACTAGGTACGAACACATCACCACGTTTTTAGTAACTTTTGATATGTTTGAGCTAGAAACACATTTTTTGTTAAAATCTGCAGATTATGCAGCAAATGAAGGATTAAGTGGCAAATGCAGCTATCATAATTATGCGGTGAAAGAAAGCCATGGCCATAGAAAAGCGTCATTCCACTGGCCCTGAGCATACGTAACTGTGGGGCGTGCTATGTTGAAGGACTAGGGAGCGGGCCCGACAGCTACTTGATTAAGGTGGCCCTGTTTTAATTAACAGCAGCCCCTCCTGACATACTTTCTAAAGGCTGCTAGTCACAAACCCGATGAAACCAAACAATTCAAACTGGCCCAACCCAGGGCTTAACTTGTAAAAGAAAGAGCCCCAGGGCAAAGCTCTGCTATAAGCCCACAGCTGTCACTACTAAGGGGTCGATTCCGATTCGGGCCGGAAAAAGCACCGACCGACTCGGAGCCGGAAAAATTACCGACCGACACGTACCCGTGGCGCCCAACACGCCAAGTACGATGCAAGCCGCGATAAATCCGACCGACACGTAAGGAAACCAAGTCGACCGACCGAGCCGCACGGAAAATAGCAATCCGGCCGGAAAAACACGCGAATCCAACCGACCGACACGCACCCGGAACAAATCCGACCGAAACGTACCCGCCAACTCCAAACCGCAAAGTACGATGCAAGGCGCGAAAACCACGACCGAGTCGGACGGAGGACAAGCCGTACGACCGACACGCATACAAAACCGAGCCGAAGCAACACAATACACCGCGACCGACGCGTACGCAGCATAGAAAACTGCACAAACACAGCGTGAACGAAACGGAAAACACCGTATGAGACCAATGCAGGGTCCGACTCGGTCACAAGAACGTTTCCAACATACACAAACAACACAAAGGAAAAATCACCCAAAAAAAGGCCAAACAAGCAATTACCAAGCCAATAAATACTGGGGGGGTGGGGACAGAGAACAAAGACACACCCACAACTCCACCTATATAAAGGACACAAATCACTACCATGAGCCTTTGCAAATGCCATTCCACTGCCAGCACCCAAGAGAAAGCAACCACACACCCACAGCTCATCCCTCACACAAGCCACACACCAGCAGCACACCAACAAATACCTACCTCACATACACCCAGCAAAACACACACTCACACACCCTCACCTGCACACCAACACACACATCACTCACCATCACCACCCATCACCATGCCCCCCAAGAAGAATCACAAGTTCCTAGATTGTGAATTGGAAGTCCTGGTAGACGAGATCCTCAGGGTAGAGCCACAGCTGTTTGGCACATTGGTCCAACAGACCCCCATGTCGCAGAAAACCAAGATGTGGGAGAGGATCATCAACAGGGTGAACGCCCAATCACCATGTCGGCGCACAAAGACCGACATCCAGAACAGGTGGTATGACGTGCGCAGGAGGGTACGGAAACTGCTAAAGCAAGACTACATCAACAGCCAACACACCGGCAGTGGCCCTCCTGCCAAGCCAATATACCTCAGGCCCTGGGAGGAGAAGGTGCGGGCCATCCTTCCGCCAGTGAGCATATATGGACTAGAGGACATCCCAGAGCCTGGTGAGTACACAACAAATGTACACAATATACTGCCACAAAACACACACACATCACTGTCAAGGGGAGAGTCAAACCATGCACTCATAGCAATCACACAGCAACCAGAAAAGAATCATCCCAAAATGTGTATGTCAGTCAGAGAACACAACACATGCCATCAAAAAAGTCACATCCAACTGTGCCAACACATGTACAAACACAACCACAACTACAGCTAGGCAGTGGCACAAATAGAACTAACAAACACATCCACACATGTAGCCACCACAACAACACCAACACACAGTGAAGACCACTCAAAGGAAGGAATTCTGTGTATGCTGGCCAAGTCAGTGTAGCCAATAGCATCATGGGAGTCGCAGTCACACATATTGCCCGCACCAAAACTGTCCCATCAACACCACCATGAACCATGCGCACATCACAGGGAGTGGAGAAGGACTCACAAGATGGCTGACACTGGCTACTGCTGTGGGGAGCACAAGGCCCTGCTGCCAACTGTGCACCAACAAACAGCAGGACACCACTGACTGACATCCTGAGAGACAACTTCCACTCCCTGCAATGCAAGCACGTTCCATGGTGGGATATCTGGCTGGCTGGGTGGGAAGGAGGACTCACAGCACTGACCATAGTCACAAGCACCTCCCCTCACACCCTCCCCAACACAAACTCCACAGTACCCACCTGGTAGAATGCAATGCCCTCCATCCTAACACAAGATCCCACAAAGCACCACCACCCTGGGTTATGTTGTGTGAAGCACAGGGACACTCTTGGGACTCTTAGCCAAACAACTGCCAGGACAACACTCCCAGCCATCCTGTCAGCACAGCCAGCCCACCCCACAGGGAAGCAGAGTCAAAAGGAAGGAAGCATGGGCATGCTGGGAAGGGGGTGGAGGCAATAGCATGATGGGAGTCGTAGTCACAGACATTGCTCAGCCTCACAACTGTCCCATCAACACCACCCTGAACCATGCTCACATCACAGGGAGTGGAGAAGGACTCACAAGATGGCTGACACTGGCTACTGCTGTGGGGAGCACAAGGCCCTGCTGCCAACTGTGCACCAACAAACAGCAGGACACCACTGACTGACATCCTGAGAGACAACTTCCACTCCCTGCAATGCAAGCACGTTCCATGGTGGGATATCTGGCTGGCTGGGTGGGAAGGGGGACTTGCAGCACTGACTATAGTCACCAGCACCTCCCCTCACACCCTCCCCAACACAAACTCCACAGTACCCACCTGGTAGAATGCAATGCCCTCCATCCTAACACAAGATCCCCCAAAGCACCACCACCCTGGGTTATGTTGTGTGAAGCACAGGGACACTCTTGGGACTCTTAGCCAAACAACTGCCAGGACAACACTCCCAGCCATCCTGTCAGCACAGCCAGCCCACCCCACAGGGAAGCAGAGTCAAAAGGAAGGAAGCATGGGCATGCTGGGAAGGGGGGTGGAGGCAATAGCATGATGGGAGTCGTAGTCACAGACATTGCTCAGCCTCACAACTGTCCCATCAACACCACCCTGAACCATACTCACATCACAGGGAGTGGAGAAGGACTCACAAGATGGCTGACACTGGCTACTGCTGTGGGGAGCACAAGGCCCTGCTGCCAACTGTGCACCTACAAACAGCAGGACACCACTGACTGACATCCTGAGAGACAACTTCCACTCCCTGCAATGCAAGCACGTTCCATGGTGGGATATCTGGCTGGCTGGGTGGGAAGGGGGACTTGCAGCACTGACCATAGTCACAAGCACCTCCCCTCACACCCTCCCCAACACAAACTCCACAGTACCCACCTGGTAGAATGCAATGCCCTCCATTCTAACACAAGATCCCACAAAGCACCACCACCCTGGGTTATGTTGTGTGAAGCACAGGGACACTCTTGGGACTCTTAGCCAAACAACTGCCAGGACAACACTCCCAGCCATCCTGTCAGCACAGCCAGCCCACCCCACAGGGAAGCAGAGTCAAAAGGAAGGAAGCATGGGCATGCTGGGAAGGGGGAGGAGGCAATAGCATGATGGGAGTCGTAGTCACAGACATAGCTCACCCCCACAACTGTCCCATCAACACCACCCTGAACCATGCTCACATCACAGGGAGTGGAGAAGGACTCACAAGATGGCTGACACTGGCTACTGCTGTGGGGAGCACAAGGCCCTGCTGCCAACTGTGCACCAACAAACAGCAGGACACCACTGACTGACATCCTGAGAGACAACTTACACTCCCTGCAACGCAAGCACGTTCCATGGTGGGATAACTGACTGGCTGGCTGGGTGGGAAGGAGGTCTGGCTGTCAACCAAACACAAGCAATGCAGACCATGTTCACACCCCAGAAAATACATAGAAATGCCCAAATAATGCAGGACAATGTGCCACACCAATATCAACCCCTGACTGTGACGACTTAGGACAATGCAATGTACAGGCCCGCACCCAGAGGCACAGTCACAACTGTCAGGTGTGTCAACCACTGATGCCTGCAGAAACATGACATACATTGTTTGTGTCTCCCAAAAACAGGTGATGATGGGGACACAGCAGCAGACGCTGAGGAGTCCCAGTCCCAGGCTCAAGAGGATGCCGAGCTCACTGGCGTCGTACAGCCTCTGTCCTCCTCGGACGATGAACAACCTGGCACATCCGGTGCAAGTCAACATGCAGCACCAGCAGGACCACCAGCTGCAGCACCAGCAGGACCACCAGCTGCACTCCCTGCACCCACCCCTACAACGACTGTCACCACGAATACCATCCCTGCCGACATGGACAGAATAAGGAGCAACACCAGCGCAGTGACCCTGGACCAACCTGGGGCCATGGACACCACCACCATCAACCCCCAAGGTGGACCAGGGTTATCTGTGCGTGCAACTGCACACACTGCACATGTCAGCAGGGGTGGTGGGAGGGGTGGGAGACAGAGGTCGCTGCTTGCAGACGTTGCTGGTGTGCATGAAGACCCACAACTGGTACGCATAGCTGATGCGTACCAGTCCAGCACCGGAGAGCTCAGCCAGGTAGTGGGGCTCCTCAGAGACATCAAACAGCAGCAGGCTGCCCATCATGCCCGCTTGGACTCCCACATGTCCCACGTGGAGTCACACATGTCACGTGTGGACTCACACATGTCCCGCGTGGAGTCCAAGTGGGATGTACTGCATGAGATGACGGCGGTGCACAGGGACATTTTACAATGCCTCCGCCAGATGAACAGTAACCAGTCCACACCTCCCTGTGTGCCAACAACATCTGGTACCGAACAAACTGCAACTGCCACAGGGAGGGAGGAGGACTCTGGCGGAGAGTCCCCTGCACCGCAGCAGCCTGCACTTGAGGGCCCCCCCCCAAGAAGAGGGGTCGTCCGAGGAGGGGAAAGTGAGAGGCTGATGGCCAAGCGCAACTCCCAGGAAGCCTGAACCTGTTCTGGATTTTCGCCTTTGTGCACAGACTGTTCACCCTGTTGACGGCAACACTACTCCCACACATTGCATGGGGAGTACAAGTTGGACCAATGTGTCAGACAACTGTGGCCCCGATACTGGGGATCCTGTCTACCTGGACTTTCAATTCACCTAGGAACTTGGGATTGCAAGATTCATGTACAGCACAACCCATCCTATGCACTATTAACACAAATGTATCACAATAAACACACTAATACACCATACTTGCCTCTGTCGTGATTCCAACGTGGGTGCTGTTATGGGGATGATGAACTGCAAAATTACACTGTGTATGCGAACTGCAACAGCAAGGACAACACAGGCATGTGAGTACAGGCAACGTGACACATATGAGGGAGACACACCACCAGGGCTACACAACACATACACACCTAGGCCATCTGACTCATTGCCTACACTGATGTTGCCAGGGAAGACGGTGCAATGCACAGACACCACACCCATTCCCAGTTGTAGTCAAGTAGCCCACAGGTGCAGTAAGCAAATGGCAGTCAAATGTGTGACCACAGACAACGCACATCACTAAGTGAAGCACAGGTTTATTACACAGTAGCAACATGCCGTAACCACTACAGATGCAAGGTAACCCCACCTGGTAGCGGGCACGCAGTCAACAACTGTAGACGGAAGGAAGTCCATGGGTGTGGCGCACATCACCTGTAGGGACACAACAGCTACCAGCCTGGATGTGCAATCACGTCGTCGGTGGACACAGTTGACCAAACGAATCTGAAAGTACCCTGTGAAGGACAGAAATGACACACAGTCAAAAGCAATGCAGTACAGGACAGAACAGCAAAACTCATGCACAATACATGTTACAAGATACCCACCCAGAACCAAGTTAGCATGTCAACACTGTTGGGGAGTACAGCCCACCTGTAACCACACATCGCAACACACATCCAGTCAAGTAGCCCATGGACACACTCCAACAGCGCCAGAGCCCCACCCACACATCATGCCAACTCACATCATTCACATGACACCTCAGGATACTCACATTCAGCTAAAGAAGTTGGTGATGAGCTGTGTGCGGACATCACCATCACCATCATCATCATCATCGTCACTGGCATCGTGGTCCAGGCCAGGATCCTCCACAGGTGGCGGATGTTGGTCATCGTCATCCTGGATGAGAGGCAACTCCTTCTGCACTGCCAGGTTGTGTAGCATGCAGCAGATGATGATAATCTTGCACACTTTCGCAGGGGCATATGGGAGGGACCCTCCGGTCTTGTCCAGGCAGCGGAAGCGGCTCTTCAGGAGACCAAAGGTCCGCTCAATCACTCTCCTGGTCCGACCATGTGCCTCATTGTAGCGCATCTGGGCAGGTGTCACAGGGTTCCTGAGGGGTGTCAGCAACCACGGCATGTTGGGGTATCCCGAGTCACCTACGGACAGACAAGTGCACATCAGCTGACTAGGAAAAGTGGGCGGAATACTACAGATCAGATCACACACAATGGCACAAAGTCAGTACACACCGACAAGCCAGGCACGCTGGTTCTGCATCTGTGCCATCATCCTGGGGATGCGACTACTCCTCATCACAAAGGCATCGTGTGCTGAACCAGGGAAACGGGCACACACGTGTGTGATGGTCATGTCTGCAAGACACACCACCAGTGCATTGACCGAGTGGTAGTGCTTGCGGTTCCTGTAGGCCTGCTCCTGGGCCTGTGGTGGTACCAAAGCCACATGTGTCCCATCAATGGAGCCAATGACATGCGGCATCCTCCCCAGGGCATAAAAGTCACTCTTCACGTCAGTGAGTCGTCGCAGTCTAGGGAAATAGATGTACCGGTTCAGGAAGAGCAACATTGCCGCCAAAACATCGCGGAGCACACGGCTGAACATGGTCTGTGACATCCCACCAGCAGACGCCACAGTATGTTGGAAGGTACCAGTGGCAAAGAAGTGTAGGGCTGCCATCACCTTCACCTTGGGGGTCAGCGCTGTAGGATACGGCCGGCCAGGCTGCAAATGTGGGGACAACTGCACTGCCAAATCCTCAATCAGCTGCCTGGTGAAGCGGTACCGTCGGATGCTGTCCCGTTCCACCATCGTTGCCAGGTCTGGGAATGGCCGATGGACAGCAGGAGCCCTGCAGTGCAGAGGAGAAGTAAGCAAGATCGTCAGTCACCCCACATATGCGGCATTGAACACACTCAAGATCCCAACATACATCATCATGAGGCACAACTACATGAAGTGTGCAGTACCGGAACGACATGTATGGTACATACATGGCAAACATCTGTCAACACGGTCCTACAGGTGGCATCAATTTGTCCCAGGTTGGCCCATTGGATATCATGATGCCGTGTCACAGTCACCCCCACAGTGACAAGTGAGGACAGATGTGCCCCAGGCACCACAGCTCAACGACAGGCACATTCCCAGGGACCCTGTAATGCCACATGGACACTGGCATCACCTGGAGTATCATGTGTACACCACAGCAAAACAAACATGACCCCCACAGGTAGTGGCCACACTTGCCATGGCAGGACAGACATGGACGTCTGTGACACACACGCACAACATCAGAGTCCATGCACACACAACGTGGATGTGGAGACTGTCTCCCATTGTGCACATGAAATCAGAGACATTGTAAACACTACATGCACAAAGACTGTGGAGGGCCATCACTATTGTGCCACTGGGACACCCTGGCTCAAACATACCGTCCCACATGGGACTCACGGGGTATGTGACATGACATACACAAACACCACTGTGAAATGTGACCATGACACATGCACAGATATGAACAGTTGCACATCACAGTGGTCACGTACACGTAACACCCAGGATCCTGTCCCCATGAACACGTGCACAGCCTGGGGGTGGCTGCCCACAGGTGACACCCACAGGACAACATGTACACCAACATACACACAATAGGAAATGCAGCCTTACATGCCTTATGATAAGGTTTGGACAGGCTGTCGTGATGTAGGTGTGCCCCTCACTCCCTGGGAGCTATCTGTGGCTGGCATATGTCCATCTGAGACAGGCATGCTGACCTATGCCAGTCACATGTACAGTGATGCGTTGAACCGCAATGGACCGATCGGTGCCTCCGGCCGGCCCATTGCCTTCAATGTGTGCGGGTACGCGTTGTACCCCTGTGCGCGTTGAACCGCAATGGACCGATCGGTGCCTCCGGCCGGCCCATTGCCTTCAATGTGTGCGGGTACGCGTTGTACCCCTGTGCGCGTTGAACCGCAATGGACCGATCGGTGCCTCCGGCCGGCCCATTGCCTTCAATGTGTGCGGGTACGCGTTGTACCCCTGTGCGCGTTAGTACCGCAATGGACCGATCGGTGCCTCCGGCCGGCCCATTGCCTTCAATGTGTGCGGGTACGCGTTGTACCCCTGTGCGCGTTGTACCGCAATGGACCGATCGGTGCCTCCGGCCGGCCCATTGCCTTCAATGTGTGCGGGTACGCGTTGTACCCCTGTGCGCGTTGAACCGCAATGGACCGATCGGTGCCTCCGGCCGGCCCATTGCCTTCAATGTGTGCGGGTACGCGTTGTACCCCTGTGCGCGTTGTACCGCAATGGACCGATCGGTGCCTCCGGCAGGCCCATTGCCTTCAGTGTGCGGGTACGCGTTGTACCCCTGTGCGCGTTGAACCGCAATGGACCGATCGGTGCCTCCGGCCGGCCCATTGCCTTCAATGTGTGCGGGTACGCGTTGTACCCCTGTGCGCGTTGTACCGCAATGGACCGATCGGTGCCTCCGGCCGGCCCATTGCCTTCAATGTGTGCGGGTACGCGTTGTACCCCTGTGCGCGTTGTACCGCAATGGACCGAGCGGTGCCTCCGGCAGGCCCATTGCCTTCAGTGTGCGGGTACGCGTTGTACCCCTGTGCGCGTTGAACCGCAATGGACCGATCGGTGCCTCCGGCCGGCCCATTGCCTTCAATGTGTGCGGGTACGCGTTGTACCCCTGTGCGCGTTGTACCGCAATGGACCGATCGGTGCCTCCGGCCGGCCCATTGCCTTCAATGTGTGCGGGTACGCGTTGTACCCCTGTGCGCGTTGTACCGCAATGGACCGATCGGTGCCTCCGGCAGGCCCATTGCCTTCAGTGTGCGGGTACGCGTTGTACCCCTGTGCGCGTTGAACCGCAATGGACCGATCGGTGCCTCCGGCCGGCCCATTGCCTTCAATGTGTGCGGGTACGCGTTGTACCCCTGTGCGCGTTGTACCGCAATGGACCGATCTGTGCCTCCGGCCAGCCCATTGCCTTCAATGTGTGCGGGTACGCGTTGTACCCCTGTGCGCGTTGTACCGCAATGGACCGATCGGTGCGCACCCATTGACAATGGGCTTGCCTGGCAACGGACGCGTTTTCGAATTTCGAACGAGTCGGTTGCTGGGAATTCAGTTGGTCACCCACAACAATGTTGCAAAATCATGTATGTCATGAAGTTGAAGTTTTGAAGGATGCTGTGGGCGTGTTTTGGTGCTGCTATTCCATGGTTTGGCCAGATTCAGAAGATGCAAACGACTTGGACCTATCACTTTGGACACAAGGGACAGGATCTGCCTCTCCAGCACATATATATTGCTGGCTGTTCCCCTGAGAGCCCACTTGCCTGCACTACATGCTCCAGGACGACATCTGCCACTGCACTGCTGCTGTCTCTGCCCCTCTGGACCCTGCAATGGCACGTACTGTGGAGAGAGCCCCAGCCTTCAGCCTTGAGGAGAACCAGGCCCTGCTGGACAGCCTACTTCCACAGTACAGCAAGCTGTATGGGACACCAGGGGAGCAGGTGAGTGTCCTGTGCACTGCCTTTCTGAATGTGCATTTTGTCTGACTAGCAAGGCTGAGAGTCTGCACGCCACTGGCTAGCAGGCTCACAATGTAGTTGTCACCCCCCATAGTGTGTAGTGACTTGCACTGGACAGGTATGGTGCAGTGACAGTGCTTCTGAACAGGGTTTTACTCCCCATGCAATGATACCATGTAGTGACTTCTGGAAAACTGTCCATGGGCAGCCGTGCACTGCCTGTGTACACCATGTGCCCCTGTGATTGCGACATGTATATGCAACTGTGTCATGCACGGATATGTTGCATGTGTAGTAATGGCCTTATCACTTTGTCATCCTGACAGGCTTCTGCCCATCGGAAGCAGGAGATATGGAAGGACATCGTCCGGGCTGTCCGGTCCGTGGGGGTCTACAAGCGCCGGATCCGCAACTGCCAAAAGAGGTGGCAGGACCTTCGGGGCTGGACCCGGAGGATTGCACGGGTCCAGCTGAAGCTGTCGCCTCCTCGCAGGAGGGGCGGAACACGGACCCTGACCCCCCACATGCTCAGGATCCTGGCGGTGGTCTTTCCAGACCTGGATGGGCAGCTGAAGGCCAGAGAGCAGCAAGGAGGGGGTGAGTCAAAGACTGCACTGTGTACTCTGTCTAACATGCTATGTGCCCTCCTCGGGCCTGGTTAAACTGCCACAGTACAGCAGTCATGTTGTCCAGGAGCCATGTCCCTCTATTGTGCACTGCCCACTCCTCATCTGATACCCAGGTGTGGCCCTTACATGCAGGGAATTCTGTCACTTAGGACTGTGTCCTTGCAGTTTGCTTGACTCAAGGTGGGAGACAGCATCTGTTTCCCTGACTCTGTGGTGGGCATCATGGGTGGGTCCATTGCTTACACAATGCCTGTATTCTGACATGTATTCAGCGTGTTACTTTGATCTGTGGTCCAATTGCTGAGCTGATCCACCACATGTGGCTGGGGTATCTGGCACACACCCATGCTGCGGGTGGGAACAATGTTTGGGCCCCAGGAGTATGTATATGACGTGTGTCACACATACTTAGCCAGCTGCCTACAGTCCAGGGCTCATCCCTCATTCATGTGGGGCTGGACAGTCATGCCTACTCCAGGCCATACAATACACTCTGTACTCCCACTCCCGTGTATCAGCTGACACATTGTGCGCAGTGATTTGACCCCTCAGGTGTCTGCCTCTGTGTCAGTGTGCTGTGGATTAGTCGCCAGGACTGCTGTGGAGTTTCTTGGTAGGGGCTCAGCATGCCACTGGAGATGTGACCATAGGAGACGATACTTGTGTGACACATAGGTGTCTGATCAGCTGCCCATGCAGACTGGGGCATGTGAATGTGAAGTTCAGGCAGCTGTTCCCCATGCACAGCAGAGTGTGAGGGGCTCAGGTTCAGAGGGTAGTGTCACAGGTCTACCATATGTCCAATAGGTATGACCTGGACAGATGAGGGTTAAGAGGATGTGTTGTGGGGGGATGTACATGTGCACTTGTGCAGCTCCAGGACTTGCATTCCCCATGACCTACTATTGTGACACAGTGCAGAGTGTTGTTGTCTGGCTGCAAAGTCATACATCACTGAGACAGTGATGTATGACTTTGCAGTCATGCCTCCGCCATGGCATGTGTCTACTGATTGGTGAGCCTGCAGGGGAGTGACATGTGCTACATGCACACCATAGTGGCGCTGGCTATCAGGACATGGGTGCATCATGGTGTCTGTCGCTGGTATGCATCACATGCATTTCCTATTTGACTCTGGGCATCCCTTTCATCCGGACACCTGTACTGACTCACTGGCAAGAGTTGTGATGTGTGCATGTCCACATGCCACACCGTGTCCTCTGCACTGTCCAACTACTGTGTACTTGGTGCATGTGTCAACACTGGGGTGTTGCAATCCAACAGACACCAGACAGATGGGTGCAAGGCCATGTGGGATGTGAGTGCCATGCTTGGCATCAGACTGACAATTGACTTCTCCTGTTCAATTAGGGCACTTTTAGCAATGTACAACTGATGATGCCAGGGCTTGCTCTGTGATGTGCTGTGCTCACAGTGGTGTGTGCGTTATGTGCAGGTGACTGTTGTCTGTCTGTATCCCCATTGTTTGCAGATACATCCACGGCCACGGAAGGGGACAGCTCCACGGACCAGGAGGAGCCAGAGAGCCAGACTGGGTCAGCAGCCGAGGAGTGGTCGGAGGGACCCAGTGGCACGGAGGGCGAGGGGAGCCACACCGAGGAGTCCTCAGCAGCATCCACCTCAGCTGAGGACCAGAGCAACTCGGAGGATGACTCCCTTGTGGAGGCGGGTGTCAGCAGCCACCACACCCCAGCTAGTGTTGCTGTCCCCGCCACCACCAGCACCACCACCGCCCTCCCATCGGCTCCCATTCCCCAGGTCCGTGGAGGCTCCCATGTCCGGGAGCGTGTTTCCTTTGGGCCAGGCACCGCACCCCCTGCCCCTGTGTCCCCTGCTGCCCTGAGTGAGGAGTCTGTGTACCTCCTTCGCCAGCTCCATGTAGGGCAGACAGCCATGCTGAGTGTCCTCCATGCGCACACCGCGCTGTTGACTCAGCTGGTGTCGTTCATGGAGGGCATCTCATCGGGCATGTCTGACCTACAGAGGGGCAATAGGTCCATGGACTCCTCCCTGACGGCAGCAGTGTCCCTCCTCAAACGGTCCCTCACCCCTCCTGCCTCTGCTCCATCCACACTCCCCAGCACCTTACCCGTCCCAAGCACACACACACCGGCACAGGCACACACCAGCACACACACATCCAGCACACTGACACACACGCCAATGACAAAACGCACACGCACGCACATTCAGGGGACTGAAGCCAGACTCACAGGGGATGGGGCCCTGGAACACACACACGCATCCACATGCACTGCGCAGTCCTCAGTTCCCTCTCCCTCCAAAGCACCCTCCCTTGCCTCACCTGCAACCCCAAAGTCACAGCAGCTCTTCCTCTGTGACCTCGGCCTCTTCCCCACCGATGAAGCTGCTCCAGCATCCCGGGGGAAGAGGAAGCCCACCCACACGGAGCAGAGTGCCCCTCGCCCCCGGACACCCTCCCCCAGGCGCAGACGGACTGAGGCCCCCACCCGCAAGTCCCCCGGAGTCCTAAGAGCAAGACCCCGCCACCGCCCTGCAGCTCAGGCACAAGGTCTCCGTCCTCCATCCCTCAGGCCCCCACTGCACAGGTGCCCCCACCACACCCTGCCCCAGGTTCCCCCACCCACAGATATACCATCCCCAAGAGGATCAGGCCTTCTCCCCTGCCACTTGCTCTCCCAGCACCACACCCCCGCTGCGCTTGTCTGTGCCACTGATGTGGTGAGGGTGTCCTCCCCCTCTGTCCAACCCACCTTGCCTGTTCCCCATTCTCCTCCCCTGGAGGTAGGCACTGCAGTGGAGTCCACTACCGCCCTGTCTGACTTGGGCACTGCAGTGGCGGACCTGTCCACTCCATCTGCAGGGTCCACTGCAGTTGTGCCGGCACCCACGACATCTGAGTCATTCCCCCAGTTGTGCCGGCACACACCATGTCAGACACCTCCACTGCAGTTGTCAGTGGCTCTCCAGCACCCACCACCCCTTCCCTGACTCCCCCTGGTGAGCCCTGCCCCCCCGGTTGCCCCTCCTAGTGGATTGTCCCTGGTTTTGTGCAGGCATGCGTAGGGTGACATCTGCCAGTGTCACCCTGTTTGAACTTTGACAATGGACTGGCCATTGGCCTTTGCTCTATTTTTTCTGGACGTCGTTTTCAATCAACACATATGCTGAATAAAGCAACTTTCTTTTCTCTAGTGCTCATGCTTCAGATGTACATGTTGTTGGTGCTGCTAACCATGCCCTTTCTGCAGTGATGGTGATATCTGGTCTCATGATTATGAAGTGTTACTGTGCAGGAACCCATGTGGTCCAGGGGGGATGTGTCCTATCATGTGGTGTATCCATGTCATCAATAGCAGCATCTGAGGGTGTCATGTGTTCAGTATTTGGCAATGGGTTTCCTACTTACATTGGCAATTTCATATCTGTGGCTTCCACCCCTGCACATCTGTTGTGCCTGCCATCGTTGCATTTGTCTACTTCCCTGACCGTGTTGCCATCTCCAGTGGACATGCAGGTTTGGGCATCAATGGGGAAGGACTCATCCGTGTAGTCAGTGCAACATTGCTATACAAGTGTGTTGGATCTGTGCTGATGATTCCGTTGGCACATCCATGACCAGGCTGATGTGATGGGAGCCCTCATTTGGTGCTAATTGTTGATTGTGTGACCAAGTGCTCAGCTGACATGATGGGGCCCTACTGAGGCAACATATGGCACAGCTTTCCTCACACAGGAGTGGAGTCCCCTCATGGCAGTGTGTACACGTGTGACATTGCCTGCGCCCAAGGTGTGTGTTGTGTGTGCATGTCTGTGTGTTCACTTCCATTTATCTGCGCATGCTGTGATCCCTAGTGTTGTACCTGTTTGTGATGCTTGCTGACTTGAGCTATGTTCCCCCAAAGTCTTCTCCCTGTGTTCTCTGTGATGTGGGTGCATGGCACATTACTGGTCATCAGGGTGTCACCCATAGGTGTGTTTTCTGTCAGGGCTGAGTTTGTGTGCAGACGCAGATGGGTCACAGTCAGGTTTCCCCTTGGCACTTGTTGTTTGCCCCTGTCATGTGATTTTCAGTTCGTGTTATCTTTCAGTGATTGTGACACGTTGTGTGTGTGACTGCTGGCACTCCTCAGGGTCCGGGCTGCAATGTTGGTTGTTGTCTATGTGTGTTCTTTGTGGGTGACCTTGGCTTCTTCATTGGTGTGTGACTGTGGCTGGGATCCCATTGGTTGGTGTGGTATCGCCGTCATGTCCATGTACAGCGTAGTGTGCAGTGTGTCAGACATTCAGGAGTCTTGTTGAGTGGCCATGTGTGATGTGTTTCTGCACCTTGGTTCCCACCCACCACCCTGGAATAGTCATGGGTGCATGTGCAATGTCACCAGTGCATGTGTACTTCACTGCTGCACATTGTTAGAGGTCGAGGGTGTGGTCTTGAGTGTGTGCAGATGGGAGTTGTTGCCCAGCTAGTCCCCTGCCTCCATGTTGCCCTTGGCTTACTGGCCATGCTGATTGATTTGTGCTTGTGTAGGTGTGATGGTAGTTTGTTGCTCAGGACACCTGACTGTGGTTCACAGTGTAAACGACATTTAGCTTTGTCATCACAGTGGTATTTTTATTCAGCTCAGGGTCACCACATTGTGGTGGCCCTGGGGGTGGTGCTGTGGTGTGTCTGTGTCTTGCTGTGTCAGTTGTTGTTCCTACGTGCCTGTGTGACATGTGTGTTTTGTGCTCCCTCTCATCTGACAATGCCTGCTTGCCCACATAGGGGATTTGGATCCATGAGTTACCTTAGTGTGGCAGTGTATGCACATCTGTATGATTGGTATTCAGCTCTCCTCATGTGTTGTGTGGTTGCCTGGGGACACTGGCACCCCCACCCCTCACCTGCTGTGTATGATGACAGTGTTGGTCTGCCTGTTTGTGTTTGTGCATCTGCACCACTGCATTGGCATATCTTGGGTGTGCCATTGGCTGTATGTTGTTTGGTGTGTTTCCCCTGCTGTCCCTGGGACTCCTAGGTCATCGGTCAGCACAGTGATCATGGTTTGTGTGTCCCATTGCTGCCATGGTATGGTATCTGTTCACCTCACATCTGCTGTCTCCACAGGATATCTGCATTTGTGTGCCCATTGGTGCAAATATGTGGTTCTGCATTCTGATGGTCACTTCTGTCATTGTGTCATTGATGACTGTTGACGGTCTCAGCCCCCATGGGTGTTGTTTGTCTGCACATGGCCAAAGGAATGTTTCATTTGCACTGCAGTATTTGGCTCCCCCAATTTATGTTGCAATGGGACACATACACTACTTTGCCACAGATGAGTTTTTGGTTCTGTGACCAGGAATGATCCATGCAGTTTGGCAGTTGCAGCTCTTTCTTTGTCAACAATTACCTTTTGGTCACTGTGATGATGAGGGTGTAGACCCCATTGCCACAATGGTCAAAATGTGCTTCAGCTATGGACCCCACACTTGCCTTTTGGTCACTGTGATGATGGGGGTTTAGACCCCATTGCCACAATGGTCAAAATGTGCTTCGGCTATGGACCCCACACTTACCTTTTGGTCACTGTGATGATGGGGGTTTAGGCCCCATTGCCACAATGGTCATGGGCTGCTTGCATTGTGGGTGCCACACACATATATGTGTGGCACATGTGCTAGGGGGTCACATTGTATGTTCAAAGTCATGTTCGGTGTTGTAGGCATTTGACACAGCCTACACACGCTTGTCATGGTGGTGGGGGGATGTCTTAATCTTGCATTCCCTAGGTTGTGGTGTGCTTGTTGTGTCATGCATTGTCCATCCTATGAGTGGGGGTGGTAGTAGTGGTAGGCATCCAGTCCCCCTGGCTAAGGGTGGTAGTAGTGGTAGGCATCCTGCCCCCCTGGGTGAGGGTGGTAGTAGTGGTGGGCATCCTGCCCCCTGGCTAAGGGTGGTAGTAGTGGTAGGCATCCTGCCCCCCTGGGTGAGGGTGGTTGTGGTGGTGGGCATCATGCCACCCCTGGCTAAGGGTGGTAGTAGTGGTAGGTATCCTGCCCCCCTGGGTGAGGGTGGTAGTAGTGGTGGGCATCCTGCCCCCCTGGGTGTGGGTGGTAGTAGTGGTAGGCATCCAGCCCCCCTGGGTGAGGGTGGTAGTAGTGGTAGGCATCCTGCCCCCCTGGGTGAGGGTGGTAGTAGTGGTGGGCATCCTGCCCCCTGGCTAAGGGTGGTAGTAGTGGTAGGCATCCTGCCCCCCTGGGTGAGGGTGGTTGTGGTGGTGGGCATCATGCCACCCCTGGCTAAGGGTGGTAGTAGTGGTAGGCATCCAGCCCCCCCTGGGTGAGGGTGGTAGTAGTGGTGGGCATCCTGCCCCCCTGGGTGAGGGTGGTAGTAGTGGTAGGCATCCTGCCCCCCTGGGTGAGGGTGGTAGTAGTGGTGGGCATCCTGCCCCCTGGGTGAGGGTGGTAGTAGTGGTAGGCATCCTGCCCCCCTGGGTGAGGGTGGTAGTAGTGGTGGGCATCCTGCCCCCTGGGTGAGGGTGGTAGTAGTGGTAGGCATCCTGCCACCCCTGGGTGAGGGTGGTTGTGGTGGTGGGCATCATGCCACCCCTGGCTAAGGGTGGTAGTAGTGGTAGGCATCATGCACCCCCTGGGTGTGGGTGGTAGTAGTGGTAGGCATCCAGCCCCCCTGGGTAGGGGTGGTGGTGCGCATTCAGGCCCCTGTGTGCATATGTGGCATTGGTGATGGGCATCCCGCCCCTATGGTGCTGCTGTTGCTGGTGTAAGTATATTCAGAATCCCCGTGTATGTGTGTGATGTGTCGTGTACGTGTTGTATGTGTTTTGTGGTTGGTGTCTGGCTTACCTTCTGCGCCGTACGCGTCCGTGCCTGTTCCGGTAGTAGATGTAGAATATTGGTATGATCGGGACGAAGGGATTCATGGTTGGTTCGTGTCATTCGTCCTTCTCGTTGCTTCGCGTCGTCCTCGTCGCCGCCCTCGCCGCTTCGCGTCGTCCTCGTCGGTGCCGTGTTCGTCTCGTAGCCGTGGATCGTGTTGTGGCGCGATTCGGAGCTTATGTGCGCCTCTCCCGGATGCTTTAACGTGCCGTGCGTAGCGACGGGTTCGGCGCGTACGGGAAGCGCATCGTACTTGTCCGGCCGGACGGGGCTGCATTTTTCCTTCCGTGCGACTCGATTCGGCGTTTCCGGATTCGCCTCGGTCGGAGAACAGGACCTGGTTTGGGTGAGTACGGCTCGGCCGGAATTTTTGCTGTTGTGCGCATCGTACTTGCTCGTTCGGTGTGCTGTACGGATCGGTCGGGAAACAGGCTTTCGCATGGCTTTTTTCCCGACCGAATGGTATTGGGTGCGCCTCCGACCGAGATCGGAATCGGCCCCTAAGTATATACCAAGGTCTCTTGAATCTCCCTCCAGACATCCCCGGACTCTACATCTCACTCTTACAGGGTTCTACGTTCTCTCTTTGTGAAACCTTTACCCAAACAGTACCACCAAGTGTAGAAATCACATAACAAAGCATGTTTTGTAATTCTGAAGTGTAATAGCAACAAACATGTTAATAGGATCAAAACAAATCAAGGCACTTTACTTAATGATGAGCATATGATAATTATACGCCGAAACCGATTTCCACACATGGCCATCCGCCATTCGTGTGCTATATAGGTTTACTAGCAAATTTAGCGTCCATTTCCAAGAAAATGTGCTGTCTGTAAATGACAGTGCGCTATCACACCATGGTTTACTAATATATTTGTGACAATGTGCTCCAAAATCTTGCATACACACCGACTCTGGGGGAACTTTGTTTCTACCAGCCATTTCCCACTTGAAATGTTTACTGAGGCAATAGAGGAAAAATTTATTATATGAGGAAACCGTGTTTTTAAATGCTCCATTTTCCACGTTTATTTGTCAGAAATTTCTTGGGTGGTAGAACCTCCCATACCCGCCCAAGCAGCATTTCAATCAATCAATCATGTCACTTATAAAGCGCACTACATACCCGCGAGGGTCTCAAGGCGCTGGGGGAAGAGGGGGGTGGTGCTGCTACTGATCGAAGAGCTAGGTCTTGAGGAGTCTTCTGAAGGCCAGTAGGTCTTGGGTCTGTCGGAGGTTGGTGGGGAGGGTGTTCCAGGTCTTGGCGGCGAGGTGGGAGAAGGATCTGCCGCCGGCGGTCGTTTTCCGGATGCGGGGGACTGTGGCGAGGGCGAGGCTGGTCGAGCGGAGCTGGCGGGTGGGGGTGGGGGGGGCAAAATCCGCGCTCACTCATTGCAATTACGCGCAGTATAGATGCTGGTATGCAGATATTTTTTTAAACATGAACAAAGTGGGCAATTTGCCAAGGCCCACACCTTTATCAACCCCTCCCTGGGAAAAATGATTGGTATAGCCACAAGGATCCCCCTCACGCTCTGTCTCCCCCTCTCTTGTATATCTCCTTCTCTGTCAACAACGCTGTCTACTCCCTACCTATATCTCTTTCTATACCTCACGTATTATCCCTTGTTTTATCATCTTAGTCTCCCTACATTGCTCACCCTCTTTACATTGCACACCTTCTCTACCTCGCTGCAGCTTACTCTTACCTCCTGCTGTCTTGCACGGCTTACGCTCTACCTTTCCCCTCTCTTTCTGCCTCACCTTTCTCTACTTCACCTCTCTCTGCCTTTATACTGTATTAATCAATCAAAACAAACTTTATTCGGTTTCATATAGAATAAAACCATAAAAGCTACACAGAAATCCACAATTACAATAAAAGCATAATTCGCAAATGTCATCCATAAAATCCATATCCAATAAAATAAACTGTAAAACCATTGCCCGACCTCCCCTAATTTTATCAGACAAGAAAGTACACACTACAGAAGCAGGTAGTATCCTAAGACACTTGAACACTAAGTATCTAAGCAGGCCCTAGTTTTCACCGTGGCTTTTAAAAAACTAACAATACAAAATATACAATCAGCCTTCAGCAATTGGAGGTACATAAGAGCTGGGCGAACCTGATTAAAATTCATCCTTTTTAAAATTGGGATTAAAAAGTGCCTTCGAGGAACCGCATACAATTTACAAAAAAACACAAAATGTAACAGATCCTGTGGAGACTGTTCGTCGCAGCCACAGGGAGATAGTAGTTGACCTCTGCTGCGCCCACTTGGTCTAGCAAGCAAGAGGTGAAAAAGATCCATGCGGAACCTGGTCAATAAAAACCTCTCGTGAGTGGATAAAGACCCCAGGAGATACGGCTCTGTAGCTGGAGATGTTTTAAGCATTAAAAAGCTGCGAACACTTGGTTTCCGTAATTCCCGCTCGTCCCTTTCCAGTTTCCTCAAACTCCTAAACGATTCCCCCACTATCTCCACATCCTTTTTTACAATCGCCTCGGGATTGAGATATAAATCAGGACGCTCTATCGCTTCGAAACTGGTTTTAATATATCTAAGCCATGGTATTCGCAAGGAATTATCAAGGGACATACACTCTTTCAAGATCAAATGCGTAAGGGATAGTTCTTTGTTCATCCAACACTTTAGCCAGAACACAAGGGGGCGCAGTGCCAAAATATCACTTAAATACGGCACCCCCAACTCCTCGTTAACCGCCAAAGTAGACAAACCACGCGGTACACATAACAGGCGCTTTAAAAAGGTATTCTCTGCCACCTGTAATGGATCTACCGAGATGTGCCCCCAGATTTCACTGCCATAGCTGGCTATGGCCACACTTTTTGCTTGGTAGACTTTCAGTATGGCTGCAATTGGTCTTTTGCCTAACCTAGAAGCAAAATTAAAAATAGCAGCATTCACCCTAGCTAGGTCCCCCTTTTTCCTCTGGATTAGTGGCCCCCATTTAATTTTGTCATCCAGTAGAAGTCCCAAATAAGAAAAAACATCGGTACGAGGCACTTTAACATGGCCTACCCTGAATTGTAAACTTCTTTTCATACGAACCCCCACCTGCATAACATAAGATTTCGAGTTATTGATTGATAGATCACGTTCCGCCATAAAATTTAAGAAGGCATCTAACAAAGTTTGCAGGCCTCTCGATAAAAGCACGGCGTCGTCCGCATATAAAAGGACTGGCAGACCACATCGCCCCACATATGGATAATCTACCCCCGTGGCTAATAAAACTCTATCTAAATCATTGATATAAAGATTAAACAAAAATGGGGCCAAAATGCAGCCTTGCCGAACGCCCCTCTTTATATCAAAGTTCCGAGAAACACGGAGGTCCTGTGAGTATCTGACATTGGCCTTAGTTGCCCTATGCAAATTCTCAAGAAAATTGACAATGTTACTGTCTATCACCATGCCCCTCATGGACTGCCACAGCTTGGCCCTGTTCACACAATCAAATGCGGACGATAAGTCCATGAAGGCCAGGTACACGACACCTGGGCGAGCCACTGTGTATTTATTTAAAAGCATGGTTACGTTTAAACATTGAGCCACAGTTGACCGCCCAGAGCGAAATCCAAACTGGACATCAGAGAATATGTTATGCTCCTCCTCCCAGGTGGACAATCTCTCTAATAGAACACGACCCACAACCTTGACCACTGAGTCAAGAAGAGAGATCGGCTTATAGCAATAAGTGCTATTGCTGTCACCCTTCTTGAAAACGGGTACTATAGTTGAGGTGGACCAGGACTCAGGGCAACCGTTTGTGGCAGCTGCGTTAAATACTCCCACAAGAACCGGTGCCCAAAAAACTGGATCCGACTTGAAGAGGCCCGGAGGTATGCCGTCTGGGCCTGGAGCTTTGTTGCAGGTTAGCCCTTTAATACCGACCTCAACCTCGCCCCTGCTCGAAAATCACTACGGGGGCATCCATCTCGCGACCTGTATGTCAGGTTTGCTCCGAATTACTTTCAAATATAGATTTGAAATGGAGCACCCATTCCTCCTCAGTAATATGCGATTCAAGTCCACCCCCTACATCCTGCTCAAAAAGTGGTCTGTTAACAATGCTCCAGAACCTGGAACTATTCCTAAGGGTACTCGATTCAATCAGCTCTCTCCATGCCTCATCCTTCAAGATACCCTTCCGCTTGGCCAGTGTTGTTTTGTACTCCTTACGGCAAACTTTGACCAGGGAAAGATCTCTCGGGTTGACTTTCAAGGCTTCCCTCAACTTTCTCGCTGGCCTTGAGCATGCTTGAACAAACCATCTAGGAATTACATTTTCCTTTTTGCCAGCCGGAGCACTTAAAAGATCACCTATTTTAATAGAGATATCATTATAAGCCCTGATAACCTCACCAGGTAAAGTACCTGGCGAGGTACACAGCGCTAGTTCGGAGGCACAAGATTCTCTTACTTTACAATAAAAGTCATCTGGTGAGATCTGAGACCATTTGAGCCGTCGTTTACCATCTGTTGATCTTAACATACCCTTGTTTGCTGCACCTCTATTTCTAGATAAAAGGGAGCCAAGCAATTGGACACAAAGCGGATTATGGTCACTATAAGCACTATCTAAAATAGTGAAACCAAAAAATAAAACTTGTAAAGAAGAGGAAATTAAAATATAATCTATAAAAGAGCCTTTACCTTTGCCTTTAAAAGTGGGAACGGGAGCTGTGTTTTCCAAATCAGGAACGGGCATGAGGGACATCAGGTCAAATTCATTTAGTAAATTATTTAATAACTCCCCTTGTGTACAATGTTCAAAGTGGGATCCCCTCATCCTCGGGCACTTCAGGACAGCCGCTCTTGCTGTCCTTGGGTCCCCTCATGGATGGATATTAAAATCACCCAGAACCACAAGATGATGAAGGTCTACGGTGCAAGACTGCCTCATAAATGAACCCAGGAATGAAATATTACAACCACCCGGGGTGCCTGCCACAGAATTGTAAAAATTCACGAGACACAATCTGTTGGGCCCCCTTTTTAGTACCAAAGCCTGGAGACATAAACTTGATGTCGACACGACCTGTATTTGGCAGTCAACCGCCAAAGATATATAAATAACAAGGCCTACCTTAGGTCTACCACACACCGAAGGAGAACCTGGCACAAAAAAGGCCTTATAGCCCTCTAAGAATAGATTGCCCTCCACCAGCCATGTCTCTTGTAAACAAATCACACTGAATTGAGTTACAAATTGTAACCAGATTGGATCCTGAAACTTATTAGCCAGCCCTGCAGTATTCCATGATAGGATATTTTTATCAATGACACATGGGCCCCCCGTCATTTGTGTAGAAGAATCCTGCTTAACAGGCACCGACTCAGTACCAAGCGAGGCGGTTGTCGAGAGTCAATTGCACTCCTCCAAACTTACTAGAGGAGAAAATCTGTTAGCTAGCGCCAGAGTTGGAGGGGCTATATATCGCCGACCTGGCTGATGTGGGGGGTATGCAGGGGGTATGGGCAATTGCGAATATGAGTGATTACGACTTTGTAGCCAGCCATCAGGTGGAATTTCCAAATTAGTGTCCCTGTGGGTATACCCCAGGGTGTCAGGTTTATAGTAAAAGCCTAATGGAAGTGCCCTAACAGACGACCTTGAGCTAGGGAATGCGGGATGTAAGACCCTGGAAAAATTCCTGTCAGCAAAATGGGGACCATCAAAATTAATGATTACACAATTATCTGAGCCTATTTTACGGGAGCTGCCCAACCAACTAACTCTACGCACCATAATGATATTATTTGCCGCCCAGAGGGGAATTATTTGATAGCAAGTGAATTACTTTATTCTTTAACTGGCCATAATCCTCATTAGTCCCCCGAGAAAGAGGTGGCACATTCCCCAGAACTACTACATAGGGGGTTGACTCAGGGGGTAAATCAATAACTGGTAGACTCTGTAGCTGGGTTTCTCTACCCCCTAGCTCTCGGGTCCCTGTGGAGTAACTAGTATCCAACTTCCTCATCCGGACTGGCATATCACACCTCTTGGGTGGTCCATCGCTCAATGATACAGGCCCCCCTCGTACTAAAGACTGCAACTGTGGTTGATTGTGTGGCCAGACTAAGTCGGTATTAGGCACAGTAATAGGAGGTGGAGGGTCCTTTACAATACTATCCCCCATCATACCCCTTTGTTCTCCTAATATAGGTGGTGGAACAGTGTTAATCTGAGCTGCCAAATTATTCTCAATCAGAGACAACCTATCCAGGATTGGATCCATTTTTGAGTCCAACAGATTAGACAGCACTGCCTGGAAAGCATCTAACGCCGCCGAGAAGTCCATGGTGGGCACTCCTGACACGGATGCTGGGGGCTTTAAGACTGAATTAGATTTCAATTTCTTCGCTTTACCCCCAATGGCTTGCAGTTTCCTCTTGGTACCAACACCAGACCGTGAGCTCCCCATAGCGGGCTGATGAACCTCTACACTCCTAGTTACTATAGGATGTTCCGTCGACTTACTAGATACAATAGCTGCTTTCCCCTTCATTCGTGTATTGTCGCTAACCCCCTTCATGTCTGTTATAATATTAGGTGAAAGGGACCATGGCATATGGCTCGGGGAAGCCAATAATATACTAGATGCTTCCGCAACATTATGAGGGCCGTCAGAGACCCCGCGAACCCCAGGGCTGCTAGGTGGGTCTACAGCTTGAACAGCACCTACTACCTCAGACACATGAATATAAAGTGTGAGAGATGCTGGTTGGTGACCTAGAGAGGCGCCTGTTAACCAGCTCAATCTCTTTATCTATCACTGCTGCTGCCCGCTGCAAAAATGAATCCATGGTGGATACAGAAGCAGAGGTGCCTGGCGTAGACCTGGCCACTGCTGCCTTACGCCTCCCCAAACTTTAGCAGAACAACAATACAACGATAAAATCAAACAATAAAATCAAAGAGCTGCAACCACAGGCAAAAATGTCAGAAATATAACTCTGGTGGCATATAGTGTGCGGAAAATTCAAACACTCCAGGCACATATGCAGCAGTCAGTTTCCAAACTAACAATTCAGCGGCCAAATCAAGAACCAGGAACCAGATCAGCTATAAATTGGGCCCAGGATGCAACTTCAAACGGCAAAAGTCAACCACGGCCAATCTACCTCCTTCCGCCACAAGCCACAGGCGATAGCCCAAAGGCGGGTCAACAGGGGCGAGTAATGGCGAGTGCGGCGATGACACAACTTGAAGGTGCGGTCCAATATCCATGAGCGTAAGAGTGCTCAAAAAAAGAAAAAGAAATTAATAAAAAAACCTATGCGCATGAACCAAGTCCAAGAACCCAGAGAGTAGGCCCAGAGTAGGCCCAGCCCAGCCCAGCCCAGCCCGGCCCGGCCCAGCCCGGCCCAGCCCAGCCCAGCCCAGCCCGGCCCGGCCCGGCCCGGCCCAGCCCAGCCCAGCCCAGCCCAGCCTCCGACGGGCGCAGACGGGCCCGCCCTTTGCCCGGGCGCGTCCCGCGCTAGATTTTATAGCGCCTCCAGGCGCTTCCCAATGACGTGCGCGGCTCCTGCCGCTGGCTCTGGTGGTGCTTGAGGTGCGGGAGGCAAAGGGCAAAGAAGATGAGAGCGAGTCACTGTATTACATTTTTCTCTACCTCACGAATGAGTAAATCATCATCTTTCGATCTACCAGACACCAGTGCGAAAGCGAGGTACAAGGCAGGACAGAGCAATTCAAGAAGCCATGGATGGCGGCATTGGGCAGATTAGGACAATAACGAGTAGTGCTCCCAGTGAATGGAATGTAAAGCAGTGGTTATCAGCGACTGAAGTGGAGGGCAGTGAGGGCAACAGATGACAGAAGTGGAATGAAACAAACGGGCAGTTTAAGTACATTGTGGCGTTAAGAATGAGACAGCCTGGCTAGCAAAACATGAAGAAGACAGTAAAAGTGAGAGGTGGACAGCAGAGAGGGAAGTGCAGCAGAGTGCAGAAGGTGATGAGAGACAGACGCCTGTCAGCAAGATGTAGTGGGATGACAGTGATGAGCATGACGCCAAGAGACAGTGAACAGAAGTTGCAAAACGCAGCGGGTATTTCCAAGCTGGAGTGAGTGACGGTAAAGGAAAGGGACAGCAAGCGAAAGTGAATGATAACAGGGCAGTCCGTGTTATCCCAGTGGAACACAGAGGGGTCGTTACGGCGTGTGGAATAGTTGCACGGCAGCGGATGGCAATGCCGGAAAATACTGTAGGAGGGTTGACAGGGCCGGACTGGGAACCAAAACTGGCCCTGGCAAAGAGCTCGGCCAGCCCCCCTGGGAGCGGCCGAGCTGTTTGCCAGGGCCGGTTTCGGCCGATTTTGTTACAGGGGCCGATTTTGCAGCTATGCTGCAAAAACGGCCCTGTAACAGAAACGGCCCCCAGGGGCCCAAAATCGGCCCCCACCCTGACGGCCCACTGGGGAAATGCGGCTGCCCGCGGCCCCCGCAGGGGGCCACCCTAAACGGGCGGCCCCTTTAGTGCCATTTGGGCACTTCCCCACCCCCCAATGATGTGCGGGACTCAAGGAGGAGTCCCCCTACCAGACGCGTCACTTCCGGCACGCAGAGGAGGTGGGGAGGTATTTATGCCTCCCCCCGGCCATCTTGGCGTCCTCTTTGCGCCGGACACGCCGTGAGGGTGTGTGCCGCTGTGACCCGTGCCGAGATCGCCTGGAGTGTGCGGTGAGTCAACCCCCCCCTCTCTACATCCCCACTAAGGGGCAGCCCCCAGGCTGGTTTGCCTAGCCTGGCCATCGCCGAGGCTTCTGTCCGCCTGAGGGCGAGGGGGGTTGGGGCTGCTCCAGGCACGCTCTGGCCGGCAGCCACAGCTGAGGCCACTTGGTCAGTTCATGCGGCCTTGGGCAGGGCCCGGCTTCGGGTCGGCCCAGGGTGCACAGGGGCGTTGGAGGGCCAGGAGTCTGGCCAGGCTCCCGCCTCAGAGCGGCGTGCCATGCTTGAACGCGGATCGTGGGGGTTGGTGCGCAACGGGCGCCGCGAACCCCCTCCTCCGGTAGAGTGGCCAGCTGGGCCCTTGCGCACCGGACTTGGCTCCAGACTTTCGTCTATGAAGATAACAGGGTCGAGTGGTAGAGATCGCGGGTAATAAGGTGAGCGCAGGGGCGCAAGGCCCTGTCCGGCGCCCCACGATGTCCACACTGCAACTTTATCCATGGGGGGGGGCACGCGTCAGGCGGGTGGCTTGGGTCTGGAGCCTTCATGCCGCGGCATTTGCGGTAGCTCACGCCCTGGCCTTCTTTCCTCGTCTGCAGTGTCCGTCTCATCAGCGCCGGGCGTGGGTTGTGAAGGGGGGGTATTAGGGGTGGCTAGCAGGCGTTGTTGGTAATGCTGCTCCGGTCGCACTGCATACCTTACCCCCCTCCTCCACCCCCCCTTTTCGCAGTCCCCGGCCTCGTGGCTGGTCGGGTCACTCGCATCACGGCCTCAGATGCAGCGGCTGCACAGGGCTGTGAGGGGGCAGCGCTGTGATTCGGGGTTGAGGGTTGGGGACAACCTCTAATCGGCGGGCTCCCCAAATATGGTTCAAGCGGCAAGGGATGCTCCTTCAATGGCAGGGACACGGGTCCGAGTTCCTGCGCCAGTCGGCACCTACTACCTCTTGGCTCTTCAATTTACCTCCACCCCCAGGAGAGTGTGACTTCTGTGTGGGAAGTTCGGTGCTGCTTAAAATCTTCAGCAGAGGAGCTTGCGTGTCTGATTCTGGCCTTGATCTCCACTGAGTAGCGGAATAGACAAGTGAGCTGCAGAACGTTTTGTACACAGATTCAAGTTTCTACTGTGATCTTAATTGCTCTGAGGGCAGTGCACACTTGTATGTGTGTGCAGTTATGTCTAGGTGAAATATAGGCACGCTGTGCAACTGCTACACGTTACTATGAAATACAAATTTCTCCGTGACCGGCAGCATGCAGTAAAACCCGTAATGTGAATGTGTTTCAAAATGTTCCTCACGCAGGGGAAAGGCATATGGGAATATCCCCGCACAACCTCTCTGAATTTCGCTGGCTCGCAGCACTTCGCCACAGTATTTAAAATCCTCCAGTCGCCACCGAATAAGTAACTCTTACCTTGTAGTCTACAGCAGCCCCTGTAGGGATATCGATTGGGTAACAGTGTGAGCCTGGGCCCGCCCCTATCCAACCCACATCTCCAGCCCATGCAACTTGCGCTTCTGGGCAGCGTCTCGAATTTGATTAGCCTGGTTTTCCGTACCAGCTCTATAGCAGACATACCTATACTCCTGGGCTGCTTCTAGAACAGGAAGCATCGTGTGCTGCTTGTGATCACGTGACACGCTGCAGACCACACAGATGGCCTCCGGGTCATCTTCACAGAACACTTTCAGTTGTTCTTCGTGTTTTGCACAGGTGCGGCAACGGGGAATTCTTGAAAAATGTGCTCTGACAAGAGCACCTTTCATATATCTCCCAGCAGGCAGGACGGCTCAGGGGCATGCCGCGTGGTTTTACGAGGGAGAATCAACCTCCGATTAAAAGAGGAGTTAGCAGCCCTAGTACGTGCAGGCATCAAACCATAAGGGTTTTCTCTCGAGTATTTCCATGGTAAGTTCGGATGACCTGGGAAAAGCAAAGGTGCCAAGAGTAGTTAATGCGGCCTGAGCGCGTGGTGCTGCGCTCCCGGCTGGGCCTAACATGCATTGAGGAGAACGGCTCATCATAGTAAGGCCTCGGGGCTTAAAGACAAGGGGAATGGGTGGCACAGTGGTGTGAGGGTGAGGACAGCTGGGGGACCTCCTCTGGGTCATGCTCCTGGTAGTTTCCTACTTGCAGATGGTTAAACTGGGCCGCGTCCCAGCGCCTGCTGGTAATGCGCATCAGACTGCGGTCAGTCGGGCCTTCGATTTGTCACCAATGCCATCAATTAACAACTTCGACGTATTACATAATGATCACCAGCCATGGAGATAAAGTTACATACAATGCATTGTAACGGTTATATTTCAAAACAAATCAATGCTTTCATGTTATGCACAGCGCCTCGGTGAGTCATGTCATCATTAGTGATGTGTGCTTTATATTTGCTGGTATTCAGAGATGCGGAGAATTTGCGGTTGAATAATATTGCAGTTATGCCATCATGCGAGTCACTGAGCCTTAATCAGGCTTATCGTGGTGATAACCTGAAAGTCCCGGTCAGGCCAGTAATCACCGCATTTCACGTAGGAGGCCCCGCGACCAACAACCATAGACAAAGATAACAGTCCTGACTTGCTGTAGGGATGATGTTACTTGCTATATTACATATCTGGATTCAATGAACGTAACAGCCAGATGATAGTCGTGCGGCACACTATTCTAAGCACCCGTGGCTGCGGGTGGTGCAGGATGGCCTCTGTCGCGGTCTGCTCGTGGCTTGAGGGAGCTTATGGCACGTGGCACAAATGTGTAGTTGTGCGTGCCTCTTGGGGGTGCTCCACTGGCCACGGCTGGGAGGTTTGGTGGAGGTTCCACACATTGTTTGCAATGTTGTCCCCTTCCACTGGTGCATGTCACAGGTACTGTTAATCTTGCAGCCCTTGGTGTGTGGGGCAGCAGATGGGGTGGTTACCAGTCGACTAGGAGACCGATGCCCGCATCTGCAAAGAGTGTTTGCACTGGATAGGGCAACTCTGTCCCTCGTAATTCGGTAAATCTGTCTGTGCGTAAGTCCTGGTACAATGTAAGGGGTGCTCATGTAAGGCGCTCCGATACCTTCAGCTTGAGCATGTGCTAGATAGAACTGTGAAGTCACCCAAGAGCACCTTGCACTTTTGAGTAAAAAGTGACTGTTATACAAGCATACATGTGAAGATTTACTAGTGTCACTGAAATGTGGGAGCGAGTTGAGCACAGGTTCAGGACCTGTCTCTTTTCCTCTTTCTGTTATTTGTTACTTCGGATACCTCCCTGCCGGTGGTTTCAGGTTACGAACTGGGTGGCAGCAACCAGACGCAGAGGGAAGCTGGGTTCTTAGTAGGCCATGAGCCAGTGAGGGTGCTGTGACTCCTCAGCCCATGACGCTGCACAGGCCGCTAAACTTTGCGTATGGTGGGCTGCACCTGGAGCAGCGAGTGCGTTGCACAGTTCCATGGACAGCCATGCTTCATTTGCAGTGGGCATGAGGATAGTTGTGCTGAATAGGTGATGTAACAGGCACTCATGTATAGCGTTGCAATACCTTTGCGTGGCTCCATTGTGCTACATTCTATGATTGTGGAGCCAAACCTGAGCCAGGTGGTAGGGGGTAAGGGCCAGATTTGTGGGCTAAACAAATGTGGATGGGATTTGCATGGGCGCAGGTGGCTGTGTGCCCAAGGGGGACGGGGATCCGTAGGCCCCCACGCTTGATTCAATACTCAGGGCACCAGTGTTTCTTAACTGGTCCGGTGATTCAGGGTGCAGTCTGTGCTTATGTGGTTTACGGGGCGAGGCTCCGAAGTCTGGCGGTGGCAGCACGTGCATCTTTCTGCAATGGTGGCCTGGCTGCTGACCAGGCGATGCCAGGCATAGATGGAGCCTAATGTTTCTGTCCATTTAATATTTTGGACCCCTGGGTGCGGCACGTTGTCTGCTTGGTACTGTATCTCTGGGGAAGGGGTTTGATTCATTAAGCGAATGATGCCACTCTCGCAGAGCAGTGTGGGGCCTGGACAATAGTTTGTGTCCATTCCATCTACCCTTTCTGGCAGGAGCTGACTGCTGCAATCTCGGTCTGAAGTGTCAATTGTTGATTATATTATGGTTTCAAGTGCATGCAATGACAATCGACACTGCGTTCCTTTCAACACTTTACCCTGGATGGTGCTTCAGGTGGTAAATTCAAGCTATTGGTATTCGTAGGTATTTTAGCTGAGTCGAAGGGGGATCGGAGTGGCTTTAAGACACTCCCCCTCTCCCCCTGAACTTGACTAAGTCAGTTTGCCTTACATTTTCAGAGTCTGGTTTAAGGCCATTGTAGATAGGGGAACCTTTTACCACTTATTTTCAAACATGCAAAGCGCAGTGCCTAGGTGCTAGTGTGCCATGGCCTGCGTGGTGATAGTTGCGGTTTGGACTGTGACTGTCAGGAGGACTGTACTATGTGGCCATTCCAGTGTTGGGAACTGGAACACTGTGGGCACGGCACTGCGTCTGGCAGGGTGCAACCACGTTGCATGGGCTCTGCCTCCCTGCCCTGTCAGGGGTGCACAAGCCTAATCAGAGCCATAATCATTCCGGGCCTTGGCCCGTTGATGCATGCGTCGGTTTGTGCAGCACAGTTCTTGTGTCAGGGCTTTCTAGTGGTTTCGTTTGGCTGCGGCTGGGTTTTACACACGTCTACCTGTTTATTGGCTGGCGCAGCACTTGGTCATCAGTCTGTACCCTTGTACTGGGGATCATCCAGGGAAAGGGGCACATTAGGGCTTAGTCAGCCCAGAATATGTACAAACTGGCACGCGGCGCGTTAGGGTTTGTACCACACAGAGCTGGGGGTGTCTCAGTGGGCACACTCACTGGCCGTGCATTGTGCTTTGACCGGTTTGTTTAATCTTTTCATAAGGAAGAGATATGTGGGGTATCTAATTGCTCACAGCATGGCACATTAAGGTGGGCGCAAACCGGGTTGTTACCCATTAAATGTTTTATAATAAATGCTTTGGGGCACTTACAGCAGTGAGCGAGCTTCCTGAGGACTTGAGGGTTTGTAGCACTCCCCTCCCCCAGGCACACAGGGCTTTCAGCAGAATGGCCGCTGTTCAGAGGGGATTTCTGTGCAGTGCTTGTAGAACGTCATGTACCATTAAGGGCATGTTCTACGAAAGGGCAGACCATTGGAAGCTGTCCAATAAAATCAACGTTTGCGGGTTCTTGGACTATTTCCACTGGCGCATTGTCTAGCTACTGTATTAGGGACGGCCCCAGTGTCAGTGACTATAGTTGGTTTTCGGATGTAGTCCCCAGTTACCGCCGGCATTTCTACTGGCCTATCGCTGAACGGACTGTGTGTCCGGGCTTTCCTAGTAGCGAGGGTAGAGTGTGGTGGTGTCCTCACAGCACTGGCGATGGCGTCCTTCATCCAGTGATTGCACCCATGCCGCACTTGGTAGTTGTACGTCACTCTGTGTCTTGCGGACTACATGCAGCGCCCCTATGGGAGACTGGAGAATACTCTCGCCGGGCGACAAGCTTATCCATGGGTTCCAGCTGAGCGACTTTGAGTTTCGCTTAAGTGCCTGCGGGCAGCACTGGTGTTTTGCGGGGCGAGCCCGGGGACCGTCGAGCTGGTTTGACTTGCCCTCTGGGCTGCCGGCCAGGCTCCTTTCAGGTATGGGGCGGCGGTGGCAGGGGTTGAGGGTCCGCAGCCAGTGTGTGTTCGGGCCCTGTCTGGCGTGCCGTCTTCTGACAATGGCGTCGTGAAGAACTTCAGCTCGTGGGCATTGGCAAACTTTGCCATGATGGGGGCTCCGAGATATGTTGCCTTGGGCTTTGGACACAGGCCCCAGTCTTTTGGCGGGGGTCAGCGGATTGACCCTGCACTGACATGAAGCCAAGTTTACTTCGCGGGGCTCTGCTCACACTAGAGGTGGGCCAAGTCCACACCAAGCACAGGATGAGAGTGCGGTGTCAGTCATATATGGCGATTCATGCGAATATGCCAGATGTAGCGAATATGACATCACAGACTTGGCCAGTGATAAGACCACAGTTCATCTTTTGTCCCAAGACAGACAATAGTATGGACAGGCTCTGTTTTGCTAAGAATAGTTGCTTTGTCTCACTCGAGTGCCGCACATGTCTGTCGCGGTATAACAAGGTCAATTTTGTCTCCAACGCGGGTATTGTGCTCGGCCATTCCGTTGGCAAAGGGCTGCTGGTTTCTCCACCTGGCATGCGCGCAGGTGACCTGTCGGGATAAACTGCTGCTAGTGGTTTTGTTTGGCTACGGCTGAGTTTTACACACGTCGACATGTTTATGGGCTGGCGCAGCACTTGGTCATCAGTCGGTATCCTCGTACTGGGGATTTGCCACGGCTGGGTTGTTGACAAGAGTGTACATGTTTATGGGCTGGCGCAGCACTTGGCCATTCAGTCCGTACCCTCGTACTGGGGATCATACAAGGAAAAGGGCACATTAGGGCCTAGTCACCCCAGAATGATATGTACAAAATGGCACGTGGTGCGTTAGGGTTTGTACCACTCATAGCTGGGGGTGTCTCAGTGGGCACACGCACTGTCCGTGCATTGTGCTTTGGCCGGTTTGTTTATTCTTTGCATAAGGAAGAGATATGTGGGGTATCTAATTGCTCACAGCATGGCACATTAAGGTGGGCGCAAACCGGTTTGTTACCCATTAAATGTTTTATAATAAATGCGTTGGGGCAACTGCAGCAGTGAAGGATGCTTCCTGAGTGCCTAGGACTTGAGGTTTAGTAGCACTCCCCAGGCCCACAAGGCTTTCAGCAGAATGGCCACAGGCTCTAGCAGGTCAAAGGGGGATTCCTGCGCAGTGCTTGTAGAATGTCACATCCATTAAGGGCATGTCACTACTAGAGTGGAAGCTAGGTGGGTAGGGGATCCCGCCCCCTGCCTGCGCTGGCCTTACAGCTGTGTGGAGCCAGCCTCATTTGAGGTGCGCCCAGGTGGAAATTGTGTACTTCGTAATGTTCATGACCAATGCGGTTTGTGGTACCTCCTAGCGGATCCACTGAAGGTGTACTGCAGCTAAACAGTAATCTGGGGATCTGGGATTCCATCACTGTTGAGGGTCTGAAGCAGCCAGGGACGGGCAGTAGGTTCTGTGCATCTGTGATCCGTTGGCAGTTAAGCAAGCGGGGTGCGTTGTGTAAGTTATCACTGCACAAAAGGGTGAGGTGCCTCCAATAGTGGGCACTAGACATATATTGTTTCAACCAGATTGACACCATTAAGGTGTTCGCCAGGGTTTTAAAGCAAAGTGGGCCTGTGCAAGCATCTGGTCAACGGGGCTAGGTAAGTGCACCCCAGAACCAAGGGTAGGTGACTTGTTCCTGCAGTTAAGCTCATATGCCCCGCCCTGTTAGCTACATTAACCCCGCTGCGTGGGACGCTGTCAGCCAGCATAGTGTGCTACCGTCCCAGGAAAGGGGGAACCAAGGTGCCAAGCACAAAAGGCTACTATGTAATAGAGCATTTGGCCCCTCCAGTGTCCACCACAAAAATGAACGGAGGAGGCAATTTTCCGCCGCTGGGGCTGCTCAGGGTGGGCAGTGTTCCAATTCTAAGGACTCCTCTTCCCCACGGACTGCCCGAGGAGATGAGGGCAGTGGGATTTGCAATGTTACCGGCAATTTCTCGCCCATACAGGGGCAGAAGGGTACATTGCAGGATTCAGCATAAACAGATTGGGGGGCGGACCTATAGACAATGTGCACCGGTAACCTCAAGAGCGAGTTGTAAGATCAAAATCTCGCAGCGGCAAGTCAGCCAAGTGACATGCGTCAGTGGGTTAGGCCTGAGTGTGTGCCGTGGCTCCAATAGCTGCATGAAAGATAGGTTTGGGGCACAATCACTGACAATTCAAGAGCACACACGGCACCCGGTCCAGTAGATGAAGGCCATATGCTCAGGTGCGGCTTGATCTTGTGGAGGGCTATTATTCCTGGAATAACAAAGTGCTAGGTCATTAGCTGGTTGAGCATCTAGGGTCACAGCTGGTTAGCAGGCATGTGTGTATCCGTGATCGAGCTTTAGTTAAAGCAAGCCTGGCAGGTGGCGTAAGTTGTCACTGCAGCGGTTGCTGTGACTGCAATAGTGTGCGCAAGGCGGACAGCCATGCTCGCCATGGTTTATTAACACAGAGGTCGGTGCACATGTCTGGGCACCCTCAACAAAGTAGGTGCACTCTGCTCCCTGGGCAGGTTACGGGTTGCTTCAGTTAAGCACAGCCAGAGTATTTAGCCTGGTAGTGGAAGCGGTCTTCAAGCATGTGTGCTGCTGTTCCATATATTGGGGAAACAGGTGTTAGGGAGCACGAACTGCTAGAAGGCCTGCAACTTCAGGTTGCAGGAGGTGGGAGCCACATCAGCTTGTAGGGTAATACAGCGATGTTTAAGAGTAGAGCTCCCTCCTGGGAGGCCATCAGATTCTTGCAGCGCATGCGAGGCACTGGTACATTCCCAGAGAAGGATAACCCGCTCCATGCGCTAGTTTGCAGAACAGGGGCTTTGACTTCATCAGGCATGAGCTATGCCGGGCGAACACCAAAGGTTAATTTGACAGTGTTGGGGTGCATTTGGCACAGGTGGGCTTGGATCTGTTCCTACTGGACAGGAATGAGGCCCGGGAAATTGTCAGGTTGCTGTGAGAAAAGGAGCTGTTTTGGTGGGGGCTCTTTAGGCGACGGGGGCCGCCTCCAGAGCTGTGGAGGAGTTACAGGGCGATCTGGAAGCAAATGGGTACAGAAGAGTACCTCTGCAAGAGCACAATAGGGGTGCCAGAGCCAAATCCCAGGAGCCTCATGGGAGGGTCCTGGAACAATTACGTCGGCGCCCCGTTAGTCCTTCGGGCGGTTGTGGGCCTGAACAACCGGGGGCTTGCCTTGCTACGCTCCGCCCTGAAAGGGGCGTGAGTAATAGGGACCAATGTGTCACGTGATCCAGTAAGGGGATCACCCCCATAAGGGTAGCGCTGATTGGTTACTCCACAGTGCTTGGCTCATCAGGCGGGCAGGGCAGCATAGGTTGGTACAGCTGCCTGCCCTTGGATCGCCCGTAAGATAACCCACCATATTGCATACTTTTGTATGGAATAAACCTGCAGCACTAATTTTCCCAAACAAAAGTTGTGTTGTGTATTTATTTATGCATGCATACTCTGTTGTGGTGTGGGTGGGGTGTGTTGCCAATAATGGGACTATGCGGCTGCCCGCGGCCCCGCAGGGGCCACCCTAAACGGGCGGCCCCTTTAGTGCCATTTGGGCACTTCCCCACCCCCAATGATGTGCGGGACTCAAGGAGGAGTCCCCCTACCAGACGCGTCACTTCCGGCACGCAGAGGAGGTGGGGAGGTATTTATGCCTCCCCCGGCCATCTTGGCGTCCTCTTTGCGCCGGACACGCCGTCTCCCACCCTACCACTTACCCGGCGTGGGGTTGGCAGGCGAAATACATAGAACGTTGTAATGTTTTCTTTCTCGTTGCAGGAGGAGTTACAGGGCGATCTGGAAGCAAATGGGTACAGAAGAGTACCTCTGCAAGAGCACAATAGGGTTGCCAGAGCCAAATCCCAGGAGCCTCATGGGAGGGTCCTGGAACAATTACGTCGGCGCCCCGTTAGTCCTTCGGGCGGTTGTGGGCCTGAACAACCGGGGGCTTGCCTTGCTACGCTCCGCCCTGAAAGGGGCGTGAGTAATAGGGACCAATGTGTCACGTGATCCAGTAAGGGGATCACCCCCATAAGGGTAGCGCTGATTGGTTACTCCACAGTGCTTGGCTCATCAGGCGGGCAGGGCAGCATAGGTTGGTACAGCTGCCTGCCCTTGGATCGCCCGTAAGATAACCCACCATATTGCATACTTTTGTATGGAATAAACCTGCAGCACTAATTTTCCCAAACAAAAGTTGTGTTGTGTATTTATTTATGCATGCATACTCTGTTGTGGTGTGGGTGGGGTGTGTTGCCAATAATGGGACTATGCCCGGTGCCTGCTATGGCCAGTCCGGCCCTGAGTGTTGACATAGTGAGAACAAGGAATTACACCGAGGGCACTCGCTGTTCGTTGGGTATTCAGTGTGGGGTCGAGGATTGTAGCAAAGACGTAATACGGCCAGTTATTACTATGACAGGAACAGAAAACAGAAGTTAAAATGCCATGTCCCCCCACCTGTCTCTTACCTTTACTCACTCAGAAATGACTCTAGCAATTGATGATTGAATTAAATAAATCAAGGCTGAGGTGAGGTGACCCAAGCACGAGCGAGCAGTAGGAACTGTCTGGCAGTAGCAGCACAGAACACATGTCTGTGGCGCGGTCTGCTCCGACGTCAGGGTCACAGTCACGCTTGCTTCAGCAACGTAGAAATGGCCAATCACTGTCTGCATGACTTCATAAGCCATGACAGTGATTGGTCATGCTTGTTACACATAGTGCCACCCATGCGCGGCGCCCAATGCTCAGGACTGCGCGCCGGCGCCGGAGAGGCCTGGCATTGGCAAACGACGCGTGCCTCTCAGCCAATCCAGATGCTGCTCCAGCAGCGCCAGGATTGGCTTGAGCAGGGATACTCCCCGCTCATTAGGAGACCGGGGGCTGCGGCATGAAACAACCCTCGGTCTCCTAATGTGCAGCCTAGTGCGCATGTTCGGGCTCGTCGGAAAAATGATCAGCCCAAAACCGAACATGCGCACTCTCTTGCTGCTGCGCTAGACCACCACCACTGACCCTTGCTGCATGTTGTGTCAGTCAAACCTGCTGCCAGTGCGTGCCCCACCCCCTTCAGAGCCATTGCATGCCTGACTGCCTCGGGCATGGCCCGGTGACCGGCCGGCCCGGATTAATTATTCGAGTAAGTTAAATTAACTTAAACTGTTTAAGTTAATTTAGTGACACTGACAGCGCACCGATGCGACTCGATGTGTGTAGTGGGGCAACGCCCCAGCGCCCTAATGGACGCACCGCCACTGTGACTTTACATACACAATCCCAGGAAGAATCTCAACCCCTGATACGTGAAATTACTCAGTTTGGAGGTTTGTCCGGAATACATATTAATTGGTCCAAATCGATATTGTTTCCCCTAACCAACGTCACTCACCCCTTCACGCTGGAATATCCCTTATCGTGGGCTGAAGGTCCAGTCAAATACCTGGGAATCTGGCTCAGCCGTGATACACACGAACTCTGCAGCATGAACTATGGACGTGCAGTGACATGGCTGGAGAGGAGAGCGTCGCCTGGTCTAAACTGCCTATGTCGCTAGCTGGCAGGATAGCTATAGCGAAAATGATTATTTTACCAAAATTACTTTATTTGTTTGTCAATCTACCCTTGCCACTCAATCATACATTGTTCAAACGGCTGCGCTCCCTTTTGGTGGCCCTGGTCTGGGCTGGCAACAAGCTCGAATATCCTGGGAATTACTTACACTTCCGCTGAAGCAAGGAGCTTAGGAGCACCGATCTCACCTTATATGCCTACTGCGCATAGTCCCATTATTGGCAACACACCCCACCCACACCACAACAGAGTATGCATGCATAAATAAATACACAACACAACTTTTGTTTGGGAAAATTAGTGCTGCAGGTTTATTCCATACAAAAGTATGCAATATGGTGGGTTATCTTACGGGCGATCCAAGGGCAGGCAGCTGTACCAACCTATGCTGCCCTGCCCGCCTGATGAGCCAAGCACTGTGGAGTAACCAATCAGCGCTACCCTTATGGGGGTGATCCCCTTACTGGATCACGTGACACATTGGTCCCTATTACTCACGCCCCTTTCAGGGCGGAGCGTAGCAAGGCAAGCCCCCGGTTGTTCAGGCCCACAACCGCCCGAAGGACTAACGGGGCGCCGACGTAATTGTTCCAGGACCCTCCCATGAGGCTCCTGGGATTTGGCTCTGGCACCCCTATTGTGCTCTTGCAGAGGTACTCTTCTGTACCCATTTGCTTCCAGATCGCCCTGTAACTCCTCCTGCAACGAGAAAGAAAACATTACAACGTTCGATGTATTTCGCCTGCCAACCCCACGCCGGGTAAGCGGTAGGGTGGGAGACGGCGTGTCCGGCGCAAAGAGGACGCCAAGATGGCCGGGGGAGGCATAAATACCTCCCCACCTCCTCTGCGTGCCGGAAGTGACGCGTCTGGTAGGGGACTCCTCCTTGAGTCCCGCACATCATTGGGGGGTGGGGAAGTGCCCAAATGGCACTAAAGGGGCCGCCCGTTTAGGGTGGCCCCTGCGGGGCCGCGGGCAGCCGCATAGTCCCATTATTGGCAACACACCCCACCCACACCACAACAGAGTATGCATGCATAAATAAATACACAACACAACTTTTGTTTGGGAAAATTAGTGCTGCAGGTTTATTCCATACAAAAGTATGCAATATGGTGGGTTATCTTACGGGCGATCCAAGGGCAGGCAGCTGTACCAACCTATGCTGCCCTGCCCGCCTGATGAGCCAAGCACTGTGGAGTAACCAATCAGCGCTACCCTTATGGGGGTGATCCTCTTACTGGATCACGTGACACATTGGTCCCTATTACTCACGCCCCTTTCAGGGCGGAGCGTAGCAAGGCAAGCCCCCGGTTGTTCAGGCCCACAACCGCCCGAAGGACTAACGGGGCGCCGACGTAATTGTTCCAGGACCCTCCCATGAGGCTCCTGGGATTTGGCTCTGGCACCCCTATTGTGCTCTTGCAGAGGTACTCTTCTGTACCCATTTGCTTCCAGATCGCCCTGTAACTCCTCCACAGCTCTGGAGGCGGCCCCGTCGCCTAAAGAGCCCCCCACCAAAACAGCTCCTTTCTCACTGCAACCTGAAATTTCCCGGGCCTCATTCATGTCCAGAGGAACAGATCCAAGCCCACCTGTGCAAGTGCACCCCAACATTGTCAAATTAACCTTTGGTGTTCGCCCGGCATAGCTCATGCCTGATGAAGCCAAAGCCCCTTGTTCTGCAAACTTGCGCATGGAGCGGTTTATCCTTCTCTGGGAATGTACCAGTGCCTCACATGCGCTGCAAGAATGTGATGGCCTCCCAGGAGGGAGCTCTACCCTTAAACATCGCTGTATTACCCTTCAAGCTGATGTGGCTCCCACCTCCTGCAACCTGAAGTTGCAGGCCTTCTAGCAGTTCGTGCTCCCTAACACCTGTTTCCCCAATACCTGGAACAGCAGCACACATGCTTGAAGACCGCTTCCACAACCAGGCTATATACTCTGGCTATGCGGGCGGGGCATTTCCTGCTCAACTGAAGCAACCCGTAACCCGCCCAGGGAGCAGGGTGCACCTACTTTGTTGAGGTTGACCAGACATGTGCACCGACCTTTGTGATTAATAAACCATGGCGAACAGGACTGATCGCCTAGCGCACACTACTGCAGTACATCAACCATTTGGAGTGACAACTTCGCCACCTGCCAGGCTTGCTTAACTAAAGCTCGATGACAGATACACACATACCTGCTAACCAGCTGTGACCCTTGATGTTCAACCCAGCTAATGACCTAGTACCTTGATATTCCAGGGAATATTGCCCTCCACAAGATCAAGCCGCACATGAGCCTATGGCCTACACCTACTGGGCCGAGGTGCATAGTGTGCTCTGGAATTGTCAGTGATGGTGCTCCAAACACATTTCAAACCGCTATTGGAGCCACAGCACACATTCTGGCCTAACCAGCTGGCGCATGCCACCTGGCTACCTTGCCGCTGCGAGATTTTGCTCTTAACGCCAACCTCTTGCGGCTACTGGTGCCACATAGTCTGTAGGTCTTGCCTCCACTCTATTTATGCCGATACCTGCAATGTACCCCTCTGCCCCTGTATGGGCGGGAAAATACCCGTAACATTGCAAATCCCCCTGCACTCACAGTCTCGGGCAGTCAGGAGGGGGAAGAGAGGTCCATAGAATTGGTTCTGCTATCTTGCTTGGCCACCTAGCCCGCAAGCACCCTCGTCTGACAGCACCCTATCTGCTGTGTCGCCCGTGCAATGTCCGCGCCCTGGCGCAGGACGTCCCGATCGACACCTCTTCTAACAGACTGCCTTCAGGAAGCTGGAGTGAACGGTTGTATGTTGTGCACTGACCATAAAACCTAGGTTTGCTTTGAGAGGGATCAATTTGTTGCACTCAAACTAGTGGCAACGTGCAGTTCTATAGCATTCTACCCTGCAGGGTGTGCCTGGACGATCCTAGACACCCCCTGTGAGCCAACCTGCTTTGACCCAAGATGCAAGGCACTACACCCGGTACACTTGGTTATCCCGAACTTAATTGCCCTCCCCGGAATCGTGTGTAAAGGTACCCGGTCCCTGAATTACTCCCTAATAGTCTATGTGTCACGCCATGCTCCTTTTTATTCCTTGTTCAAAGCAGTGAACTCGCTCACCCACGAGACCTGCTAGAAGCAAGTTTAGTATAGCCTGTACATGGAATTAAATTCCCCGCCAACTGCACAGAGGGCAAGCCACACTCACTGCTACTGATGTCTGACTAATTGGCCCTTGGAGGCCGTGGCAGTACTGCCCGGTCGGCAAGTACGCCCACGGTACAGTTGTAATTTAATACCTCCTGCCGCTGACAACTGCAGGTGCCTAATACCGGGCTGTGTGTATGCGGCCCAGGAAGCCTAAAAATAGGCTTGGTGTGGATGGGTAGTTAGCAATGCCTGGCAATAATTGTAATGCCTTTGACAAACCTCTCCTGACTGGCATCTATGCCATTCTTAAACATTCACGGTTTTGCCACATGTCACCCTTCTGGTTGGTGATATGGAACCTCCTACCCAGCATAAGCGGACAGTCTCGCGTTGCCGTCACACCACCTGTGTATCTTGAATCACCCTCCTGTGTCACCTAACCTCGGTTCTAGAGTGCACTTAATCCACGCCGTTGACCAGAATTTCACAGGCCTCTTTGATTGCTAGACCCTGGAGAACACATTGATGGAGTCAATTCTGGTTTGAAACAATATATATGCATTGTGCCCTCTATTGGAGACAACTCACCCCTCATGTGTAGTTGTGGAGTGACAACTACACCAGTGCCTACACAAGTCACCCAACAGACAAGTAGACCCTGACTACTTTGTGTTCTGGTGCTAGATTTGGGAAGAGTCTTGCCTTCACTTGCTGCTCCCTGGGAAACACACAATGCCCGTGCTCTGGCTACAACTCAGCGATGCCCTCGTGTGGCAATGAACCCCTGGTCAAATAAGAGTGCCACTCCAACTAATAAAACTTACACCTTGACCATGGGTGGGTGGAGTCTAGCTCTCCCCAAACTTCTGCTGTTGAAACCCACGGACACGCCTCCTGTCAGTTCAAATTAGTAATTCCTGTCACTGACCACCACAAGGGGCTCCTACTGGGCTGTGTAAGTGAGGCCCAGGGTGACCTTGACGATCGGCTTGGTGTGGATGGGTGCTAACATTACCTGGCTGAAGTGCAATCCCTTTGACAAACACTCCTGCCAAGATGTGCCACTCAGGTAGAAGCAAGAGTTATCCAGCCCACCTTACTTCCTGTCCCAGTTATCTGAGTAAATTGTGAAAGATGCACATTTGAAATGGTAGCGGATACTGTAACTTACGCCTGCAAATGCTCTGCACAGAGCAGCCCGCTAGACAATGGCTTCCATTGAAAGGCGGTGCCAACAGACCTCCTAGCTCTAAAGGCGGTACCTCTGAGTAGGGCTCTACTCTAACAAGTGCCCCATGCATCGGATACCGCCTCCGGCTGCAAGCCGCTCAGTGCTACTGATGCCTTGGCACTTCGTGCCCCACAGCCAGCTCACCCTGCTACAATGCGCTCGTGACTGGGCCTCAAAAGTGCGGCGAAAGCGCGAGACTTCCTAGCCTGACCTTGGCTCTTCACCAGGCTCCCTCGCAAGAGCCAACCACAACCTTGTGGCCTAAAACATTCGCCCTGTGGGGCGGATGCGAAGTGACTGCAAACCACTCCTAGGCGTTCTCTACCCATGTTGTAAATGGAGTTTCAGGTAGGCTAGGGTATGCACCTAAGCCTGGCCGAAGCCACCCCTCTAGTCAGGGGAAGGGGGTGCACACTTATGCTGACTCCTGCCCACCCCTTAGGTGGCTAGGCAGAGACTGGCTATCCCAGAGGCAGTTTAAATTTGATGTGCCATATGCACTCCCACATTGGCACCTGCAGCAGAGATTCCATACCAGGCAATTCTAAATACCCTGCGTATCGTCCACCCAAGAGAGACTTAGTACCATCTGCCCCTATTACTCTGTGCTACCAAACCTTATCATGACCTCACCGGTATTATATAACTCACTAGGTCAATCGGGCCACCGTCCTACAGCTCAGATAGCACAACCCCGTAGTTGTTGGCAGCAACTGTACTTCGCATAACAGCACAGAGTAAATAAAAATTGTGCTTCCCCCCCCTTGGGCCGGTAACTGACATCCAACAAGTCAGAACCTGGTCATGAGATCCCAGGGTCCTGGAGTAAAACAATGATTATCCTGCACCATTAACAAATGTGCTACATGCCCGCATGCCCTAGCCCCCTGGTGCTACAGTGGGCAGCCACCCCCCTGGAGGCAGTGGTCTTTCCAACTCTCCTCCGGATTACGCAGCTATAGGGGCTCCAGATAATCTTAGGTGTGAGAAAAGTCTTTCTAACGTAGCCAACCGACGGTTTAAACGTGTAAGTGACTGTCCCCCAATATGGTGTGACCAAACCAAGGCTGAAGCAATAGGAGCATGAGGCCTTAAGCAACGGGGTCTTTGTGTACTGGAAACATTACTTAGCCCCGCCAAGAACCATGGACATCCCCTAAATGCGGGTCACCAGATCGTCAAAGAAATATTGATGGATTTGAGACCTATGCACCATCCAAACTGCCGAATTAAAATTGGCGAGAATAGTTCTATGAAAGAAAAACATTGAATGACCCGCTCAAAGTCAAAGGACATATCAAACCGCTGAGGCCTACTTAGCTGAGAAGGATGGAGCAATGCCCATTATCGGTATTAGTGAATGAAGGCATTATTCATTCATGTACAACTAAGTGGGGGACCCAGCCCCCAAGTGGCCTTCCCACTTTGGGCACCCTGGCAGTATAAAGTGGTTTAAGGGCCTGTCCGTGACTATTGTCTATATTGGGACGAAGATGAACCATGATATTATCACGATCAAAGTCTGATGTCACTCGCAACATCTGGCATAATTTCATACATAGCCCTGACTGGCACCACACTCTCTCATCCTATGCTCTGTGTGATATAGGCCCACTATAGTGTGAGCAGAGCCCCGCGCTGAATACCTGGCTACATGTTCGCTAATGCACAAGTAAAATACCCCCTTTCCTAACAGATTGGGTTGCACCGTACATAAACAAGAATCTAGTGGGCTAGTTACTCTCCTGGGGCCCCAATGTTTGCTGCCTGTGCCACCCTTCAGCCCCATGGAAATTGTGTTGGGCTCTCGCTTACCCTGCTGAGTGAGCCCACTGTACACGACACCGGGGGCGCGGAGAAGGCATGGCGTGTCCAGCGGGGGACAGGGGAGACCGCACCCACGCCCACATTAGCACTGAATTGGAACACCGGGGGTGGGGGGGGGGACAGGAGCATCTACCTGAAAGACCGTACAGGGAGGCAGGAGGACTGCCCCAAATGGCCCGAACTATCTCAGGACCAGGCTGGCAGGAAACTCGGCTGTCGCCCCCCAAAGAACGTGCAATGTGCGACTAGGAGCAGCACCCCAGAAAGGTCGAGGATCCGCCCGGCACCCTGCAGTGATTACATCCGCTGTGCGTGACAAGGGACTGAACGCATAAACTAAGGGAGGACTCAGAGCGTTACCTCTTGGCCACTGTGACGCGTAGGGAATGGTGATTACACTTGCGCACCTATGCTGCCAGCACGTGGTGCGCAATCCCTCGTCACCGGGAGGAAGAAGGTCCTCATGGGGAAACACCCACGCCCAGGTGCTACGGGACCCGTTCTGACTGTCCGAGCACACCCTGGACGTGTGGCCCGTCGCTGCATGCGGCGCTCAGCCCGCCGTGCACAGCCCCCGTCGGTGGACGGCATAAGGTACTGTAACGCTTGGAAGAGGGCCAAGGGTACCAGCAGGGCCCATTGACCCCCCCCAACTGGGAAAGTTGAGGTGAGTGCCAGGCCGCATGGCCCACTAGCTGGCCTACAAGTGCCCGCGCCCCCCCAATCGTCGTCCCAGGCAATAGATGGCAACAACCTGGGGGAAAGGGAGCCCGGGAGGGGGGGGGGCGCCGGGGACCCAGGGCGACTCACCGCCAACCTTCCGAAGTCCAGTACTTAGGCCCAGATCGACGGCCGAACGACGTTAGCTGACCGGCGAGACGGCGTGTCCGGCGCAAAGAGGACGCCAAGAGGTCGCTGTTCTTTGTCTTCGTCTGTCAGATGCCTTCTGACAGTGATGAGTTTTTGGATACCGAGGCAATAGCCTCATTACTCCACATTCATTTTGAGTTTTTTAGTTGCTGTTTCGGTTTTCTTATCGATGTGTGACACTTTGTCACAGTTGAGGTGGGTTCACAAGGTCAGCACTGTGATGGGCCGCGGGTAGCCGGTAATGATGAACTTTAGATGCCTGCAGAGGCGGTAGCCTTCTGACAGTGATGAGTTTGGGGTACCTGCCGGGGCTGTAGCTTCCTGGAGGTGATGAGATTTATGTGCCTGCCGAGGCGGTAATGCCTTCTGGCAGTGATGAGTTTCGGATGCCTGCCGAGGCGGTAATGCCTTCTGACAGCGATGAGTTTTGGATGCCTGCCGAGGCGGTATTGCCTTCTGGCAGAGATGAGTTTTGGATGCTGAGCCGCTGTTCTGGTTTCACAAGGTCAGCGCTGTGATGGGACGCGGGTAGCGGTCAAATGGGTTTGCGGAGATGTCAGCAAGTTTCCTGATCAGTGGGTTTTCTTTTTGATCCAATCCTTTGTAGAAATTCCTGTTGAGTTTGCGGAGATGTTCATCCAACATCTCAACGCCCAGGTCTCTGTGGAGGTCTGCTGTTCTTGTGAAGATAGGAGCACCTGCTGCTATCCGTAAGGCCTTGCTCTGCAGTATCTGTAAGTCCTTCCGAAGCTGCGGGTGGCAGCCACTCCAAACTGGTGAAGCGTACGTCATTGTTGGTCGAATTATTGCAGTGATTACTCGCACCTTGCTCTGCATTGGCATTGACTTGGTCCTCAGGAGTGGGTACAATGCGGCCAATTTTTTTGTTGCTTTCTGGCAAGTCTTCTCTACGTGGTTCCTCCAGCTGAGTTTGGAATCCAGAGTCACCCCCAGGTAGGAGCTGCTGTTTTCCCATTTGATCTCTTCCCCATTGAGGAGGATCTGGGGATGCTTCCTTTTCAGTTTTTTGGTGAATAAGGTTGCTGTGGTTTTGCTTGTGTTCAGGGTTATCTGCCAGTCGCTGTACCATCCGGAGAGTCTGCTGAGCGATGTCTCAAGGTTCTTAGCCACTTCCTTATTGCTGAAGGATTGGGAGATGACTGCCACATCGTCGGCGTAAAGAGCAAGATCAGTCTTCTTTAAGTCCGTGGGGATATCATTTGTAAATATATTAAAGAGGAATGGTCCAAGTATTGATCCCTGAGGCACTCCAGCAAGAATAGGGCGTGATGTTGAACATTCTTCTCGTACCGCCACGTGAAAGGTCCGTTCCGACAAGTAGCTAGACAACAGCTTGACCAGGTAGCTTGGAAACTTGAGCTTGATAAGCTTGTAAAGCAGTCCCTTGTGCCATACTCGGTCGAATGCTTTAGCTACATCCAGAAAGACTACTCCAGTAGACTTGTTGATGTTGAATCCATGGCTAATGATGTCCACAACTCTGAGAAGTTGGTGATTGGTTGAGTGGTCTTTCCGGAACCCAAACTGTTCTTTGGCAAGGAGGTTTTCGCTTGTCGCAAAGTCCGTGAGACGGGCGAGGATAACTTTTTCCAAGAGCTTCGATAGGCCGGATAGCAGGCTTATGGGGCGGTAGTTTGCCGGGTCTCGTAGTGGCTTCCCAGCCTTGGGGAAAACGACGACTCTTGCTTCTTTCCAGGAATTAGGGAAGTACTGGTGCTGCATACATGCATTGAAGATCTCAGCAAGATGGTCCACTGCGGCTTCTGGGAGCATCTTGATGGCTTGGTTGGCTATTCTGTCCTTTCCTGGAGCCTTGCCGTTTTTCAGTGTCTTTGCCAGGGCCAGTAATTCACCGGTTGAGCATTCCTCAATGGTTGCAGCTTCTGTTTCCGGTGGGTGCTCCAGGTGGTGCTTAGCGACCTCTTGCTCGACTTCTGCTGCCAGTTTGCTTGCCTGGTTAGGCCTGAAGGATGCTTCCAGCGTGTCAGCGAAGACCTCAGCCTTGTCCCTGTTGCTGCATGCCAGATGAGTCTTTCCTTGTATCGGTGGGTTTGGTTCCTTTTTCCCAGTCAAGCGCGGGTCATTCTCCAGAGAGAGTTGTCAGAGTCCTTCAGGTTTGCTGTTGCTGCTTCCCATTTTTCGCCTCTGTGCTGGCTTATTTGTATCTTCAGCTGTCTAGTCAACTCATTGTACTTCTTCAGCAGGTCAGGGGTGCGATTCCTTTGCCACTCTCTCCGGGCTCTGTTCTTGTCAGCTATTGACTTCTTGATGCCGTTTGGTAGGTCATAGATGGAGCATCGTTGGAGTTTCTGCTGAGGGATGCTGCGTTCAATAGCAGTGTGGACTGCAGCCATGAAGCGGTGGACCGCCTGGTCAATGTCGGCAATGCAGCGTAAGGGGCCAGGGACCAGAGTCTCTTCCAGGCTTCTCTTGTATAGGCTCCAGTCTGCCTTCTTATAGTTGTGCCTGGTGCCCTGTTGCTGGTTTTCAAGCACGTCTCCAACTGTGATCAACACTGGGTTATGGTCAGACGTCAGTGCTGGTAAGGTTTCCAGCTCCAAAGATTGGGAGAGATTCTTCATGACGACTATGTCCAGGACGTCCGGTTTATGCAGTGCAGAGCCTGGATAGTGTGTTGGTTGAGTCGGGCCAGCTACTACAAAGTCCTCCTTCTTTGAGTGGGCAAGTAGAGCGTGTCCTTTGCTGTTTGCAGTGCGGGAATTCCAGCACTGGTGCTTGGCGTTTAGATCGCCTCCAATTAATGTTGGGATGCTGGGGTCCAGTAAAGCATCCAGGTCCTTTGGGCATAGCTTGGCTGGGGGGGAATAGGCGGCAATCAATCGTAGAGGGCCAGCAGATGTCTGGATCTGTATACCAGTTGCTTCAATGCTCCCCACTGGTGGTAGTGCAATCTCGTGGTGCTTCACTTTTGTGCTGACGATCACTGCTGTTCCTCCGCCCTTGGCTCCAGTGGTGCGATCTGTACGGTACACCCTGTGGTTTGCTAGGTTAAGCTTCTGGCTTCCTTGGAGATGGGTCTCAGAGATAAGCGCTATACTCACATCCATGGTTTCCATCAGGTGCAGGAGTTCTGCGGTTTTCTTCTGAATGCTGTGGGCATTCCACATCAAGAGGAGGGAGTTTCCTTTAGATTTGGCGGCCATTGCGGGTGTTTTCTTCACCGTGGAAAAGTCCGGCGATGAGGTTCGCCACCATTGTCACCACAGGGTGGATGTTCATGTCTGCAACTGTTTTTGCAATCTTCGTAATGAGTTCCTGCCAGTTGATGGCTGAGCCTATTTCACAGGATGGTCCCGGGGCAGTTGGTGGTGGTGGGCAATCCTGTTTGGGTCCTGTAACTGCTGCGTACGTCCTTTCATCCACACGCGCTTCACTGCGGTTGTTGGCTGGGTTGCGGGTTGGGATCCTGTGAGCCAATGCAGGTTTGTGGTTGTTAGGCTGTCTTTGGCCCTGGTCTGTTGCTGTTGAGTGTTGGGAAGCCCGTTGTGGTTGGGGAGCTGCTTGCGTTGTTCATCCTTCTTTGCCTTCTGCAGGTAGGGACAGCCGCGGTAGCTTGCCGGGTTGTTTCCTGTGCAATTTGCACATATCGCTGGTTCGGTTTCACGGTTCCTGGTGCATTGGTTGGAGGTGTGTTCGCCTCCACAGCGTACACACCGTGGCTTCTTGTGGCAGAATTGTGAGGTGTGCCCCAAGCGCTGGCAGTTGTAGCACATGACCGGGCCCCGTTTTCCCCTGGGCGCTTCTGTGGTGACGGTGCAGCTGCAGAGCCGTGTGACTGCTGAGAGGTCTGCTGGCTTCCCATCCTGGCTTGTTGACAGGGTTACGATGAACAGGGGAAATTTTTTGTTCTTGTCTGCCGGTGAGGTAATCTGTGCTATATTCTTAACTGGGAGCCCAAGCTCCGATAAGTCTTCTGTGATTTGTCCAAGGGATGTATTGGCTGGGAGTCCCCGTATTACGAAGCGCTGGGCTTTTGCAGCTGTCAACGAGAAGGTATGGTATTCCATTTTTTGTTCCGTGAGCATGCTGGTCACACTCCTGTAGTCCTCTGTTGTAGAGAGCATGATCTTGGCGTTCTCTTGGCGGGGCTTGATTGTGAACTTGGAGGAGCAGTGTTCGTCCAGTAGGTCCACGAGGTCCTTGTGGGTGGGTAAGTTCTTCAGGACGATGGGAGGGATCCGCAGTCGCTTCGTAGGACCGGAAGAGTTCTCAGTTACGTCAGTCTCGTGGCCGTGAGAGTGGGCGTCCTGGTCCTGGTCAGTTTGAAAAACCTGAAAGCGGTTTGAGAGTGAAATTCCAGGCCTACCGGGAGGTGCGCGAGCATGCTTGGGGGCTTTTTCCGGTGAGTTCTTGCATGAGTCGCGTAATCTCTTTGTCGGTGTGTGGCACTCCATGTTGTTGCTTTCAGTGTTGAGGGGGGGAGCCATGGCGCCAGCATCCATCATTGATGATGCTTGGTGGGGGTGCAGTGGAGCACCTTGGGTAGATATTTTTTAGCTCTGGTGCGTTTTTAGATATTTCTGCTCAAATGCTACTGCCACTACGCCAGCTACCCTTCTAGCCGGCCTGGTCCTACCGCTGGCCGTAGCGTTTTTGGGGGCCCTTCCCCTGAGATTCCCGTCCCCCTCAGCGCAGCCTTGCTCCGGGCAAGCCAGAGGGCGAAGGCCCAGCTTTGGGATTCTGTGGCTCTGGGTATGGGCTCTCTCAGCCCCGCTCCACCGAGACGCGCAGCCTGGCCCCGGTCAGGCCAGGGAGACGCAGGCCCAGCACCCTAGTGGAGTGGGAGAGAGGGCAGAGCGGGTCGGGCCGCGGGCCTCCCGCCTAAAATCGGGACGCAGGATAAGTTAGGCAGAGCGCCTCAGTGTTGGATCGCAACACCAAATGAATTTAGCAGCAGTGATAAATTATATTGTAATCGGAAGACAAATTTCCCTTTACAAGTTGCTGTGGGCAAATTAAATCCGGTAAAGAAAATGAACAAGGCAGGCAGAGCGCAGCGATGCAAATTTGTAATCTGAATGCAAAATCCGAATACCATCTCAGTAATGCAGGGGAGATAAAGACAAGCAATTAAGCAGAGCCGAAAAATCGGGGTACAAAATGAGTCAAGCAAGGAAGCAGGGTAGATCTATCCCAAAGGATAGAAAATGGCGCTTACCAGGTCGGAGCAGGAATCAGATCCTCCTCGTGGCGGCAGGAATCAAGGTCGGAGGAAGAGTCCCGGTCGGAGCGCGACCTCAGGGCAACCTCGCGTCGTCATGCAAAAGCGGGAGCGGCCGCTCGGAGTGCAAGTCCGATCCGCGAATCCGATTCGGGAAAAGCCGGTCAAAATCGGGCTGTCTGCTTGGTGCGGGCCATGGCGGGAGCGGTCTCTCTCAGCGACGAGCGACGAGCGAAGAAGAAGAAGAATCGAATCGAATCAATCGAATCAGGACGCCAAGATGGCCGGGGGGAGGCATAAATACCTCCCCACCTCCTCTGCGTGCCGGAAGTGACGCGTCTGGTAGGGGGACTCCTCCTTGAGTCCCGCACATCATTGGGGGGTGGGGAAGTGCCCAAATGGCACTAAAGGGGCCGCCCGTTTAGGGTGGCCCCCTGCGGGGGCCGCGGGCAGCCGCAAAAGCCCAGTTTCTACACTATTGGCTCTACCCGACCCCTTTTCAGCCCCACGTCGCGGTGGAAAAAGACAGGGTACTTCCATCCCCTACAGGTCGCTGTATATCAGTGTTACAGGAACCCGGGAGAGAAATAAACACAGTGGAGACTCTGAGATGGGCTTGGGAGGGATTGCGTAAAAGAGCTTGTCTTTTGACACTATACTCCCAGTCTATTCTATTGGCCCACAACCCCCCCACCCCCCTCCCCCCCCACTAAACAGAGAGCTGCAGGGCGGGCGTGCCGGTTCGGCCTCACCACTTTCACAGATCTATTCCCCAAAGTCACCTTTCTCGTCCCCCCACAGAAAGTAGGGGAATCCCCCACTACCATATTAGATCTACTTTTAGACTACCAACTTCGGGCCACATGTCGTAATCTGCATAACACTTTCCCGTCCCCCCCCCCCCATGCTCCCTGCACTTGAGCACATGGTAACTGATCCCTCCCCACGAAAACTCATCGGGCGCCTCTACAATACTACACAACTCACTTCCTCGGTAACTGTATCAAAGGAACAACAAAGTTTGCGTTCGGATTTAGACCCGCCCATCACTGACGAGGAGTTGCTTTACTGCTGCGGCAGCTGGAGCTCCTCTCCCCTAGCTACAAACTGAGACTCGTCCACTTTAAATGTCTCCACCGTATCTACCGCACCCCACTGCAGATTCATGGGAGGGGTCTCGGGTCCGATACCAATTGCTGGACATGTTGAATTCTGCGAGCCACGTTCCTACATCTAGCATGGCAGTGCCTTTCTATAGAAGAGTTTAGGGTCAAGGTTTACGACGTCCTTCAAGAGGTTCCTGGGGTAGAATTGGGATACACACCCTTGGTGGGCCTGCTGGGCTATGTCAAAGATGCCCGCTTGTGGTTCCGATGCCTCCTCACCACAATGCTCCTGCTGGACAAACGGAGAGTTTCCATACATTGGGGTAAAAGCTCCGCTCCCTCAATTGACATGTGGATTCATGATATGACATTCTAACAAGGACAACTGTCGACCTTTTGGGAATTAATGCCCCCCACGTCTAGACCCAGACATGTTTGTGCCCCATTCACATATTGGGTGGGTACACAGAATCCAGATCCCTCCAATCCGCCTGGAACACCCTGAAAACCACCATGCTCGTGCACACCAACCGCCCACCTCGGCTGTGACTATGGCATAATAATGCCTACTCGACCCAAGACTGTATTGTTCTAGATAACTGGGATTTCTGACCAGATCTGAGTCCGTGCCATATCCCCCGCCCCTTCCCTCTTTTTGTTACTGTTGGTCTTCGTTTGCATTTATTCATTACTACTGAATATTCTGGAATATTGTACGGCTATGAAAAGTAAGTCAAAGTAAAAAAAAAAAAGCTGTGAACTGCTTCATAGAAAGTTTTCTGACTCACTAACTTTCAAGCTTGTTCCTCAACTTTCCACGCACAATGCTGCCAACATACAGACCTGATGTCGGTATCTGTCATTCTTCTGATGTAAGGGCAGGTACAAGGGCATCTGACTGTAACAGAACTGTTAGAGCAGACATTGAGATGGAACTCTTTCAGCTGGACTAGCCTGGTCCCTATATCCGGCCCCTGCTCCACCGCCGTCGGCCTGAACTTATGACTTTTTACCAGTCAAGCACTGTCAAGAAATACCAGATGACCACAAGCGGCGCTATGTGCTTTTAGGCACTATACTTACCTGACACTTTTATTGCATATCTATGGTTCTCCTGATTGAATTTTGAATGATTTTTTGGTATCATTTTATTTATTAAAGTTTACTCTATTTTTCTACACGGTGTGGGTTATCTCTTGTGTTGTGTTTTCACTTTGTTACTGTTTCAGTGCTGCATAAATACTTTACACATTGCCTCCAAGTTAAGCCTGAGTGCTTTTGTCCCAAGCTACCAGAGGGTTAATCACAGGTTAATTTAGTGACTTTGTTTGGTTCATTTTGACAAGGATTGTGGTTGTGGCTTGGGTAAGGTTTTTACCCCCTGAACCAATACCCCCATCTCTTACAATACTTATTTCATAATTTTAAAATATACAGTTAACTCTTTTTTTAAAACATACTTAAATTAAACTTTTAAACATTTAATAGAAATGTACAATTATTCAAATGAACACAAAAACACAATTCTAATTAAAGGTGCTAATATGAATTAAATATTAAACTGCTTGTGAGGGTGTTTTTTAATTTTGAGTCAAAAATATATTTGTACATTAAATTAATATATTTCAGTTCATTATTTGATACATGTTTAATTGATGAGTTATTTGATACAAGTTTAATTGATGAGTTAATATACTGTAACATTTAATTTTTTCATTAGTTCTAGGTTTTTGACGTACGTATGTGTAACAATTTGACACATCTCTTAAGTGAGCCCTGCAGTTATCTGATCCCTCTAACCTTTTCTGCTTAGGACCAGGGCCTCCTTCAGGTGATGTGGAAGGAGATGTGCACGTTTTGTGCGTGCACATCCTCAGATCAGACTATTTGGTGAATGTGCAATCCCAGGTCAGAAGGTGTTCTGTATGCACACCCAGATGAATACATTTTGCGCCCGCAAATGTTCCTACCTGTGCATTTTACGCATGCGCACATCAGATGAGTGCATTTTGCGCAGGATCATGGGGCGTGTTGTAATGAGCATTACCTGATGGGTGCGTTCTGCAGACCCATTGCCTGATGTGTGCATTTTGCAGACCCATTACCTGATGGGTGCGTTCTGCAGACCCATTGCCTGATGTGTGCATTTTGCAGACCCATTACCTGATGGGTGCGTTCTGCAGACCCATTGCCTGATGTGTGCATTTTGCAGACCCATTGCCTGATGTGTGCATTTTGCAGACCCATTGCCTGATGTGTGCATTTTGCAGACCCATTACCTGATGGGTGCATTTTGCACTGACAGACTATGAGCTCAGTGGTTGGCGCGTTTTCATATCTAGCTCAAGAGCTGCCAAAGATAAGCAAACCCGCAGTGGGCTCTAATCCAGGCTGGTGGCCTCTTTAGACCAATGAGATTAGTCCGAGTAGCCCTTATCGGCTCAAGATAACGCGAGTCTAGAGGTCGCTCCCCTTTGTGGGATGACTGCCTCTAGGAACTAAAGGTCTGCGCTCACTCTATTTCATGAAAACATCAGTAACCCCCGCGCTCCAGCTCATACGAAACGTTAATCTGTGCTCATGATTTTACAACGTGCAGCGATTTCTTTCCAAACTCATCTAATATTGGAAATAGTCCGCCACAGGCACGTGCCAGGGACATGTTTGGACCAGTGACGACTCAGGAGCGTTCAAAGGGATGGGGCATAACCGCACCGGGCTGTGGAAGCAGAGCATCGTCTTCAAAATATGGTCTGACTGGATATTTACTGAAGGCTGGACACCAGGTGAAGGAGACGAGCACCTTGTTCCAGCACAGGGTCCCGGACACCCCAGACCCCGCCATGAGATCACGCAATATAACAGTACACAAGAAAGGGAAACCGCATGAGAGCGGGAAAAGGCGGGGATGGGGAGGTACGCGAACGTGGGGGGGGGGAAGGGGAAGCACAGGGGCAACAGACAGGGGGGGGGGAGGGGGGGCAAGAATGCCAGCAGGAATGGAAGGCGGGCACGGAGGAGCCAAGAGCGAAAACTGAGGGAGGTCAAGGAGAGAAACACACAGACGAGAAAGAGAAACAGGAACACACGAGGGAGACAGCTGGAAACACATGTACTTCTAGTAGTGTGCTTAACCAAAAAGAAAAAGTAGCGCCTGAAAAAGGAGAAGTGGACTGACCCAAGTAATGGGTCCATGCTCAGGGGAGAACCAAACACCTGAGGAAAGGCCATGGAAGATGACGAATAAGAAGCAGGCAAATGAGAGCAACATGGTAACCAATGGTAAGCAATGGGCGGGCTCTAAGCCCACTATAACTAACAATATGTCTCACGAAAGACAGTGCATGTGATGTGCTGGGTGAGATCTAAAAAGGGAAAAGGAGGAGAAAGAAAATACAAATACAGCTTGGTATATAATAGATAAAGTCAGAAACATGCATAATGAATAGACATCAAATGCGTCATAATACACATGCAAGAAATACACACCAGATGCGTCATAATACACATGCAAGGAATACACATCGGATGCGTCATAATACACACACCAGGAATACACAACGGATGCGTCATAATGCACTTACAAGGAATGCACATCGGATGCATCATAATACACACACCAGGAATACACATCGGATGCATCATAATACACACACCAGGAATACACATCGGATGCATCATAATACACACACCAGGAATACACCTAGGATGCATCATAATACACACACCAGGAATACACATCGGATGCATCATAATACACACACCAGGAATACACATCGGATGCATCATAATACACACACCAGGAATACACATCGGATGCATCATAATACACACACCAGGAATACACATCGGATGCATCATAATACACACACCAGGAATACACATAGGATGCATCATAATATACACACCAGGAATACACATAGGATGCATCATAATACACATGCAAGAAATACACACCAGATGCGTCATAATACACATGCAAGGAATACACATCGGATGCGTCATAATACACACACCAGGAATACACATCGGATGCGTCATAATGCACTTACAAGGAATGCACATCGGATGCATCATAATACACATGCAAGGAATACACATAGGATGCATCATAATGCACATGCAAGAAATACACACCAGATGCGTCATAATACACATTCAAGGAATACACATCGGATGCGTCATAATACACACACCAGGAATACACATTGGATGCGTCATAATGCACTTACAAGGAATGCACATCGGATGCATCATAATACACATGCAAGGAATACACATAGGATGCGTCATAATACACATGCAAGGAATACACATCGGATGCGTCATAATACACACACCAGGAATACACAACGGATGCGTCATAATGCACTTACAAGGAATGCACATCGGATGCATCATAATACACACACCAGGAATACACATCGGATGCATCATAATACACACACCAGGAATACACATCGGATGCATCATAATACACACACCAGGAATACACCTAGGATGCATCATAATACACATGCAAGAAATACACACCAGATGCGTCATAATACACACACCAGGAATACACATAGGATGCATCATAATACACACACCAGGAATACACATAGGATGCATCATAATACACATGCAAGAAATATACACCAGATGCGTCATAATACACATGCAAGGAATACACATCTGATGCGTTATAATACACGTACAAGGAATACAGATCGGATGCATCATAATACACATGCAAGAAATACACACTAGATGTCTCATAATACACACACCAGGAATACACATAGGATGCATCATAATACACATGCAAGAAATACACACCAGATGCGTCATAATACACATGCAAGAAATACACATCTGATGCGTTATAATACACGTACAAGGAATACAGATCGGATGCATCATAATACACACACCAGGAATACACAAAGGATGCATCATAATACACATGCAAGGAATACACACCAGATGCGTCATAATACACATGCAAGGAATACACATCTGATGCGTTATAATACACGTACAAGGAATACAGATCGGATGCGTCATAATACACATGCAAGAAATACACACCAGATGTGTCATAATACACACACCAGGAATACACACAGGATGCGTCATAATACACATGCAAGAAATACACACCAGATGTGTCATAATACACATGCAAGGAATACAGAGCCGATGCGTCAATACACATGCAAGAAATACACATCTGATGCGTTATAATACACATGCAAGAAATACACATCGGATGCATCATAATGCACTTACAAGGAATACACATCTGATGCGTTATAATACACGTACAAGGAATACAGATCGGATGCATCATAATACACATGCAAGAAATACACACCAGATGCGTCAATACACATGCAAGGAATGCACACCAGATGTGTCATAATACCCATGCAAGAAATACACACCAGATGTGTCATAATACACATGCAAGGAATACACATCTGATGCGTTATAATACACGTACAAGGAATACAGATCTGATGCGTCAATACACATACAAGGAATACACATCAGATGTCTCATAATACACATGCAAGGAATACACATTGGATGCGTCATAAAACACATGCAAGGAATTCACACTAGATGTCTCATAATACACATGCAAGGAATACAGATCCGATGCGTCAATACACATGCAAGAAATACACACCAGATGTGTCATAATACACATGCAAGGAATACACATCTGATGCGTTATAATACACGTACAAGGAATACAGATCTGATGCGTCAATACACATGCAAAAATACACACCAGATGTGTCATAATACACATGCAAGGAATACACACCGGATGTCTCATAATACACATGCAAGGAATGCACATTGGATGTGTCATAAAACACACACCAGGAATACACATCGGATGCATCATAATACACACACCAGGAATACACATCGGATGCATCATAATACACACACCAGGAATACACATCGGATGCATCATAATACACACACCAGGAATACACATCGGATGCATCATAATACACACACCAGGAATACACATAGGATGCGTCATAATGCACTTACAAGGAATGCACATCGGATGCATCATAATACACATGCAAGGAATACACATAGGATGCATCATAATGCACATGCAAGAAATACACATCGGATGCGTCATAATGCACTTACAAGGAATGCACATCGGATGCATCATAATACACATGCAAGGAATACACATAGGATGCATCATAATGCACATGCAAGAAATACACACCAGATGCGTCATAATACACATGCAAGGAATACACATCGGATGCGTCATAATACACACACCAGGAATACACATTGGATGCGTCATAATGCACTTACAAGGAATGCACATCGGATGCATCATAATACACATGCAAGGAATACACATAGGATGCGTCATAATACACATGCAAGGAATACACATCGGATGCGTCATAATACACACACCAGGAATACACAACGGATGCGTCATAATGCACTTACAAGGAATGCACATCGGATGCATCATAATACACACACCAGGAATACACATCGGATGCATCATAATACACACACCAGGAATACACATCGGATGCATCATAATACACACACCAGGAATACACCTAGGATGCATCATAATACACATGCAAGAAATACACACCAGATGCGTCATAATACACACACCAGGAATACACATAGGATGCATCATAATACACACACCAGGAATACACATAGGATGCATCATAATACACATGCAAGAAATATACACCAGATGCGTCATAATACACATGCAAGGAATACACATCTGATGCGTTATAATACACGTACAAGGAATACAGATCGGATGCATCATAATACACATGCAAGAAATACACACTAGATGTCTCATAATACACACACCAGGAATACACATAGGATGCATCATAATACACATGCAAGAAATACACACCAGATGCGTCATAATACACATGCAAGAAATACACATCTGATGCGTTATAATACACGTACAAGGAATACAGATCGGATGCATCATAATACACACACCAGGAATACACAAAGGATGCATCATAATACACATGCAAGGAATACACACCAGATGCGTCATAATACACATGCAAGGAATACACATCTGATGCGTTATAATACACGTACAAGGAATACAGATCGGATGCGTCATAATACACATGCAAGAAATACACACCAGATGTGTCATAATACACACACCAGGAATACACACAGGATGCGTCATAATACACATGCAAGAAATACACACCAGATGTGTCATAATACACATGCAAGGAATACAGAGCCGATGCGTCAATACACATGCAAGAAATACACACCAGATGCGTCATAATACACATGCAAGAAATACACATCTGATGCGTTATAATACACATGCAAGAAATACACATCGGATGCATCATAATGCACTTACAAGGAATACACATCTGATGCGTTATAATACACGTACAAGGAATACAGATCGGATGCATCATAATACACATGCAAGAAATACACACCAGATGCGTCAATACACATGCAAGGAATGCACACCAGATGTGTCATAATACCCATGCAAGAAATACACACCAGATGTGTCATAATACACATGCAAGGAATACACATCTGATGCGTTATAATACACGTACAAGGAATACAGATCTGATGCGTCAATACACATACAAGGAATACACATCAGATGTCTCATAATACACATGCAAGGAATACACATTGGATGCGTCATAAAACACATGCAAGGAATTCACACTAGATGTCTCATAATACACATGCAAGGAATACAGATCCGATGCGTCAATACACATGCAAGAAATACACACCAGATGTGTCATAATACACATGCAAGGAATACACATCTGATGCGTTATAATACACGTACAAGGAATACAGATCCGATGCGTCAATACACATACAAGGAATACACATCAGATGTCTCATAATACACATGCAAGGAATACACATTGGATGCGTCATAAAACACATGCAAGGAATTCACACTAGATGTCTCATAATACACATGCAAGGAATACAGATCCGATGCGTCAATACACATGCAAGAAATACACACCAGATGTGTCATAATACACATGCAAGGAATACACATCTGATGCGTTATAATACACGTACAAGGAATACAGATCTGATGCGTCAATACACATGCAAAAAATACACACCAGATGTGTCATAATACACATGCAAGGAATACACACCGGATGTCTCATAATACACATGCAAGGAATGCACATTGGATGTGTCATAAAACACACACCAGGAATACACATCGGATGCATCATAATACACACACCAGGAATACACATCGGATGCATCATAATACACACACCAGGAATACACATCGGATGCATCATAATACACACACCAGGAATACACATCGGATGCATCATAATACACACACCAGGAATACACATAGGATGCGTCATAATGCACTTACAAGGAATGCACATCGGATGCATCATAATACACATGCAAGGAATACACATAGGATGCATCATAATGCACATGCAAGAAATACACATCGGATGCGTCATAATGCACTTACAAGGAATGCACATCGGATGCATCATAATACACATGCAAGGAATACACATAGGATGCATCATAATGCACATGCAAGAAATACACACCAGATGCGTCATAATACACATGCAAGGAATACACATCGGATGCGTCATAATACACACACCAGGAATACACATTGGATGCGTCATAATGCACTTACAAGGAATGCACATCGGATGCATCATAATACACATGCAAGGAATACACATAGGATGCGTCATAATACACATGCAAGGAATACACATCGGATGCGTCATAATACACACACCAGGAATACACAACGGATGCGTCATAATGCACTTACAAGGAATGCACATCGGATGCATCATAATACACACACCAGGAATACACATCGGATGCATCATAATACACACACCAGGAATACACATCGGATGCATCATAATACACACACCAGGAATACACCTAGGATGCATCATAATACACATGCAAGAAATACACACCAGATGCGTCATAATACACACACCAGGAATACACATAGGATGCATCATAATACACACACCAGGAATACACATAGGATGCATCATAATACACATGCAAGAAATATACACCAGATGCGTCATAATACACATGCAAGGAATACACATCTGATGCGTTATAATACACGTACAAGGAATACAGATCGGATGCATCATAATACACATGGAAGAAATACACACTAGATGTCTCATAATACACACACCAGGAATACACATAGGATGCATCATAATACACATGCAAGAAATACACACCAGATGCGTCATAATACACATGCAAGAAATACACATCTGATGCGTTATAATACACGTACAAGGAATACAGATCGGATGCATCATAATACACACACCAGGAATACACAAAGGATGCATCATAATACACATGCAAGGAATACACATAGGATGCATCATAATACACACACCAGGAATACACATAGGATGCATCATAATACACATGCAAGAAATACACACCAGATGCGTCATAATACACATGCAAGGAATACACATCTGATGCGTTATAATACACGTACAAGGAATACAGATCGGATGCGTCATAATACACATGCAAGAAATACACACCAGATGCGTCATAATACACATGCAAGAAATACACATCTGATGCGTTATAATACACGTACAAGGAATACAGATCGGATGCATCATAATACACACACCAGGAATACACAAAGGATGCATCATAATACACATGCAAGGAATACACACCAGATGCGTCATAATACACATGCAAGGAATACACATCTGATGCGTTATAATACACGTACAAGGAATACAGATCGGATGCGTCATAATACACATGCAAGAAATACACACCAGATGTGTCATAATACACACACCATGAATACACACAGGATGCGTCATAATACACATGCAAGAAATACACACCAGATGTGCATAGCTGCCAAGGTTTCAGATTGCTATGTGTGACATTTTCATAATTTTAGCTTAATTAGGAGTGACATTTCAGGGACTATGAGTGACACTTTCTCGCGAGCAAAAATCAAGAAATGAAACATATAGGGAAACATAAATATCAGAAATTACACCCATTTGACCAACAAGAAACCCTGACAAGGTTTTAAAACTACTGCAAAGCACCAGAAATTGAAAAGCACTTGTGCCCTTGTAACCAGATCATAGTGTTAAACGAATGAGTAACCATGATATTAAACAAGTTTTTCAGAGGCAGTTCTTTATTAAAGTTCTGTGCACATAAGGTAGACATACACCCGGGTTGGGCAGGGGCACAGGCTGAGGCAGGAAAACATCGAAGCTGCGCTGCTAGAGCCTGGTTGGACTCATTGGTGTGTTGCTGGACGGATCGACAGAAAAAGCAATTAACAACAGATTGCCATAGCCAGGCTTTGCCGACTAGGCCCCCGACTCCTCCCTGGCTATTAATGGTGCGCAATTGCAGACCATCACAGTGTGGACTCAACCAGGACTCGTGGGACCCAGTCCAAACAGGATGCAAGGCCCCAACAAAATTCTCATCTCGGCCTTAAGTAGTGTTGCAGGGTGGGCAGCAGAAAAACAACTTGATTCCTACCTCAGCCAGCCTTTGCCCACTGGGCCCCCTAGATACCCTCTGAGAATCAATCAAATCCAATAGGTCTCGTCTTTGAGGCCTATTGGCTCTACCAATGCATTATGCTGTACGCTTTACAGCATCACCAGCACAAAGAGAAAAAAAGGTGTGAAAGAGCATACGTGATGTTTTATATGTGTCATTATGCAAGCGCCTTGTGCATGGCCATGCTTCCAAATTGACTCAAGAGCCTCTTATTTTTTACATTTTTTTACGAAAGGAGTCAGTACATCACTCTAAATAAAAATTCAGGGGAAGGCGCTTTTTTTAAAGTATAAAAGTAAAAAGAAATAATTAAAAAACATAGGACCGAGGGGCGGGGGAATTTGAGGTGCAGTTGTGGGCGGGAGGGGACGGAGAGGGGAAAAGCAGCACACAAGGGAGAGGAATACTGTGGGATCGGGAGGAGCATACAAACGAATGAGAGCAACACGGAGCATGGGAGAGGAAGAGAAGCAGTCAGGTGAGAGAGAGCAACATGGAGCTGCTCCCATGCTGTAGATGATTTGTGTGCACAAGGATTATCAGTGCACGCTGCAAAATTGTGATACTTCCGATAAGGAAGCTGGTGCGCCCACTGCTCATAACACACCTGCTCTATTTGAATGGCACCTAAACATGTTGCATCTTTTCTATTTGTAACGTTCCCAATTCCATGCATGTGTGCATAGCTCACCCAGTTGAGTTTTGTTTTTTGGTGCTTCTGGTTCTGAATTTGCTAGGTAAAATATATAACTACAATACAAAGAATGGAAAGAAAAAGCATTGGTGATGCGAGCCTCCCAACAACACAGAACTCATAATTTAATTACGCACTGCAGCTGAGAAGTCTAATCAGCTGCAGTGCGAGCGTAATTAAAATTACGAGTCAACACGGTCGGGCACTGGGCAAGGCTTATGCATACACAGTTACGTAGGGGAGTCACAGCTGAGTCAGCAGCCAGGGAGTGTAGTTATTCCAAAAAACTACTACTACTCTTAGGCCAAATGAAATAATTACCCCTAAGCAGTCATGATCGGTGCGCCGCTACCTTCCCAGGCCCGCAGGCACTGCAGCCAGCGGCACAGATGAGCTTAGCTCTCAGCTACTTAACTTATAATATAGAGGGGCCACTGAATGACGTGTGTGAGTCCCGCGTTGAGGTGACGATCACGATGGACTGTACTGCATAACCCCCCACCCCCACAGATGAGATGAGAGAGCTCAGACCTCCTGAGTCCTGGCAAAACGAAAACACCACCAATGACCACGGGCACACCGGCGCCGCGCACCGTAATCACACCAGATCACACACGACACTGACTGAGTCTCAGACACACACCTGGCAGGCCGCAGTACTGAGCTGCGACGTGATGACTCAGTGAGCAAGCTGCCTCTCAGACACTACAGAATCATGACAAGATGACAGTGTGACGAGCGTTAGAACAGAAGTACTTAAGTGTACTTACTGTGAGAACTTGTGTGCTGGCTGCCTCGGCCTGCCTCTCGGGCCCGTGCCGCACGACATGATGCCTGCAGTGCTGCAGCAGGTGTGCAGCGCCAGTCTCCCCGCACATGCTGCGCAGCTGCGCGCCCGATGATGAATGCACTTCATCATCTCGAAATGACTCACACTCTGTCAATGTGGTCAGCGCCGCGGCAGGGGCGGGACTGCAGTTTTGCAACATTGTATTGATTATTTCCGGCAAGCACGGGCTCAGCAGCATGATCCGATGTGTCAATTACTGCCCCTGGAGTCTCGGAAGCGGAGAGCAGTGTGCAATACGGAGAGCAGCCAGCCCAGCACCCACCCCCTCACACCCCCCCCCGCGCACGGCACACAGGTCAGAGGACGGCACACAGGTCAGAGGCACCACACCACAGCAGGCAGCGCGCGCTAGCAGCAGGGTTAATTTAGCCAACTTTCAGCGCGTCAGCAGAGAGTGGGCAAATGCGTGACAATGCATTTCAGTGCGGTGATGCGGAACACCACACTGAAATGCGTTAGCGTCACGCCTGCTGCGTGACACTTGGCAGGACTGGATGTGTCATAATACACATGCAAGGAATACAGAGCCGATGCGTCAATACACATGCAAGAAATACACACCAGATGCGTCATAATACACATGCAAGAAATACACATCTGATGCGTTATAATACACATGCAAGAAATACACATCGGATGCATCATAATGCACTTACAAGGAATACACATCTGATGCGTTATAATACACGTACAAGGAATACAGATCGGATGCATCATAATACACATGCAAGAAATACACACCAGATGCGTCAATACACATGCAAGGAATGCACACCAGATGTGTCATAATACCCATGCAAGAAATACACACCAGATGTGTCATAATACACATGCAAGGAATACACATCTGATGCGTTATAATACACGTACAAGGAATACAGATCTGATGCGTCAATACACATACAAGGAATACACATCAGATGTCTCATAATACACATGCAAGGAATACACATTGGATGCGTCATAAAACACATGCAAGGAATTCACACTAGATGTCTCATAATACACATGCAAGGAATACAGATCCGATGCGTCAATACACATGCAAGAAATACACACCAGATGTGTCATAATACACATGCAAGGAATACACATCTGATGCGTTATAATACACGTACAAGGAATACAGATCCGATGCGTCAATACACATACAAGGAATACACATCAGATGTCTCATAATACACATGCAAGGAATACACATTGGATGCGTCATAAAACACATGCAAGGAATTCACACTAGATGTCTCATAATACACATGCAAGGAATACAGATCCGATGCGTCAATACACATGCAAGAAATACACACCAGATGTGTCATAATACACATGCAAGGAATACACATCTGATGCGTTATAATACACGTACAAGGAATACACATAGGATGCATCATAATATACACACCAGGAATACACATAGGATGCATCATAATACACATGCAAGAAATACACACCAGATGCGTCATAATACACATGCAAGGAATACACATCGGATGCGTCATAATACACACACCAGGAATACACATCGGATGCGTCATAATGCACTTACAAGGAATGCACATCGGATGCATCATAATACACATGCAAGGAATACACATAGGATGCATCATAATGCACATGCAAGAAATACACACCAGATGCGTCATAATACACATGCAAGGAATACACATCGGATGCGTCATAATACACACACCAGGAATACACATCGGATGCGTCATAATGCACTTACAAGGAATACACATCGGATGCATCATAATACACACACCAGGAATACACATCGGATGCATCATAATACACACACCAGGAATACACATCGGATGCATCATAATACACACACCAGGAATACACATCGGATGCATCATAATACACACACCAGGAATACACATCGGATGCATCATAATACACACACCAGGAATACACATAGGATGCATCATAATATACACACCAGGAATACACATAGGATGCATCATAATACACATGCAAGAAATACACACCAGATGCGTCATAATACACATGCAAGGAATACACATCGGATGCGTCATAATACACACACCAGGAATACACATCGGATGCGTCATAATGCACTTACAAGGAATGCACATCGGATGCATCATAATACACATGCAAGGAATACACATAGGATGCATCATAATGCACATGCAAGAAATACACACCAGATGCCTCATAATACACATGCAAGGAATACACATCGGATGCGTCATAATACACACACCAGGAATACACATTGGATGCGTCATAATGCACTTACAAGGAATGCACATCGGATGCATCATAATACACATGCAAGGACTACACATAGGATGCGTCATAATACACATGCAAGGAATACACATCGGATGCGTCATAATACACACACCAGGAATACACAACGGATGCGTCATAATGCACTTACAAGGAATGCACATCGGATGCATCATAATACACACACCAGGAATACACATCGGATGCATCATAATACACACACCAGGAATACACATCGGATGCATCATAAAACACATGCAAGGAATACACACTTGATGTCTCATAATACACATGCAAGGAATACAGATCTGATGCGTCAATACACATGCAAGAAATACACACCAGATGTGTCATAATACACATGCAAGGAATACAGATCCGATGCGTCAATACACATGCAAGAAATACACACCAGATGTGTCATAATACACATGCAAGGAATACACATCTGATGCGTTATAACACACGTACAAGGAATACAGATCTGATGCGTTAGCGCTCTAGGCTTTTGACGCTGGCACGCACGCTCGGCCTCAAAAGGGGTCGATGACGAGACCGCGCAGCGGCGCTTTCTCTAGACACGAACAGTATTAGGAACCAGACTTGTTTTAATGTTTGAAACTGTGTGTCTCTGAATTGTTAAATACGTTGCTTTCAAAACTTCCATTGGCACTGAAGGGAGCTTTGTTATAGCTCCGGGGGGCTGTTACTTTAAATACGGGACGTGAGACACCGGTTAGCGCTCTAGGTTTTTGACGCTGGCACGCACGCTCAGCCTCAAAAGGGGCCGATGACGCAACCGCGCAGCGGGCGCGCCGCTGGTGCGCCGGTGGCGCGCCTAAGGCAAGCCCGTCTGCGCCCGACCGGGACCAGGGGCAAGAATCCCTGCCGGTTTGACTAGGGAAAAGTATATTTACACCGCTGATCAGCTTAGATACTACAGAGGAGTGATGAGTAGTAATGATGCCTGACAACACTATCAGTCACTGCCTCCTCTGTCCTTTCAAATTCTGTCCTGCATTTGAAACCCCTGTAGCCTTACCTGTTAAGAAGGCTCTCAAAATGTTCTTACTTAACTGTTGATCAGTCCCTAAACATTCAACAGAAATCCACCTACTATTGGAAGAAGAGAGCCCTGACGTGCTATTCCTAACTGAAACTTGGCTGAATAGTGAGGCTGACCCAGCCATTGTCCAAGCTCTTCCTCCTGGTTATGTGATTCAAAGGCTTGACTGGGATATAGGTAGAGGAGGTGGAATAGCTATTATTTATAAAACTGAATTTAATTGTCGCACCACCATAAACCCCCTACCCGACTGCGAAAGTATTTTCTTCGCCATCGGTACATCACATGTCTGCACTCTCTCAGGGATCCTGCTATAGCGCCCCCCAGGCCCCTTTGGCCAATTTTATAAAGATCTTCCTGACATTGCAGCCAATTTCGCTAGTACCCTCCCCAATTTTACCCTATTAGGGGATTTTAACCTTCACTTCGACGACACCTCACTCTCAACCACGCGGGAGCTGATAGATGGGTTGGGGGCGTTTCAACTTACTCAAAAAGTAGGTGGTCCCATACACTCTAAAGGTCACCTGCTTGATCCTATCTTTTCAAATATACAGAATCTTCTGGTCAGAGATCCTATTCCAATGCCCTGGTCAGACCATTTCTTAATTCCGTTCACCTGGGTATCGCAGGATGCTATTATCCCGGCTGGGAAAACCAACAGACAGGTCCGCACTTGGTCAAAACTTTCAACGGAGTCTTGGGTGACGAATCTGGAGGACACTACACCCACCTCCGACGCAAATCCGGTTACTGCAAATGATAAATTTAATAAATGGATTGAGTCGTCACTTGACATTGTTCTCCCTAAAAAAGGGATTTATAAAAAAGTAGGAGTCATTCAAAATGCCTCGTATTCTCCCAAAGTTCGGGAGCTTAAACAATCCTGCAAAAGGTTGGAAAGAAGCTGGAGAAAGGATTTCTCAGCAACTAACAAAGTTAAATATAGAGAGGCAATAAAAATTTATAAAATAGAAATAAAATCTGCCCAAGCTCTCTATTACGAAGAGAGAATTATATGGGCTGCAAACTCCCCACGCGAAATCTTTCGTATTGCAACATCACTCCTTACACCTCCTGCCCCGCCTATCGCCTCTGACGATATTCCTCTACGTTGCAATAAAATAGCAGAGTTCTTTTCTGATAAAATACAAAGTATCTATATGTCCTTCCTTCAGGCTACAGTCCAACAAACTATGAAAAATATAATCCAACATGGAGAGGGCCTTCTGGAAGCAGTTCCCCCCTTGAATCTGACCTCCCTTCGAGGGATTCTCAGTCAATTAAAATCTGGATCCCCCACAGATTCTGCCCCTCCTAGTATATTAAACCTAGTCACTGAGACTGTATCTCCAGTGATTTTGGACGTGATCAATGCCTCACTCATGATGGGACTTGTGCCCCCTCTCTGGAAGCAGGCGATGGTTAGAGCACTCTTGAAAAAACCCGAATCTGGACCCTGATGTGTTGGCAAACTACCGTCCCATTTCATTATTGCCAGGAATTAGCAAAATAGCCGAGAAGCACGTAAATTCTGTCCTCTCAACTTTTCTGGAAAGGGATATCCGTCTTCATCCCTCACAGACAGGATTTAGACCACAGCAAGGCACAGAGACGGCGCTTCTGGCAGTTGTAGAGGAATCAAGAAAAATTTTAGATAGCGGGGGCTGCGCTGCTCTTATCCTTTTAGATCTCAGCGCAGTCTTCGATACGGGAACCATCAATTGTTGATTCAAAGACTCAGGAATGCAGGAGTGGTCGGAACTGCGCTAAAATGGCTGCAGTCCTTTCTGGAGGATAGATCTTTTGTAGTCTTTGAAGACGAAAATACCTCAAAGCGAATGCCTCTCAGATGTGGGGTTCCTCAGGGATCTTCCCTGAGCCCCACTCTTTTTAATATCTATATGAGCTCCCTGGCAGGAGCAGTACTGCCTTTTGGAGTACAGATTATTACCTATGCTGATGACACCCAGCTGGTGGTTTCTCTCAATCAACTGGATAACTCAGGACCTGGCCTAGCCTTATGCCTTGAAAAGGTATCAATATGGATGGTCAGCTCGTACTTAAAACGCAACGGGGCTAAGACTGAGCTGATGCTCCTTGGGAACCCTGCCACCCTGAACATAGGTTCTTTTTGGCCCAGCTGTCTGGGTCCAGCCCCCTCCCCGAAAGAACAGATTAAGAGCTTGGGTGTATGGCTGGACCATAATCTTGATTTTAAGGAGCAAGCACGAAAGGTCGCAGCATGCTGCTACGGGATTTTGAGAATGATAAGAAAGATCCTTCCTCTGCTACCTTTTTCTGCCAGAAGACTGCTGGTTCAAGCATAAATTTTGTCACGCCTTGATTATGCCAACGCCCTTTACCTGGGAGCCCCACACCTCACTACCAAAAAACTACAGATCGTACAAAATTGTGCAGCACGTCTGCTCCTGAATATCCCCAAGCGCCTATCGGCTAAGCCTGCGCTCGCATCACTTCACTGGCTTCCAATCCAGGAGAGGATCCAGTTTAAGGCGCTGTGCATTACCCATAAAGCACTTTCAGGCAAGGGTCCACCAATTATCGGTTCCATCATTCAGCCCTACCGCTCGAATAGGGCCTTGAGGTCAGACAACAAACAACTGGCGGCAGTCCCAAAAATAAGAAGAATGCGAAGTGGAGGTCGTCTCTTCTCGTATAATGCCGCCAAGTTATGGAACCACCTCCCCCTTTGCATTCGCCTTGAGCCAAACTACCTGACCTTTCGAAAATTAATAAAAACATATCTGTTTCCTTAACTATGCCCGGAGTTTGAAGTTGCACCGCTGTCAGCGCTGGGATGCCCCCGGGTAACCATGCGCTTTAGAAATGTTTCTTCATTCATTCATGCGTCAACACACATGCATGGAATACACGTCAGATATTTCATAATACACATGCAAGGAATACACATCTGATGCGTTATAATGCAAATACAAAGAATACAGATCCGATGCGTCAATACACATGAAGAAATACACACCAGATGTATCATAATACACATGCAAGGAATACACATAGGATGCGTTATAATACACATGAAAGTAATATAATTTGTATGCGTCATAAACACCGGATGTCTCATAATACACATACAAGGCATACACACTGGATGCGCTATTATACACATGCAAGGAATACACACCGGGTGCTTCATAATTAAGGCTTCCAGTCTTCTGTTTCTACTCATTTTTACAGATAAATACAGACAGAAAGCAGTCTATTTTCTGTCTGTATTGATTTTTAAATGCGGAAAAATACAGAAAATTATGCTTCTAGTGAGTGACTCTCCTTTTTGTCCTTTATGAATTCCAGACCAATTGATAAGCAGATAGACAACATAGAGTTTTAAAAACAGGATCAGATTTCCTTAAATACAGGCATATGTTAATATATGTTTGTGTATAATGTTCATATTTACCTGTCGGTGTACTGTTTTATTATTTTTGGCTACTTCAGTTGCTAAAGCATAACAGGCATCAAAATATGAGTGTGTCTTTATCAGTTAAATAAATGTGAAAACATTTTACCACTCCATTTATTCTTAAAACATAACATAAATATGTGGGAGCAGCGCCCAGCCTGACCTGTAATACCCCCTCAGCCTGGCCTGGAACACCCCCCCTCAGCCACGCCTGGAACCCCCCTCAGCCACGCCTGGAATCCCCCCTCAGTCACGCCTGGAATACCCCCCTCAGCCACGCCTGGAATCCCCCCTTAGCCTGACCTGTAACACCGCCTCAGCCTGGCCTGGAATACCCCCCCAGCCTGGCCTGGAATACCCCCTCAGCCTGGCCTGGAATCCCCCCTCAGCCTTGACTGCAATGCCCCCTCAGCCGGCCCAGGAATCCCCACTCAGCGATGCCTGGAAACCCCCCTCAGCCTAGCCTGAATCCCCCCTCAGCCTGGCCTGAATCCTCCCTCAGCAGGCCCGGAATCCCCCCTCAGCCACGCCTGGAATACCACCTCAGCCTGGCCCAGAATCCCCCTCAGCCTTGCCTGTAATCAACCCCTCAGCTGAGCCCGGAACCCCCCTTCAGCCTGGCCTCAAAACCCCCCTCAGCCACACCTGTAATCCCCCCTCAGGCTGGCCAGGAATCCCCCGCAGGCTGGCCTGGAATCTTCCCTCAGCCTGGCCTGGAATACCCCCCTCAGCCACATCTGGAATCCTCCCCTCAGCCTGGAACCCCTCCTCAGACTGGCCAGGAATCCCCTTTCAGTTGAGCCCGGAATTCCCCCTCAGCTTGGCCTGGAGTCCCCCCTCAGCTGAGCCCGGAAACCCCCTCAGCCTGGCCCAGAATTCCCCCTCAGCCATGCCTGGAACCCCCCTCAGCCTGGCCTCAAACCCACCCCTCAGCCACGCCTGGAACCCCCCCTCAGCCACGCCTGGAATCCCCCTCAGTCACGCCTGGAATACCCCCTCAGCCACGCCTGGAATACCCCCTCTGCCTGGCCTGGAATCCCCCCTCAGCCACACCTGGAATCCCCCTCAGCCTGGAACCCCTCCTCAGCCTGGCCTGGAATCCCACCCAGCAGACTGGCCAGTAATCCCCTTTCAGCTGAGCCCAGAATTCCCCCTCAGCTTGGCCTGGAGTCCCCCCTCAGCTGAGTCTGGAATCCCCCCTCAGCCTGGCCCGGAATTCCCCCCTCAGCCACGCCTGGAACCCCCCTCATCCATGCCTTGGAACCCCCCCCACTCAGCCACACCTGGAATCCTCCCTCAGCCTGGCCTGGTATACCCCCTCAGCCTGGCCTGGAACCCTCCCTCAGCCTGGCCTGGAATCCCCTCTCATCCTGGCCAGGAATCCCTTCTCAGCTGAGCCCAGAATCAGCCCTCAGCCTGGCCCGGAATCAGCTCTCAGCCTGACCCGGAATCAGCTCTCAGCCTGACCCGGAATCAGCTCTCAGCCTGGCCTGGAATCAGCTCTCAGCCTGGCCTGGAATCCCCTCTCATCCTGGCCAGGAATCCCTTCTCAGCTGAGCCCAGAATCAGCCCTCAGCCTGGCCCGGAATCAGCTCTCAGCCTGGCCCGGAATCAGCTCTCAGCCTGACCCGGAATCAGCTCTCAGGCTGGCCTGGAATCAGCTCAGCCTGGCCTGGAATCAGCTCTCAGCCTGGCCTCTGCAGACCTTTACTGACCGGGAGTGATGGCGGGTGGGACCCCCGTGTATCTCTTGGGTTTGTGAAGAACCGAGAGAGACAGAAGTTGGGTGACACAAAGAAACCATCAGCCACCATTCTACCCCTGTGTGTGTGTCTCTGGGCACCCAGGTGAGTCAGAGGGATGCAGAGGAGGCAAGCACTTCCCAAAAGACATAGTAACAGCACTGTTGCTGCATCACAGCTGTGAATAAACAGATTTACAATTGGGTTTTCATGCTAACGTCTCTGTATGAGAGCGATGCACAATGAATAATTCATGGTAATAAAGACTATTTGGACAAAATATTGAAAAAAAATATCGAGATGCAGAAATATCTGGAAATATCGTGATGCACAAATATCTTGTGCAAAAATATAATTGACAAGAATATCGATTTTAAGGTAAGCAATATCGATGTTAAAAATATCTATGTTGTTAATATCGATGTTAAAAATATCTATGTTGTGAATATAGTTTATGAACATATAATTGTTCATATCGTTTTTGAATTATTTTTATGTATTTTAGTATATATTTTAATTGTATATGTTATAAATTGTTTGTATAATTATTGCAATTTTTTTTAATACAGTTTATACATTTTTTGTTGTTATTAAATGTAATTTAAAAGTTTATTTTCATTTTTAGTGCCATCGTGGATTGTGGGGTCTATAGGAGTACAGGGTGGGAAGTAAATTAACTATAATTAATCAATAATTAATTTTTAATCAATATTGATTATTTGATTGATAATTTTGTTAATTGTGTAAATACATTTGTTAATTAAGTTAAGTTTTAGGTGTGGGTTGTGGAGTTTGTATGGGTATAAGGTGAAAAGAAATGAAATTGTAATTAATTTATTTTTAATTATTTAATTGATAATCATGTAAGTTGTGTAATTAATGTAATTTTTGTGTTATATTTTTGGTGTGTGTTGCAGTTTCTGTAGGGGTAGATGGTGTGAAGGAAATTAACTATAATAATTAATAATTAATGTTAATTAATAATTATTATTTAATTGATAATTATGTAAATTGTGTAATTAAGATATTTTTAAAGTTATATATTAGGTGTGGGTGGGAAGTTAATTAAATACAATTATTTTATTATTAGTTAATTATTAATTGATAATTATATTAATTATGTAATTAAGATTGTTTTTATTTATATATTAGGTGTGGGTTGTTGGATTTGTAGGACTAAAGGGTGGTACGTTAATTAAATATAATGATATTATTATTAGTTAATTACAATTAATTGTTTAATTATGTAAAATGTGTAATTATTATAATTTGTAAGATATATTTTAGGTGTGTGTTGTTCAGTTTGTAGAGGTATAGGGTTAGAAGTTATTTAAGTAATAATAAATGTAAAAATAGTTATTCATTCATTAAAAATTGTGTTATTTAGTATGTTACGTGTTAATTGTGTTATGCTTTTTAATTATAAATGAGATTATATTTGTTGGTTGTTATGATGTGAGAATATAGAGTGGTATTTTTATTATATTAATATTATTAGTTTTAATTTAAATTATTTATTAAACATTATAATAAATATGTAATTTTTTAATTTATATATATGTATATATATTATAGTTATATATTTATATTTCTTGATATTTAATATACCAGTTAAAATATTTTATTTTTTAAAGTGAAGGATTCTCTCTCTAATGTTGCACAGACTGGAGTCAAAATAGTAAATTTTACCCCTCAGCAAGCCAACGCTTTCCCTACTATTGCACAGACTGGAGTGGGAATAGAAATTGTTTCCTCTCTGCAATCCAACACTTTCCCTACTGTTGCACTCACTGGAGTGGGAATAGTAATTTTAACCCCTCCGCTAGCCAACACTTTCCATACTGTTGCACTCTCTGGAGTGGGAATAGTAATTTTAACCCCTCCGCTAGCCAACACTTTCCCTACTGTTGTACTTGGTGGAGTGGGAATAGTAATTTTAACCCCTCCGCTAGCCAACACTTTCCCTACTGTTGCACTCGCTGGAGTGGGAACAGTAAATGTTACCCCTCCGGAGTCCAAAGCTTTCTCTACTGTTGCACCGACTGGAGTGGGAATAGTAAGTTTAACCCCTCCTGAGTCTTATGTTTTCCGTACTGTTACACAGACTGGAGTAGGAACAGTAAATTGTTACCCCCTCCTGAGTCCAACCCTTTACCTATTGTTTAACCAACTGGAGCAGGAATAGTCAATTTTACCCCGCCGCAATCCAACTCTTTTCCTACTGTTGCACAGACTGGAGTGGGAATAGTATATGTATTATTCCTACAATTTTATAGTATTGTTTAAATTTATATGATGTTTCTGTGTATTTACCATTATATTATTTTTATTTAGTAATGTTTGTAATATATTTTTAGTCAAATGTAATTATTTATATTGTTTACTTCTTTATGTGTAATTGAATTGGAATGTTTTTTAATTTTTTTCCAGTTCATTTGTTATGGTTTATAGTTTATTGTATATATATATATATATATATATATATATATATCAATCAATCAGGGAATTGTAAGCGCGCTATTCACCCGTGAGGGTCTCAAGGCGCTGAGGGGGGGGGGGGTCCGCAGATCTGTTTAGCCGAAGAGCCAGGTCTTGAGGGTCTTCCTAAAGGTGTTCAGGGAGGGGGCACGTTTGATGTCTGCCGGTAGCTCGTTCCAGGTCTTGGCTGCAATGTGAGAGAAGGATCTTCCGCCTGCTCTGGCTCTGTGGATGCACGGGGTTTCGGCCAGTGCGAGGTTGGAAGATCGAAGGTTTCTTTTGGGTACGTGGAAGTTGATTCTGTCGTTGAGGTATTTGGGTCCGTTGTTGTGTAGGCATTTGTAGGCGTGAGTGAGGATTTTGAAAGTGACTCTTTTCTCCACGGGGAGCCAGTGGAGACTTCGTAGGTGTTGGCTGATGTGTTCGTGTCGGGGGATGCCGAGGACGAATCTGGCGGCGGTGTTCTGTACTGTCTGGAGTTTGCGGAGTAGGGACTTGTTGATGCTGGCGTAGAGTGCATTTCCATAGTCCAGTCTGCTGGTGATGAGTGCGTGGGTGACTGTCTTCCTTGACTCAGGGGGGATCCACTTGAAGGTCTTGCGGAGGATGCGGAGGGTGTTGAAGCAGCTGGAGGTGACGGCGTTGACCTGTCGGTTCATGGTGAGTGATGAGTCGAGTACGATGCCGAGGTTCTTGGTGTGGTCTGAGGGGGTAGGTGGGCTTCCGAGGGTGGTCGGCCACCAGGTGCTGTCCCATGCAGAAGGGGTGGTACCGAGGACGAGGACTTCTGTCTTCTCAGCGTTGAGCTTCAGACAGCTGTTGGTCATCCAGACTGCGACGTCTTGCAATCCTTTCTGGAAGTTGAGTTTGGCAATGGTGGGGTCTTTGGTGAGGGAGAGGATGAGCTGGGTGTCGTTGGCGTAGGATACGATGTTGAGGCCATGTTGTCAGACGATGGCTGCGAGGGGGGCCATGTAAATGTTGAAGAGGGTGGGGCTCAGTGATGAACCCTGTGGGACTCCGCAGGTGATTTTCGTGGGGTTGGAGAGGAAGGGTGGGAGTCTGATCCTTTGGCTTCTTCCGGTGAGGAATGATCGGATCCAGTCCAGGGCTGTTCCTTGTATGCCTGCGTCGTGTAGTCTGGCGACTAGTGTGCGATGGGAGACGGTGTCGAAGGCCGCTGATAGGTCGAGTAGGATGAGGGCTGCGGAGTGGCCTTGGTCCAGGAGGGTGCGGATGTCGTTTGTGGCGGCGAGTAGGGCGGTCTCTGTGCTGTGGTTACGTCGGAATCCGGATTGGGACGGGTCGAGGACGGCGTTCTCTTCAATGAATCGTGTCAGTTTCCTGTTGACTGTTTTCTCTGCAACTTTGGCTGCGAAGGGGAGGAGCGAGATGGGCCGATAGTTTTTGAGGTTGGTGGGGTCAGCTGTGGGCTTCTTGAGCAGGGGTCTGACTTCTGCGCACTTCCAGTCGTCTGGGAAGGTGCCTGTTTTGAAGGTGGTGTTGATGGTGCGTTGTAGTTCGGGTGCGATGGTGGCCACGGCTCTGTGGTAGATGTGAGGGGGGCAGGGGTCAGTGGGGGCCCCCGAGTGGATGCTTTTCATGGTTGAGGCGGTGTCTTCGGTCGTGATCGGTGTCTAGTTGGAGATGGTGGGCTGGCTGGTGTTTCTGGGGGGCGGGGAGCCGTCTGTGGTGCCTGGTGGATGGTCGATGAAGTTGTCACAGAGGTTTTTGATCTTGAGGTGGAAATAGGTTCCAAGCTTGTCGCAGAGGTCTTGGGATGGGGTGATGTCTGTGGCTTCGCTGCGTGGGTTGGTGAATCCTTGAATGACACTGAAAAGTTCCTTGGAGTTGGTGGAGTTGGCCAGGATTTTGTTGTGGATGAAGTTCCTCTTGGTGGCTCTGATCTGGTTGTGGTAGTCCGTCATGGCGTCCTTGTAGGTGGTGTGGTTTCCGGTTGTCTTGGTGTTTCTCCAGTTCTTCTCCAGGCGTCTGCAGGTGCGTCTGGCTTCTTGGAGAGCGGTTGTGAACCAGGCGGCTTTCATGGGGCGTTGTCTGTCGGGGTTGCGTAGCGGGGCGAGCTCGTCTGCGCAGTTGGAGATCCAGGTGTGGAGTTCTCTGGCTGCGTCGTTTGCGCCATTTGCGTCGGGTGCCCAGGTGTGGTTGTCTCGGGTGAGGGTGGAGTTAAGTTGCTCGTCGGTAACCTTGCTCCAGTTCCTTCGTGGTGGGCGTGGGGCTGGTTTGGGTGCCTTGGGTTTGTTGATGGCGAAGTGTACGCAGTGGTGGTCGGTCCATGGCGGCTGCGTTGTGTGGCTGAATTGAACGCTGTTTCCTGCCGCGAAGATGGGGTCGAGGGTGTGTCCTGCTCTGTGGGTCGGTGTGTTGACGAGTTGTTTAAGTCCGATGCTGGCGAGGTTGTCACGAAGGATAGTGGAGTTGGGGTCGCTGGGGTTGTCGAGGTGGAAGTTCAGGTCTCCAATGAGTATGTAGTTTGCTGAGGCGATGGCGTGGGGTGCGATGAAGTCGGTGATGGTGGTAGCGAAGGGTGTTCGGGGGCCGGGGGGTCTGTAGACGAGGGTTCCTCAGAGTGTGGCTTTGGGGGTGGTCTGGATCTGGAAGTGCAGGTGTTCGGCGGAGGGGAAGGTTTCGCTGGAGGTGGTGAGGCAGAGGGTGCTCTTGTGGGCGATGGCGAGGCCCCCTCCTGGGTGGTTGGGGCGGTCTTTCCTCTGGATCTTGTATCCGTCTGGGATGGCGGTGCTGATGTCGGGGGCGGAGGATGCGTTGGTCCAGGTCTCTGCGAAGAAGGCGATGTCGGGCGAAAGAGAGTTGAGTAGGTTCCAGATTTCCATGGCGTGTTTGTGTACGGAGCGTACGTTGAGGAGGATGCATTTTAGGGTGTCGCCGGTGCTGGCGTCGGCGGTGTTGGAGGCCGGGGTGGCGGTGAGGGTCTGGCGGCAGTGGAGGCAGGAGAACTGGCCGTGGGTCGTGTTCGGCGAGGCCTGTTTGCATTCTCTAAGTCTTCCAGGGTTGAGTGCGAGGAGGGTGGTGGTGTCGTAGCGATGGGTAGTGGGAGGTCCAGGGTTCCTGGCGCTGGCCGCGGTCGGGTCGCGGCCGGGCGCAGACGGGCTTGCCTTTGGTGCGCCTTTAAGTAGGGGAGGTGGGAGGGAGGAGAGGCTGGGAGGCGGGAGCAGGGGAATTCGGGGGAGTCTGGGGCCGAAATTCGGGGGAATTCGGGGAGGGAGGGGCCGCAGGGGCAGCAGCAGAAAAAGGAACAGGCAGGCATGAGAAAATAAAAACAGTGGTGGAATTAGAGCAAGACAGAGATGGGCACAATAACAGTGGCACAACAGGGAAAAAAATTAAGAATAAAAACGGCTGAGAAAGGTTACGGTGGTTGGAGGCAGTCTGGTCCCAATTGGAGCGGGCAGCAGGAGCGGGCAGCAGCCTCGAACCTCCCAAGGAGGAGGTCGGGGTCTGGAGGCAAGAGACGGCACAGCGGAGCAGCGGGGAGAGAGTGGACCTAGACCGAGGGTATATATATTACCTATTGGCGGTTGCCAGTAGGTAGTTATAGTTAGGACCTCGTTTCTATTCAAAAAACGTTTTTTCTTTTGCCAATATCTTTGACGCCGTTTGATTAATCTTTGCGAAATTTTCAAAAGTAATGGTTCGCTCAGGTCAGCTCCTGCCTTGAAAGTTTCGGTGTGATTCGTCGAGCGGGGGCCGAGAAAAAAGGGGGGTCCCGAAACGTGTTTTCTCCATGTTAATTTCCATAGGAAACTTTAGTCAAAGCTACAGCCCGAACTGCTGAACAGAAGTACACCAAATTTGGCAAAAAGGTAGCTCTTGGTTCAGAAAGGGACCTTCTTTTAAATGGTGTAAATCTGTTGAGTAGTTCCTGAGAAATTCAAAAATAAAAAATATCGATATCTGGTGACTGCGGTGGATCCGCTAACCCTCCCGATCATGAGCTTTATTCTGATTGGCTGCCAACACTCCAAACAAAAAGTGTTAGCAGCCATCATGTGACTCGGTAGAACCGAGTCACAAGAAAAAAGGTCAAAAAAAAGAAAAGGGGGCAGGGTAGAAACACCCTGACCCCCTAGGCCTGGTCAGGGCCAAAAAAAGCATTTTTTTTTAAAGAAATTTCAGCAGGATTCGCAGATCCAGCTGGAAAAAAAAATGAAGCGCGGCCTCCCCGGGGCTTCAATTTAACTAAAGAAAGTGTGGGGGGGGCTTCTGCCCCTCCCCACACTGCCCCGGGGACCACCACCTCCCCAGGGCTAACTTTCATTACGGGCGGGGTTCCGTTGCGGACCCCCGGTCGACCACCACCTCCCCGGGGCTTCAAACTTGTTGGGAGGGGGGCCGCGTGGCCTCCCTCCTGAAGCCCTCCATGGCCCTGGGGACCGGCACCCCCCAGGGCCGGCTCCAGCAATTTGCCGGGGTGCCCACCCCCGGGACATTGCAGTTTGCAATGACAGGGCGGGAGCACGGCTCCCGCCCTGTCATTGCAAACTCTGGTTCGCTTCATGGAAGCGAGAGCAGAAAACCTGCTCTTGCTTCCATGAAGCAAAGCAGATTGCTTTTGGACAAGGGGAGCTGCATGTCAGCTGCTCCCCTTGCCCAAAAGCAATGCCAGCTCCCGCAGGAGGCGGGGAGCCGGCTGGGACCATGGGGGCATTGGGGCTCCCCGCGATCCCCATCAAAGAGCCAGGCCCAAGTGGGATGGGGTCCCTGGGGCCAAAAGTAGCCCAGGGAAGGGGGGCCACACGGCCCCCCTTCTGTATAAATAATAAATAAATAAACGAGGCCATGCCGCGGGGGATGGGGTCCCTGGGGTAAAAATCAGCCTCGGGAGTGGGACCGCGCGGACCCCTTCCCGTTTTTTTTAAAGTAAAAAAAATGGGTCAGGCCCCGGGGGATGGGGTCTCCAGGGCCCAAAAATACTAAAAGATGGAGGGGGGGGAGGGGAGGGGGCACACAGCCACCCTTCTAAAAATACAAAAAGAAAAGAAAAACCGGCATCTCGACAGAGGCCCTGCCCTCTCCAAACACCACTCTGCAAACGAGCTTCCTGGCGCGTTCTGGGTTGGGGGATTAATTCCCCTTGAATGCTAAGGGTCCTTTGGGGCCAACTAGCCCACCAGGTACCTCCAGTAAGCCCCACACAGTGGGTTTGCTGAGAGGTGGTCCGAGGCCACGCCCGTTTTTACACCACTCTGCAAATGCGACTCTTGGCGCATTGCTGGTGGGGCGATGAGGTCCTCATGTGTCCTGAGGACCTCAGGACTAAAGCGGACTTCATCCCCCGAGCAGCAGTGCGCCAGGAGGCGCGTTTGCAAAGTGGTGTAAAAAGGGGGCGTTGCCTCGGACCACTCTCAGCAATCCAGCTGTGTGGGGCTTACTGGAGGTACCTGGTGGGCTAGTTGGCCCCCAGGGACCCTCAGGATTCAAGGGGACTTAATCCCCCCACCCAGAACGCGCCAGGAGGCGCGTTTGCAGAGTGGTGTAGAAAGGGGGCGTGGCCTGTGTCCACCTGTCAGCTATCCCACTATCTGGGGCAAACTGGAGGTATCAGGTAGGCTAGTTGGCCCCTAAGGACCCCCAGCAGCGAAGGGGACTTTGATCCCCATCCAAGAGCGTGCCAGGAAGTGCGTTTGCAGAGTGGTAGGGAAAGGGGGCGTGGCCTGCTATGAGAACTTAGCAATCCTGCTGTGTGGGACTTACTGGAGGTAATAGGAGGAGTAATTGGCCCCCAAGGTTGACCTTGGGGGCTAACTACCCCTCCTGTTACCTCCAGTAAATCCCACACAGTGGGATTGCTAAGAGGTCTTCAGAGGCCACGCTCACCTTTCTCCACCACTCTGCAAACACGCCTCCTGGCACAGTACTGGTTCGGGGATGAAGTCCACTTTACTCCTGAGGGACTTTGGCTGCCAAGTAGCCCTCCTGGTACCTCCTGTAAGTCCTACGCAGCGGAATTCCTGAGCGCTGGTCAGAGGCCCAGGCCCCTTTCTGCACCTCTCTGCAAGCGCGACTACTATGCTATAGTTAGAAATTAGCATTTAAAAAACCTTAGAAATTCACTGAAAAAACCATAGGTTTCAGGGACGTTATAGTTAGTTGGACATTTCACTCGTACAAAACCAGAGAAATTTGGCCGTTATAGTTAGTTGAGCTAACTATAACTCGCGCCCATGCAGTGCACTGCGGATGACGTCACATATTACATCACTCATGACATGGTCAGTGACATCACTGATGACATCTCAAATGGCATCACTGATGACATCACTAATGACATCATCCAGAGACTGGGTGATTTTTAAAAGTTTAAGAATGTTATATATAGATACGCAAAGGTATATTGAAGAATGAGTCGGTGTATGAGTGTCTGAAAGGATGATTTAGTGGGTGCATGACTGACAGTATCCGTGAGTGATTAAATGTGTCTTAGTGAATGCATGGGTGAGTAACTAATCTGTGTGAATGTCTGTATCAGTCTGTCAGTTGGTATGTAAGTGGCTGCATGGGTTGGTGAGTAGCTACATGAGTGTCTATATGGGTTAATGATTGGTTGTCTGAGTACCTCTATGGGTGCCTGAGTATCTGTGTGCGTGGGTGGGGGTGTGTAACTCCCTGCATGGATGTTTGACTGGGTGATTCAGTGGGTGTATGAGTTCATGAGTGCGTCTGCGAGAGGCTGTATGGGTGAGTGAGTGTGCGTATGGCTGGGTTGGTGAGTGAATGGATGTCTCAGTGGTATATGTGTAAGTAACTACATATGTGAAAGGCAGTATATGTGAGTGTTGGAGTATATAACTGACTATATGTGAGAGCGTGTGATTGTGAGAGTGGCTGTATGGATGAGTGTGTGCTTGTGTCAGTGATTGTATAAGAGAGTAAGTATGTGTTAGTATCTGTATGAATAAGTGAGGTGGTGTGTGTATAACTGTATTGGTGAGTAAATGGCAGTGTGATTGAGTCTTTGGGTGACTGACTAGGTGTGTGAGTATCTCTGTGGATGAGTGGCAGTATGTGAGTGTCTGTATGGGTGTATGAGTGCATATATCAGAGGCTGTATTGATGAGTGACTGCGTGTATGAGTGACTGTATCGGTGAGTGAGTAGATGTGTGTAGACCTATGAATCAGTCAGTGGGTATGTACCAACTGGTATTGGTGTGTCTATGGTTTCGAGAATTGTAGTCTGTATTTCAGAGTGGTGTATGAAAGGTTATAATAGGGTGTGAAAGTTGCATCAGATATTAAGTGGATGATGTCATCAGTGATGTCATCAGTGATGTCATTTGAGATGTCATCAGTGATGTCACTGACTATGTCATGAGTGATGTAATATGCGACGTCATCAGCAGTGCATTGCGGGGGCGCGAGTTATAGTTAGCTCAGCTAACTATAACGGCTGAATTTCTCTGGTTTTGGATGAATGAAATGTCCAACTAACTATTACGTCCCAGAAACCTGTGGTTTTTTCAGTGAATATATATATATATGTGAACAAGGCCATTGTACTGGCCGAAACGCGTCATGGCAGGCAGCATTGAGAAATAAAATAATACCTTCATTGCCACCACAAGAGGAGTTTGCCTGTTCCTTCTCGCCATCCTGGAGGTTTAGGAACGCTTGATATCTACGTCATATATATATATATATATATATATATATATTTATATATATATATATATATATATATAATACTGCCATTTGTAAAGCGCGAACAGCTACCTCCGAAGAGGTGTCCCGGCGCTATAGCAACAGGTGGCGCGCAAAACAAAGCATGCGGAGTTCAGAGAGTCCGGGAGATTAATCTTGATTAAAAAGCCATGTTTTAGCTGCTTTCCTAAATTGTGTTTCCGAGGTAATCTGGCGCAGGGCGTTGGGCAAGGCGTTCCAAATCATGGAGACCCTGAGCGTGAAAGATCTGCCGCCCATCCGTGCTTTCCTGACTCGGGGGGTACATAGCAGGTTCTGAGAACTATACATATATGTATATATATATGTGATGGGGAAGGTCCAACGCTGGGAGCAGAGGCTCCCTTGGTGGGGACTGGAATTCTTGCACAAATGGCGAACCTCATTCTAGGATTACCTCCCTTGATTTGGAGGTGGGCACTGCGGACGGCATTGGCCGAGCGGTGGAGTCATGGGACTCCAATACTGAATTCCGAACTGAGCTACAAGGGACAATGGACTTAAGGTTAAATTGTTCACAGTCGCCTTTGTGTGCAAACTCCAAGCTCTGAGTGCAGAGTATCATTCAGATCACGAGGGCTGGATGTCCCTCGAATAGAAAGTCATGATTTCTATGGAAAATAACCTTGGGTGAATTTTGTTTTAATAATTGACTCTAGTGTAAGATATTTGGTTCAGTTAGCAGACACTTGAAAGCCTTCCTGGCAGCAGTGGACTCGAATTACATTCCAGTTTGTCTTTTACATGTACTATTAAGATGCATGATGGGACCGTGAAACACGATGTGTGAATTGTTTTTACCGCATGATTAACTCCCGGTAGGATTGACTGCAAGTTATATATATTTTTATAGATTAGCTTGAGATTTGCATCAATTTTGCTTTCACTAAATACTGGGAGCTACAGTGGTGTCTTATGGTTTTAACGGGGAGCGGTCCCTTACAGCAATTATACGTTTGTTGACTCGCTGCCAAAAATAGTCCATCATTTGTGTCAATTGATTTTAGTGCTTTAATAGACACTTCAGATTGAGAAAGGCAGCGTTACTGCCGAAACGCGTCTCTCTGGTGGTCCAATGTCTGAGGTGGTCTAACGGAATAAACAGGATGTAACCCCCTGACTTTGAGTGCCGGCTACCTCTTTACTTAAGAATTTGGGGAGGTTTTTGGATATATATATTTATTTGTTATATTATTACCATTTACAAAGAATTAGTAAATTATAAATTAAAATTATTATTTTAATAACCGTTTTAAATTATATGTTTAAATAAACATACACATATTCATATATATGTGTGCTTTTTAAATAAGTATAACATATATATATATAACCTTTTTTTAAATTATTGATATATTTATACTTTACATTATATTACTGTTAAATGTTAATATATTTAATGTTTACTATTTCTGCTAAGTATATGTTAAAAACAATATGTTTGTGCTATATTTTTGGCACAATATTTATATACCACGATGTTTTTGGATTCGATATTCTGTCAGTGAACCGGGGTACGTATCCATCCTGGCTGGGCAGCTCCATGATACCTACACTGAGGCGCCGGCTGGGATGGTTCAGCTGCACAGGGGTGGAGAGTGGGTATGTAAGAGGGGCACATGCTCCCCTGGTACGATAGGGCACCCGGTGATGATGGGCTCCGCCTTTTCTGAGATTTCCAAACTAGCCAAGTAGGGGAGGTTTATGGAGAACAGAATCTGTGCTGCTGGAACTAACCTTTGGCATTCCACCCCTTTGTGAGACTTGTTCTTTTAAGGTGTATTTCCTACATCCTTGATGCACATTTTATTTTGGGTATTTTTCCTCATTTATAATTCAAAACTTTGAAATATTTGCACAAAGTTAGTGTACAAGAGTAAATGAAGTGCACAGGCAGAGAAAATGCCAAAGGTCTGCAGCCTTTCTGTATGGAAGATCAATTGATAGATGTGTCTTTTTGTAGGTTTTCTTGCTTCCCTCTCTCCACACTCCACACCTCAAAGCTTCCTCACTCCCCCGCTTCCTCTGAAAGGCCCCCATGCACCTCTAGTGTCTTGTAATTAAAGGTGCTGTGAACAGTACAGATAAGATGGTGAATTTGCCTGTTTCCCAGTGTGAGCTGCAGTCACTGTGCTCTCTTCACTCACACAGAACATGATGCTCACATGGAAGGGGCTGCACTGCAGGAACAGGTGAGCACCACTGAGTTCCCATTGCTTCATCTTGAGGCTGAAGTGGCAAAGCATGGGGGGGGGGGGGGGTTGGGAAGTCCTGACCCTAGGTGCTGTGCTGTTGATTATCTTTTTTATGAGGGAGAAAGCTTTGTCACCTTTGTCTGCACCTCCCAGCTCTCACATAAAGGCGCCCAAGGGCTCTTCTGCAACCAGTGTGGGCTCTCTGAGTGCTGGTCTCTGAACAGAGCACTGGAAGAATGTACGTGGGGCAGTACATGGAAATAGTGGGACACAGAAAAACACATTAGGCTGGCGCCTCTGAAAGGGCAGTATGGCCCACCTGTCCAGATTTCTCTAATGTCTGGCATCTGCTTTGGGGGAGTAGAGGGGGGTGGATGGAGACCCAGATTTGTCTATTACCCTGCCTCTGACTGGGAGGAGCTATAGCGCCACATATTTCTCTGATGCCCTTCCTCTGACTGGGAGGGGCTATGGTGCCACATATTTCTCTGATGCCCTTCCTCTGACTGGGAGGGGCTATGGTGCCACATATTTCTCTATGCCCTGCCTCTGACTGGGAGGGGCTATGGTGCCACATATTTCCCTATGCCCTGCCTCTGACTGGGAGGAGCTATAGTGCCACATATTTCTCTGATGCCCTTCCTCTGACTGGGAGGGGCTATGGTGCCACATATTTCTCTATGCCCTGCCTCTGTCTGGGAGGGGCTATGGAGCCACATAGTTCTCTATGCCCTGCCTCTGACTGGGAGGGGCTATGGTGCCACATATTTCTCTGATGCCCTTCCTCTGACTGGGAGGGGCTATGGTGCCACATATTTCTCTATGCCCTGCCTCTGACTGGGAGGGGCTATGGTGCCACATATTTCCCTATGCCCTGCCTCTGACTGGGAGGAGCTATAGTGCCACATATTTCTCTGATGCCCTTCCTCTGACTGGGAGGGGCTATGGTGCCACATATTTCTCTATGCCCTGCCTCTGACTGGAAGAGGCTATGGAGCCACATATTTCTCTATGCCCTGCATCTGCTTGGGTGGGAGGGTGGGGGGGGGAGCCCCAGATTTGTCTATTACCCTGCCTCTGACTGGGAGGGGCTATGGTGCCACATATTTCTCTATGTCCTGCCTCTGACTGGGAGGGGCTATGGAGCCACATATTTCTCTTTGCCCTGCCTCTGACTGGGAGGGGCTATGGAGCCACATATTTCTCTATTGCCCTTCCTCTGACTGGGAGGGGCTATGGTGCCACATATTTCTCTATGCCCTGCAGCTGACTGGGAGGGGCTATGGTGCCACATATTTCTCCATTACCCTGCCTCTGACTGGGAGGCGCTAAGGTGCCGCATATTCCTCTATCCCCTGCCTCTGACTGGGAGGGGCTATGGTGCCACATATTTCTCTATGCCCTGCCTCTGACTAGGAGGGGCTATGGTGCCACATATTTCTCTAATACCCTGCCTCTGACTGGGAGGGGCTATGGAGCCACATAGTTCTTTATGTCCTGCCTCTGACTGGGAGGGGCTATGGTGCCACATATTTCTCTATGCCCTGCCTCTGACTGGGAGGAGCTAAGGTGCCACATATTTCTCTATGCCCTGCCTCTGACTGGGAGGGGCTATGGTGCCACATATTTCTCTATGCCCTGCCTCTGACTGGGAGGGGCTATGGTTCCACATATTTCTCTATGCCCTGCCTCTGACTGGGAGGGGCTATGGTGCCACATATTTCTCCATGACCTGCCTCTGACTGGGAGGGGCTATGGTTCCACATATTTTTCTATGCCCTGCCTCTGACTGGGAGGGGCTATGGTGCCACATATTTCTCCATGACCTGCCTCTGACTGGGAGGGGCTATGGTGCCACATATTTCCCATGCCCTGCCTCGGACTGGGAGGGGCTATGGAGCCACATATTTCTCTATGCCCTGCCTCTGACTGGGAGGGGCTATGGAGCCACATATTTCTCTATGCCCCGCCTCTGACTGGGAGGGGCTATGGTGCCACATATTTCTCTAATACCCTGCCTCTGACTGGGAGGGGCTATGGAGCCACATATTTCTCTATGCCCTACATCTGACTGGGAGGGGCTATGGTGCCACATATTTCTCTATGCCCTGCCTCTGACTGGGAGGGGCTATGGAGCCACATATTTCTCTATTGCCCTTCCGCTAATTGGCAGAGGTAATGGAGCTCTAGACTTCTCTGTTACCCTGTCTCTGATTCGGAGGGCGATGGAGCCACATATTTCTCTAATGCCCTGCATCTAGTTAAGACTAGGTGGATGGAACCCCAGATTTCTCTCCTGCCTTCCCTCTAATTGGGAGTGCCACGGAGGACCAGAGTTCTCTGTTACCCCGCCTCTGATTGGGAGGATGATTTGAGCCCTAGATTATTCTGCTGCCCTGTCTCTGGATGGGGAGGGCGATTGGGTGAACAGATGTCTTCATTGCCCTACCTCTGACTTGGGGGGTGATGAAGCCACAGATTTCTCTATTGCCCTGCCTCTAGCTGGGAGGAGTGACAGAGCCCCTGATTAGCTCTATTGCCCTGGCTCTGGTTGGGAGGGGCGATGTAGCCCCAGATTAGCTCTATTGCCTTGGCTCTGGTTGGGAGGGGCTCTGTAGCCCCAGATTAGCTTCATGTTATGTTATGTTATGTTATGTTATCTGAGTTTATATAGCGCACAGCTGCCCCAGCAAAGAGGCGTCCCGGCGCTGCCAGCGTCAGAAGGAACAGGGCTAAGAACACAACAGGTAGGCGTAAGGAATATACAGAAGACAAAAAGGACTAAGCAGAAGGAAAAAGGAAAGTTTTAATTGCTTTCCTGAAGTCCACCATGCGATCCAAGCTGCGAATCTGAGGAGGCAGGGAATTCCATAGCTTGGCAGCTAAGTGACGGAAAGATCGACCTCCGACCCGAAGGCGCTTCACACGGGGGAGAATTACCAAATGCTGTCCCAGGGATCGCAGCTGGCGAGTGGGGGCATACAGGGCTAGCAAGTTAGCCAGGAGACTGGGCGAGGCAAGTTTCAGGATCTTAAAAGATAAGCAAAGAGCCTTAAATTGGATCCGTTTGGCCACTGGAAGCCAATGTAACCTCCGGATGGCCCCAGTAGAAGGACAGTTACGTGGGAGCCCTAACAGGGCTCTGGCGGCAGCGTTTTGAACACGCTGCAGTCGCAATATCTCAGCCTGATTAGCTCCCAACAGGAGCGAATTAGCATAATCTAGTCTGGATAGAATGGCTGATTGAACAATCAGTTGGCGCGTAGACGAATCAAAAAACTTCAGCAGGGGCCTAAGTCCCAGCAGGAGGCCAAAACAGGTACCCGCAACTCTTTTGGTATGTTCTTGAAAGCTAAGGGTAGCATCCATCCATACCCCCAAGTTTTTTACCACCAACTTAGGGGTGGGGGTACTACCAAGTACGTTAGGCCACCATTGTTCACTCCAGAGGCTCCTGTCCCTCCCCACCAACAGTAACTCTGTTTTAGTCGCATTCAACTGGAGACAATTTAAAGTCATCCACTCTGCCACAGCGGCCAGGCCGCTCCGAAACTTAGAGGCATCCTGAGTGGAACCATCGGACAGGGCCACCACCAGCTGTGTATCATCTGCATACGAGACCATGGTGAGGCCCATATTCCTAGCCACCTTAGCAAGAGGCTGAACATAAAGATTGAACAATATGGGGCTCAATGCAGAGCCCTGTGGTACCCCCTGCCCGATGGAATGAGCCTGAGAAAGAAACGGGGGGGCCGAAACTCGAAAAGATCTCTTTTTCAGGAATGATCCAAACCATTCTAGTGCTAGGCCCACAACCCCGGCATCCTCCAAACGCTGTAACAGAATTTCATGTGAAACCGTGTCAAATGCGGCACTCAGATCAAGTAGAATCAGTGCCGCTGTATGACCGGAATCGAGAATGGTCCGCAGATGTTCTGTCACCGCCAGACGAGCCGTCTCTGTACTGTGACCAGAGTGGAAACCATTTTGAGAAGGATCCAAGATGTTATTGGTGTTAAGGTATTTCATTAAAGTGTTGTTGACATGGGCCTCTGCAACCTTAGCTACCCAAGGAAGGAGGGATATTGGCCGAAAATGTTCCAGCTGTGCCGGGTCAAGTGAGGGTTTTTTAAGAATAGGGGACACCCTCGCCTGTTTCCATGGAACGGGGACCACAGCAGTAGTAAAAGAAGTGTTAACAACATGGCACAGAGGTGCCAGGAAGAGAGACAGTGAATCCCTGAACTGGGCAGGTTTTAAAGGATCGGCCGGAGAGCCAGATTTAATTTTCCTGCTCAGTAAAGAAAACTCTTCCAGCGTTATACTGGGAATAGCTGCCAAAGAATGTAAAGGAGGGGGCTCATGACGAGCGGCCGGAGGAGAAGACCCTTGCGAAAAGGACCGATAGATGGTATCCACTTTGTCAACAAAAAAGGTTGCCAGGTCTTCACACTGTTGCTCAGAAGTAATCATAGAAACAGAAGAGTTACTCCTTACTCTGAGGTCCTTAAGAATTTTAAAAATACATTTGGCCGGATTAGAGCTTAGCTTTATTTCGTTGGCATAGAAAGCTGCTCGGACCGTGCAGACGGTTCTATGATAGTTTTTTATAGCGGACAAATAGCATTTCTTTGCCACAGGGTCATAGTCTTTATTGCCCTGGCTCTGGTTGGGAGGGGCTCTGTAGCCCCAGATTAGCTCTATTGCCCTAGCTCTGGTTGGGAGGGGTGATGTAGCCCCAGATTAGCTCTATTGCCCTGGCTCTGGTTGGGAGGGGCAATGTAGCCCCAGATTAGCTCTATTACATTGGCTCTGGTTGGGAGGGGCTCTGTAGCCCAAGATTAGCTCTATTGCCCTGGCTCTGGTTGGGAGGGGCTCTGTAGCCCCAGATTAGCTCTATTGCCATGGCTCTGGTTAGGAGGGGCTCTGTAGCCCCAGATTAGCTCTATTGCCTTGGCTTTGGTTGGGAGGTGCTCTGTAGCCTCAGATTAGCTCTAATGCCCTGGCTCTGGTTGGGAGAGGCGATGTAGCCCCAGATTAGCTCTATTGCCCTGGCTCTGGTTGGGTGGGGCTCTGTAGCCCCAGATTAGCTCTATTGCCCTGGCTCTGGTTAGGAGGGGCTCTGTAGCCCCAGTTTAGCTCTATTGCCCTGGCTCTGGTTGGGAGGGGCTCTGTAGCCCCAGATTAGCTCTATTGCCCTGGCTCTGGTTAGGAGGGGCTCTGTAGCCCCAGATTAGCTCTATTTCCCTGGCTCTGGTTGGAAGGGGCGCTGTAGCCCCAGATTAGCTCTATTGCCCTGGCTCTTGTTGGGAGGGGCTCTGTAGCCCCAGATTAGCTCTATTGCCCTGGCTCTGGTTGGGAGGGGTGGTGGGTCCTCAGATGTCTCTATTGTCCTACCTTTGGGTTGGAGGAGTTAAGGGTGGAGGAAAAGCTTTTCTGTAATAGTTGCAAAGTTCTGAAGTTTGATGTGATAGGAAGTTATGACAGGGGTTGGACGAGGAGGTGGCTTCAGCACACCCTTTTATTCTCATTTAGACTACTTTCTAGGTGGAGAACCCTGAGCGGGATATCATCGACCTGGGAAAGAGGGTGAGTGCATACGAAGTAAGGAAATTTCTAGCATTTGCATCTAGAATTTTCAATTATATTAAGGACTTGGAGGCGATGATTATGCTTTCTCTTTCTTCGCTGTTTATTAACCAAACATTCACAGCGGCCGATTAAAACTACATTTCCCAATATATTCATCATGATGTTATTAAGAGAACACCAATCCGATCCTGGCTTTGCTGATGCAACGGGCCGACGCCATTTCCATTCCTCTTTCTTTGCCAGCCATGGCTAACAGTCGAAACTTGAATAGTTGAAAGCATAACTTAGAGCAACCCAACTATCTTTCTGACCAAAGAACTCCATCTGGACTGATACCGGAACATCTGGAACTGCAGCGAGGAGCCAAGTTGATCAAACTATCTGTAAAAGGAATATTACATTTTACCTTATTCAGAAATAAGGGTGGGCAGAAACATCGTATAAAGATCATCATACTCTTCATTGTTATACGTTGGGTGGGATAATCCTCGCCTCCGAGTCCTTAATAGAATTGAAAATTCTAGACCCGATAGCTAGAAATGTTTTTATTCTATGTCAGGACCAGAGGCTTCGGATTATGCTTGTTCAAAGTTGATCCACCGCCACAGAGACTACATCCACAATGGGTTTACAATAAAAGGTCTTAAATGTAGAGCCTGTTGACCAATCTGCGGCCCTCATGATGTCTTGCAGTTGGGAACCCAGAAGAAATGATTTAGAAGCCATAGCGTCTCTGACTGAATGAGCACCGAATCTGGTAATGTCCACACCTGCTTCTCCCAGAAGCCACTTTACCCATCTTGCTAAGGTAGAGGAAGAGCCGCATTGGAAGGCTTCTGAAGGCAGATTAATAAATGATCACCAATGGAGCGTCCGCATTCCCTAGTACGATCTTCATACTCTTTCAAACATTGCGCGATACGCAATTTAGGGTTATTCGGAAAATGCGGATATGATATCTGGTTGGAATTCGCTTTTGTTCTCCTGGATAGAGTGAAATAAACACTATTGGGAGTAAACACTCTATGTGTTAAATCCAGTGCTTTCACGTCTGATACTCGTCTGCAAGACACCAAGCAAAGCAGCATGGTCAACTTCGCTGAAAGTTGTTTTCGTAAAAGATCTGAGTTAGCTGGCCACTTCAGGAGGAATAAAAGGATAATGTTCACGTCCCATAAATAGGTATACTTAGGGCGTGGAGGATTGTTTAAACGAATGCCCGTCATAACTTGGCTCACTAATGGGTGATCCCCAACTGGTCTGCCATTTACCATCAATGCCCTGCGGAGATGGCCGACCGATAATTATTAAAGGATGAATAAGCTAAACCTGAAGAAGCCAAAACCTCTAGGAAATTGATTACAAAGATAACGGGGGCTCCCAGGGGATCCAAACTCCATTTGTCGCACCAACCAAGCCATCGTCGCCAAGCGGAAGCATAATATTTGTGTGTGGCATCGTACCATGAACGGAGGAGGAAGTCTTCAGCTTGCTCCGAAAGGCTTGGCAAGAGTCAACGTGTTATATGGGGTTATATGGCCCTAAGACACATTGTCGACATTGCTAAGTTAGCATGAGTTTTGCTTGCCCTACGCTGCTGCTTTTGCGCACTCCTCTGCTAAGCGTTTGTTTTCGCGACACTTTGCCTCTGCCCTGTACATGATAACAGATTGGTTTTCACGTTCTCAGCCTTCCCTTCAATTCTGTCTGAACATAATGTGCAAGGTCGGTCAACAATGTCTCTTGTTATTCTGTTCTGGTCAGTCCCTATTACCTAGACAAAACATGTAACCAACAGCTGCAATGCCGAAGAATCGTGCTTTGATATAACGTTGTTGCATGTTTTTGAAACACACTCGAAGAAAGCCGTTCCATGGAGCTGAGCGCTGCTGTTCCTATGATGTAAACCCTTGGGTTTAGGCTTTCAGGTAGGGGTCTGCTAATAACGCCTAGAGATCTTCTGTTATATAAAATAACTTCTTACTGCCTTGGGGAGGGTGATTAGGCCCAGTTATTTAGCCTTTTTCACAGTCTTTATAAAATGACGACTCATTTTATATTTTATGGTATTGTAACAATGCTAATGATTCTTGCTATATGCATTTTGCTGCTAGTTGTGGTTTGCATACTGTATCATGGATCACTATAGTCAAATTAAACATTTTGAACTTATTTAGTGACTCTGATTATTTTTATTGTGGACAAGTACGTGAGAGCGAAAGAGTGTCTTGTTCCCGCGACTCTGAGGTGAGTCGGGAGTGCTCGTGTTCTGGGTTGTCTAAACATTCGTAGCTTCTTGATATTTGTAGGAGACCGAATGAGACACTATTGCTAGTCGGTTGGGATTTTGGGTACTAAGGTGATAGGAGGTACACCCCTATATACTGAGGTCCAGTTTTCTTGTGCATAGTTCTGTGTATGAGCAGAATCCCCGCAACATGGCGCCGCCAACGCTTGGTCTGGTTCTTATCTGCGAGACGCTTGAGTAGTACTCGTGCTGGTCCACAATACCCTCACTTTTGTTTCCGGAGACAGCTTTGACGGATTAATCTCCTATATTGACATTTTTATAGGTTTATTCAAGCTTGAAGTTTTAAAAGGTATTTCTTAATTTATAACCCGTGTTTGCGCTGCCACTCTTTAAGTCGTTCTACTGTCTTCTCTATAATGGCTGTAGTTGATATTCCGGCTCATAGCAGAGCCGCGCTGAGGGCGCACTTGACTCATTATGCGGTCCCTGATGCTGGGGCCGCACTTATTTTTGTGGTGGAAGCCGATCAGGCTCACCAGTTTGAAGTTTTTTACTCTTGGGTCACATTTCCGGCGGTGGATGGCACTGATGATTTGTTTCACACATATGCTGCCACCGCCGTTCCTCAGCAATATCAGCCTTATAGAGCGCTTGAGATTCCGCTTACAGCTTGGCAACACCGTATTTGGTTTACTGGCGCCCTCCTCACCCATTAACGGTGGTCCGTTTAGGCCCTTTATCTATAGATGGGGCCACATGGCCCGTTTTAGCTGGGTTTACCCCACACCCACGTGCTTTTACAACTGCAACTCTGGCAGAGCTCCGCGTCTTACATACATCGTTGGTACGCATCTATAGAGCTGTAATACAGTACGTAGTACGCACCGTCCAGGTGGGACCACCTGGCGCTGCGGTGCAACCTGCAGGTCCTGGTGGCGTAACCATCAGTCCCGTTATTGTTAATTCTGTCATGGGCAAGCGCCCACAGAATAAGGATGAATTTCCTTCTTGGCTTGCCGAGAAATTTGGACAGATAGAAGCTGTCTTTCCTAATACCACTCCTGTGGATAAGCACAGGATCTTAACTATTAGTTTACCCAAAGACTTAATTCCCGAATTGGCTGATTGTAACACCTGGGGCAGGGTGTTTGCAGCGGTATATTCTATGTGTTTCGGCACCCCCTCCATGACCGTGCTCCCCTCTGTGATTAAACGCGTTCAAGATGAACACGGTGCAGAAGCGGCTGTTGAGCTGGGGATGAGACTGGTGGGAGTGTTCGACGTGGTTGCTGATATGATCCTTGCAAAAGTCAAGGGCGATGCCGTTAGCTTTCAAGTGGCAAACCGCTTAGAGGCGGTCGCGGAGCCTGACAGACCACGAGAATTACCAAAGATTATTGCAAAGGCTTACAAGACCATAGGCCGCAATAGTCTGGGAAATAAGCCTACGACTCAAATACAAACGCAGTCTCAAGTACAACAGAAAGCCCAGCCTGACAAGGATGGGCGCCCTTTCTTTCCTAAAAAGAATTGGCAAAGAAATAAGAAACAGGGTTCCCAACAACAGAAACAGGGTTCGCGTGCCAGTTCACCGACCCCTGATGCTTCTGAACGTACTTATGACTTGTGCGATCGCACTAAAATTAAGTCTCCTGAAAGATTTCAGGTTCCTGATCAGCGTTCTCCTCGTTCTTTACAGGAAACATCAGGCTCACAAGCCGGTGGAGGGGATCGCCAGGATCGGGGTAGAAGTCAACCTGCGTCACAACTTCGTGAACAGCCTCGACAGTTTGAAGTCAAGGACAAGCAGGGTGATTCCGCACGAACCCGTCCTACTTTCCAAAAGAAAGAAGTTGCCGCTTTAACAGCGAGATATGCCACAGACGGTGAGGACGCGACTCCTGGATTGGACTTGGGCAGTGACTCTGCTCGACAGCGCGGCGGAAGTTACCATAGTCAGGGAGGCTCTACGTCCCCGTCTGGATGTGACAGCAACTGACACATTTTTAAAAAAAAAATTTTTGTCCTCATTGTGCAATAAAACAGGATTAGTTGAGAGAGCAGGATTTTCCATGGTCGAGGGGCCCTGGCTTACGTTTCACATCGACCGGTCCCTTTCCCCGACATACACTTTCCACCCAGTGGTTCAGTGCATGTGGGTGTCCCAACTGCCCCTTGGGCCCCTCTTCCACACCTCTTCCCATACTTCCTTCTCTGAGAGTGATATCTGCGCCAACAGTTCCCAGGTCACTTTTATTGCTGTTTTGCTTAATCATTGGACCATATTTTTGCATCACTTTATTTCAGCATATCAGACTACCTCTATATCTTTCCCAGATGTCCCAAAATTCTAGCCTCTTACTGCGTGTACCTGCCCGTTCAAGTTTATTTGTCCTAATAACTGATCCCACCCATTCTGCTAGTGATGGCGGGTCCTGGTATATCCATTTTATGCATATTTCCCGCCTTGCTAATAATATTAAAAGGAATAGTAAGCTATTTTGTGTTTTATTTAAACTAAATCCTTCCCTATTACCATTACCTTTCATATTCCTAACCCCAAACATGATTAGCCCCAAGCTTACCTCTATGTTCTGCTGTAGTACTTCTGAGAGAGTTTTAACCACTTCTTCCCAGAGGGTTTGTAGTTTGGGGCATCTCCAGAACATATGAACATCGTCCGCTCTCTCCTCACCACACTTGGGACACTTTTTCGTCTCGCCCCTCGACAGCTTGGACAACTTCTTCGGTGTCCAATAGACTCTATGTAATGTGAATAAATGGTTCCTTTTTAGGGGAGCAGATTTCACTATATGCCAGCATGTAGACATTGATACTTGCCATAAATTCTGTGTATCCAGCGTAGGCAGGTCCCTCCCCCAGATCTCTATGGGTAGGCCGAAATCTTCTTCTCCTGCTGATATGAAAGACCAATACCAATGTGCTACTTCTTTCTTCATTGCTCCCCTTGGATTTTTGTTTCTATTTCCGGATTTCCTCTGTCGTCCTTCCCTAGAGTCTTTATCCAACTTGATAGTTGGTAAAATTTAAATTTAGAAATTGTCCCATCGGTCAGCTGTGATAATTCGTTCCACCCGACTAGCGATTTTCCTGTTATTATCTGACCCCATTTCTCTACTCCCCTGATCTCAGCGGTGTCGATAACGTATCTCTTAAGCATTCTGGCGTTCCTGGTGAGTCCCAAATTGGGGCGTTGTCACTATAGTACGGGATTTTCCATGTACGTCTGGCCTGATACCATAGTTTAGCAGCTGCCTCTAGTGTCTTTAGTTTGATTTTTTTAAAGATTTTTGGGTTACCGAATTTATATAGGAAATGGCTTCCTTCCGACATTGTCATGGCTTGCAAATAGGTTGGGTATTGTTGTTGTTCTTTAAACAACACTCTGATATTCTTAAAGTGAAAGGCCCTATAGTACTGGTACATGTCTGGACTAGCAATCCCACCGTGTTCCTTCCTTCTCCTGATCTTTTTCCAGGCTATTCTTACTCCTCTTGATGCCCAGATAAAGCTACTAATATCTCCCTGTATCTTGTTGAACCACTCTCTCCTAAATTCCAGAGGTATGGTGTTAAAAATGTATGTGAACTTGGGGAGTATCATCATCTTTATTAAGTTGGAGCGGCCCAGGAAGGACAATGGTAAGCTTTTCCATGCATTCAACAGCTTCTTAGATTCTGCCAGGACTCTGTTGAAGTTTACTTGAGCGATTTTCCCAATCTCGCCTACTACCTGGATCCCTAGGTACCTTATCTGTTGTTTTACTAGTGGGATGTCGCTCTCGATGTTCCACTGCATGACCTCAGTTTTCTGTTGATTTATCTGATATCCAGATATTTTCCCAAATGCTTCAAGCACCTCTATTGTGTTCGGCAATGTTCACATTTGTTACCATTGAGACTGCAGATACCCGGGTTGCCCCCCCGGATAGACTACACGAAGTCCTTTTCCAAATTGAAGGTGATATACTGCGTCCCATTAAGGTTGTTTTCTGGGAGAATCTAACCGCTACATATGACATTTTATTGGCGGAGAAAGATTGTCCGCCACCCTTTGTGTTATCCTCTTCTCGGGGGGAAGATGTGATACTTCCGAGTTTTTCACGTTGTGTCCCTGAGGAACAAGCGCAGGCTTTCGCGGAGGGATGGGCTTTGGCCTTGGCCCCAGCGGTGTATCGCAATCAGGTGGGTTGGAACGTTGATTCGCCAGCTCATGAAATACCATTGCGCTCTATGCCACAACCTCAACGTCAATATCCCATCAAACGAGAAGCGAAGGCTTCTGTTTGTGACATTCTCAGACAATTGGAGTTTCAGGGGGTAATTGAGTCATGTGTATCACCTATGAATAATCCTCTCTTTACTGTCCCGAAACCTGATGGTACTTTTCGGATTGTATTGGATTATAGAAATTTGAACAGCCATTGCCGCACCTTTGCGGTACAAAACACACACAGCTCAGCGCTGGTGAATAATATTGTTCATAAAAAATGCAAAACGACACTTGACATTTTCAATGGTTTCTACAGTCACAATCTCGACCGTGCAAGTGGTGACCTGACAGCATTCAGTGCCGTCGGAAATCAGAAAAAATTCCCAAGATTGCCAATAGGGTACAAGAACAGCCCTGGGGCATTTGCGGCATGCATTGTGTCTTTGTTGCATGACATTGACCCAGAGGCCTTGTCGTATGTTGATGACATCTATTTGACTGACGACGACCCCGCCCCGCATCTTGACCAAGTCGACCACATAATATTATCTTTTGCCGACTACGGTTATAAGTTTAATTTTGCAAAGTCACACATTGCCCATCTGGCAGTGCTCTTTTTGGGCTACGAGCTCAATAATGAGGGAAAGGGTCTAGCACCTCATTTCCTAGAGAAGTGTGCACATTTGCAACCACCTTCTTCTTTGAAAAAGTTTCAATCCTGCTGGGTTTTTTAAACTTCGGGAGGACTTACATTCCCGATTATGCCCAGCGTATCAAACCGCTTTATGCGTTTATACAACCTAAGTTCTCTTCTGCCAGCTGGCTTCTGGAACATACTTCCGTTCTGCAGTCTTTGCAGGCGGATTTGCTTGCGACTAACTTCTTAATGACTCGTGATAACACCACCAACCTGGTAATACGTATCGTTTCTGGGGCAGTGGGTTTCACGTACTTAACGTTCAATGAAGGAGACACAATATCTATTGCATACAAATCACACTTGTACACTGCGGCTGAAATGCGTTTTTCCTCTGTAGAAAAAATCTTAACGGCAGTGCAGATGGCGATTCTAAAGGAACTCTCACTGGCGCAGGGCAAACGCATTCTTATGGTCACTCCCTTCCCTGCTTTGGAAGCGGTGACTAAAGCTAGTGTGCCTAACTCTAAAGCATTGCACCCACGTTTGATTCAGTGGGCTACTTCTTTGACGTCTTCGGATGTCACATTTGTCTTTGATCCTTCTCTTCAGACTCAGGAGTTTTTGCAGTATGAATTTGTTCATCCTCCTCCTTTGTCGCTTCTTCCTCTATGTGAATACAAATGTATCATTTATACCGATGGCTCGGCGCAACCGGCCACGGGTTCCAAACATGCTTATTCGGCGGCTTGTGCTATTGTGGCTGGCTCCATTGAAGATGGAGAGTTTAAGTCTTCCATTGTGCACACACAGGCACTAGGAGACTGCACGGCGCAATTGGCCGAGCTGCGTGCTCTTGTTCTAGCTCTAGAGTTTGCTGATCCTCTTGTGAATACTCTTATTGTGTGCGATTCTTACTATTGTGTCCAGTCGTTCAATGACAACTTATTCTTTTGGTCTCAAAATGATTACTGTGATTCTAAAGGCAGCGCAATTAAGCATAAAACGCTTTGGGTTCGAGTCGCAGATCTTAAACAACGTCTGCCTCTCACACATGTTATTCACACTCTTGGCCACCAGCGTATCGGAACACACGCTCTTGGTAATTCTCCGGCTGATGAAGCAGCCAAGTCTGCAGTAGCCATGTGTTCCGTAGCAGCAGTTACAAGATCTATGAATAAGGTTGATAATGAAATTCTGGCAGCGGTCGCTGCAACTAGGGAGGTAGGTAATTATCCTGCGGGTTTCCCTTCTAAATACTCTTATCATGTAACTCCCGAACAGGTTCCTTATGCTACCATTCCTTCAGTTGGGGATCGCCTGATTCCCAACTCTGACCACAGACAAGCTTTGATCAAGGCCGCACACGAAGGCATTGCTTCGACACATGCTGGTGTGTCGGCAACAGTCTCTATTCTCCAGCAACGTTACTGGTGGCGTGGTTTATATAAACAGACTCGTAACTATGTTCTTTGCTGTGATGTTTGTCAACAAATCAAGCCTTCTACAGTCACACGTCCGCCAAAAACACAGCTGTGTATCTCTAATAGACCCTTTGGCTGTGTCTATCTTTATCACTGCGGTCCTCTTTCTTCTGATACTGCATACATGTATATCTTGTTTTGCGGTTGATTCATGCACTCGATTCCTCTGGGTATGGCCACAACGTAGTGCTGACGCTCGAAATGTCATCAGGGATTTGCGTGTCTTTATCGGGATGTTTGCCTGTGGTACCTTCCATTCTGACCAAGGTCCAGCGTTTGCCTCTAAGGCTTACAAGGATGCGATGAAGTTGTTGGGGGTACAGGTGCAGTTTTCGTCTCCATACAGGCCTGAGGGCAATTCAGTTGTGGAGCGAATGAACCGTGACTTAAAGCAATCCTTGTGAGAAGTTGGCCTGGCATATGCTGTCCACTAATTATAGTGGGCACCTTGCACCAGTCCAAACAACCCCTTATTGGAGATAGGTTAAAGACAACCTTATTGAAAGCTATCCTAGTGGTAGCTATGGAGAGCAGCCTTCAGGCTAAGTCTTGAAGGAATGTAAAGCAGCTTGTTTTACCAGTCTATAATCTCTTGAGTGACCAAATGAAAGAGCACCACACCAGGTATATATTCAAAATATATGTATTTATTGCTAAACACACCCCTCTAGTCTCTTTATGAGGCTAGAGTTCGAAGTACATAAGTTATAAGTTATTAAATCACAGTAATAGCACAAATACACGTTTGGGCCCTAGGGGCGTACCAAACCATATACCAATAAAGTGGTATGCGAACCACGACTGAACTAGACACTAGGCCTAGAGCCTCTAGAAGTGCTTGGACCACAAGGAACCACCCAAGGTAGTGACACAGGGGACCTACGGGAGACGCGTGCAGTGTAAATACACAACCGCGATACGCAGTTGACTTCTATGGAGAAAGTCGGGATCGGGAAATTATAGAAAAGGGACACTTAAAAGAGGACTAGGACAAAACCCTTTGAGATCTAGGACTTTGAAGAGTCTCTACCCACGGGAGCACCGGAGTACTCGTGTTACCTCACCCAGGGAAGCCGGGTGCATAGGTGCCTTTCGGGGTCGGGTTTCGTCGTCGATTCGAATGGCGATCTGCTGCAAAGTGCTGCTGGCGGCCAAGAGAAAAGTGTCCGGGTGGATCCAAGAGTGGATCGGAGTTCTGAAGAACCTGAAAGCAGAGGGGACAGAGTCTGGGTCACTAGCCAGTGACCAGGAAGGCGATGGACAGATGCCCACCGATGTCGAGTGCTTCAGGTGCGTTGACGGTCATCTTGACTCTTCAGCCACGAGGTCCAGGAGGCGTTGTCGGTGACCAGGAGCAGGATTCGGGCTGGTACACGATGTCTGTCGAGTGCTGAGGTATCGGCAACCAGATTGGACCCAACAAGCCTTGGCACCGGCAAGTCTCGGTGAAGATGTAGATCGTCGATGGTGCAGACCAGCAAGGTCTGTGGAACTCACCCAGCGAGGGTAAGTGAGGGCAGGCCTGGAGCAACCAGGATGCCAGAAAGAAAAGGATTGGCCTTCGCTAAGGGCTACTAGCCAACGGGCTAGCGACCGCGAAGGAGCCTCGTGACGCCGCACGTGGATCTGGCTTACAGGACACTCGTAGAGTGGGGGCCAGTGATCTTCAGTGCAAGTGGTGCTGGAGGCTAGGGCTACTCGGAGCCCAAAGCACGACTTCTTGGGAGACCCAGAAGAGGATGCACGCAAATGTGCTCGGTGTCCAGGGGTCACGGTCTCAAGTCACCCACGATAGCCACGGGCCTCAGCTTTGCTGGGGACTCAGGGTAGCCTCGGGAAAGTCTGAGAATACACCTCTGGTGATGCGATGACTTCGGCGTCCGACGGGAGCTTCAGAAATGCGAACCGGACAGATGCTTCTTTGGTGCCTGCCAAGCAGGGGAGTCACTCCTTGACCCCAAGGGAGATTCTTCTGTCCTCTAATCGTGAGTAGAGCATCGAAGGTCCAGGATTCAGTTTCAGAGTTTCATCCAGGGATAATCTAAAGTCCTAAGGACTGGGTTCCTACCTTTATACTAAAGATAGGGGTTGGACTACTCTGTGGCCCCACCTATGGGTGGGTCAGGGCAGAGGGGTGGCTACACCCCTTTCCCTTTGTCCAGTTCGCGCCAAAGCAGGGGCTGCAAGCCCCTGATCCGGTTTGAACTGGGGTATGCACAGGGACACCAAGTGTGCCCCCAGTGCAGGACTTCAAAGCACCAGAAAGTGCTCCCGCCCAGCCCCAATACACATTATCCTGTCTGGGGAGGTGGTCACACCTCCCTGGGACAGGAAACCTATTGTCCAGGCCTCCCCTGCCGGAGTTTCATCCAGCAGCAGGAGGCCAGACTTGTGTCTGTGGCAGTAGCATCCATTTTGTGATGCCAGGCTCTAGAAAGAAGTTACCGGCCAGGCCAGGGTTAACATGTCTCTCCCTCTAGAAGGGTGGAATTCTACCCCCGCCGCCAGAATTGGCGGGGGGTAGTATTCCAAGATGTTTGACACCAAACACGACATGTTTAGGTGCAGCCATTCCAAAGTTAGCATTTAACGCGAGGTTATAATGCGCTTAAGAGTATATGGTCAGGCTGCACTACAAACAGCATCAGAGAAGGGTCTCCGACCGCTGCAGAGGGGCCCTGCTCATGCAGGGGCACCCTCTCACATAGGAACCACGCACTCTGCCTTCAAGATTGATAAGGCCTGCCATAGGAGTGACTTATAGGTTTATATGTGTGTATGTATATAGTGATATAGGTAACCTATATCACAGTAAGGAGTGCATGCACCACCTTACCCAGGCTGCAGTAGCAGACCTGTGGTGTCAGTTTGGATGGCCTTCCAGGGGTGGCATAATACATGCTGCAGCCCCTGGCAGGCCTCTGAGGTACCTATGCCCTGGGTACATAGTATACCATATACTAGGGACTTATAAGGGCACTCCAGATTCCAATCAGTGATGTGCCTAAGGCACATGGAAACCATTTTACAGAGAAAGCAGATAGACTGGGGCCCTGAATAGCAGGATCCCAGTCCAACTAAGTCATAAACCAGCAAAACACCATAAAAAAAGTGGGGGCAACCATATAGTCAGATTCCACCTTCCTACATAACCCCCCCAAACGAAAGGAGATAAGGCTAACCTTGGCCAGTTGAGCCTTCATTGACTAAGTGGTCATATAAGGAAGCACCTGCACTAGCATGGTTGCCCCCTGTCTTATGGTCCACTAAGCAATCCCTCACCCTAAGGGTATGAGAGGGTCTCCACCATGGGGATTCACTACCTGTGGTGTGCTTAGGTAAAGTACAAGGCTGGTGAGGTGTCTGGGTAGAGAAGTGAGGCCCTAGGAATGTTGGCCTCAGCTTCCTCAGATCACTGGTCACCATGTATGCCTGTCTTTCCATGACTGAGTTGCACTTTGCTCTAAGGGTCAACCTTTGGCTGCCTACAGCTGGGGGTTGGGTCCCTTTGGATGGACTACTGGAGGGACATGGCAGGTTTGGAACCTTCTGGTCCCAGGTTTGCCCTTGCCTACCAGAGTCCTTCTGCGGGAGGTCCCTACATAGAGGTATGGGGGATCCCTCAGTGTGTAGAGGAATTTTCACCTGGCTAGGGCTACTAGACTGGGTGCCCCTAATCTGCTTATGGGGGGGTTCCTCTGGACAGGGGGCCCTGGGGGGTCCACTGACCTCCCTGACCTCTGCAGCCCTGGGCTGACTGAGGCAGGGTAGAGAGGGGCAGGTTACCTGCTCCAGACTGGGTACCACCTTGGAAGGGTCCTCTGCCATCAGGGGGTGGTCAGGCCAGGCCTGACTACCTCTGTGGCAGTTCCTTCACTAGGGGTAGGGTCAGTTCCCTGAGGAGGCTGACCCTTACCTACTGTCTGGGGGAAGAAGACTGTTCTTCAACCCTGGTGCTCTCTTTTGGGGGAGAGTGGGCCATTCTTTCAGGCTCCATCTCTCCAAATTCTTGGGCTGGGGCTGTGGCCATCACAGCCCCACTAACCTTTACAGGGACGCCCAACATCCTAAGATGGGTTTGGTGTTCAACTTCAGCCCAGGCTGAAATTTCCAAATCATTGCCCATCAGGCAATCTACAGGTAAGGTGGGGGACACTGCCACTCTCTTTGGGCCTGTGACCCCCTCCCAGCTGAGATTGACTATGGCCATGGGGTGATCTGTTCTGACACCATCAATGTTGGTCACCTGGTACTTAAACTCAGGTAAAAACTGGTGAGGGGGGACTAGTTTCCCTGCCACCATGGTGACACTAGCCCCTGTGTCCCTAAATGCCACAGCTTTCTGACCATTAATTATTGGCTCCAATCTGTACCTGCCCAATGCTGTGGGACCCATGGTAAAGGTGGCAAATCCTATACCACCATCAGAGTCAGAGGAGTCTGTTGAGGGGTCCCTGTCTAAACTAGGGCTCCCCTCTGTTCCTCTTGCAAAAGCACCCAACTTTTTGGGTGCACTACTCCCAACTGGAGGATTACTACTGGTAGTACCAGGAGGGGTGGTAGTAGTTGTGGGAGGAACATTTTCTTTATTGCCAATCCTGGGGCAACTGGGATCAGTTTTCCAGTGCCCAGGCTTTTTACAGACATGGCAATAGGGTTTCTTTTCAGGAGAGGAAGGAGTTTGGGACCCACCCCCAGAAGAGGAATTTTGGGGCCCTGTAGGGGACTTATCCTTAGATTTATCCCCACCTTTCTCTTGGGACTTAGTAGAATCTTTCTTCTGGTCACCACCCTGATTTCTAGTTTTTACTCTGGTTCTGACCCATTTGTCTGCCTTCTTTCCCAGTTCTTGGGGAGAGGTCAGATCAGAGTCCACCAGATACTGGTGCAAAAGCTGGTTTTGACAATTATTAAGGATCTGCTCCCTCATAATCAAATTGTACAATCCTAAAAAGTCATGCACTTTGTTGCCATGTATCCAACCTTCCAGAGCCTTTGTAGCACAATCTACAAAATCAACCCAGTCTTGAGTCTGAGCTTTTTGGGTGTCTCTGAACTTCAACCTATACTGTTCAGTGGTTAGGCCAAACCCATCTATCAGAGCACTCTTCAAGACTGTGTAATTGTCAGCATCCTCTTCTCTTACAGTGAGGAGCTTGTCTCTACCTTTGTCTGCAAAGGAGAGCCACAAGATTGCTGCCCACTGCCTCTGGGGGACCTTCTGAACTTTACAGGCCCTCTCCAGTGCAGTTATCCATTTGTGGATGTCATCCCCACTCTGGTAGGGAGGGACAATCTTGTTTAGGTTTCTATGGTCATAAGACCTTTCCCTATCTCTAGGGATATTGCTGCCACCATGGGACTCTAGTCCCAACTTTCTTCTCTCTCTAAGGAGATCTAGGGATTCCCTATCTAAAGCCAATTGCTTTTTCTGATTTCCAGCTGAGTTTCCTCATACTGGACCAGTCTGTCTCTTCTCTCATGAGAGGATTCCCTCCTGTGAGAGGAGATAGAGCTCCCTATGGAGGTGCCAGAGTGGTTAGACTCCTGAGAAGGAGATCTAGACTTCCTGGGCACACTCTTAATCCTTCCTGGGAGGACAAAGAGGGCATCATCCTGATCATCCTCCACAGGAGGGATTGGGTTATCCAGGTCAGGGTCATTGTCACCCTCCTGGCCAGTCTCAGAGGGGGGGCTGGGGGTATTGGTACCCCTGGCCTCCTCCTCTTCCTCTGCCCCACCCTCAGCTCCTACCCCTTCAGTCCCCAAGGGCTTACTAAGGTCATAAGCCACCAACAACTCCTTGAGGTGTTGGGTGGTGGGGCTTTGGCCTGTCCTTATTTTTCTCAAGTTGCATAAAGCTCTCAATTCCAAGAATGGGAGTGTATCATACTTGGAGGGTGGAAGCTCAATGGCTTCCTGCAAGGATTCTTTGGATCCTGCCCTTAAAGACATTACTAGTGTGGTGTGGTGTATGCACTACCTACTCTAGTGTGGCCTACTAAACTCTCTTGAGTTGTAGAAAGGGTTGTGCTATCCCTTAACACACAACTCTAAGTTCAGTAGAACTTACTGTATTCTAAGCTTAAATTATATGTACCTTAGGTACCTTTAGTGGTTTTCAGTTGATCAATTCAATTGAGATTATCTGGTAAAACAATAGCAAGCTGGAATCCCACACGCTGCACACCAATGTGAGAAGTTGGCCTGGCATATGCTGTCCACTAATTATAGTGGGCACCTTGCACCAGTCCAAACAACCCCTTATTGGAGATAGGTTAAAGACAACCTTATTGAAAGCTATCCTAGTGGTAGCTATGGAGAGCAGCCTTCAGGCTAAGTCTTGAAGGAATGTAAAGCAGCTTGTTTTACCAGTCTATAATCTCTTGAGTGACCAAATGAAAGAGCACCACACCAGGTATATATTCAAAATATATGTATTTATTGCTAAACACACCCCTCTAGTCTCTTTATGAGGCTAGAGTTCGAAATACATAAGTTATAAGTTATTAAATCACAGTAATAGCACAAATACACGTTTGGGCCCTAGGGGCGTACCAAACCATATACCAATAAAGTGGTATGCGAACCACGACTGAACTAGACACTAGGCCTAGAGCCTCTAGAAGTGCTTGGACCACAAGGAACCACCCAAGGTAGTGACACAGGGGACCTACGGGAGACGCGTGCAGTGTAAATACACAACCGCGATACGCCGTTGACTTCTATGGAGAAAGTCGGGATCGGGAAATTAGAGAAAAGGGACACTTAAAAGAGGACTAGGACAAAACCCTTTGAGATCTAGGACTTTGAAGAGTCTCTACCCACGGGAGCACCGGAGTACTCGTGTTACCTCACCCAGGGAAGCCGGGTGCATAGGTGCCTTTCGGGGTCGGGTTTCGTCGTCGATTCGAATGGCGATCTGCTGCAAAGTGCTGCTGGCGGCCAAGAGAAAAGTGTCCGGGTGGATCCAAGAGTGGATCGGAGTTCTGAAGAACCTGAAAGCAGAGGGGACAGAGTCTGGGTCACTAAACAGTGACCAGGAAGGCGATGGACAGATGCCCACCGATGTCGAGTGCTTCAGGTGCGTTGACGGTCATCTTGACTCTTCAGCCACGAGGTCCAGGAGGCGTTGTCGGCGACCAGGAGCAGGATTCGGGCTGGTACACGATGTCTGTCGAGTGCTGAGGTGTCGGCGACCGGATTGGACCCAACAAGCCTTGGCACCGGCAAGTCTCGGTGAAGATGTAGATCGTCGATGGTGCAGACCAGCAAGGTCTGTGGAACTCACCCAGCAAAGGTAAGTGAGGGCAGGCCTGGAGCAACCAGGATGCCAAATAAGAAAAGGATTGGCCTTCGCTAAGGGCTACTAGCCAACGGGCTAGCGACCGCGAAGGAGCCTCGTGACGCCGCACGTGGATCTGGCTTACAGGACACTCGTGGAGTGGGGGCCAGTGATCTTCGTTGCAGGTGGTGCTGGAGGCTAGGGCTACTCGGAGCCCAAAGCACGACTTCTTGGGAGACCCAGAAGAGGATGCACTTGCAAATGTGCTCGGTGTCCAGGGGTCATGGTCTCAAGTCACCCACGATAGCCACGGGCCTCAGCTTTGCTGGGGACTCAGGGTAGCCTCGGGGAAGTCTGAGAATCTACCTCTGGTGATGCGATGACTTCGGCGTCCGACAGGAGCTTCAGAAATGCGAACCGGACAGATGCTTATTTGGTGCCTGCCAAGCAGGGGAGTCACTCCTTGACCCCAAGGGAGATTCTTCTGTCCTCTAATCGTGAGTAGAGCGTCGAAGGTCCAGGATTCAGTTTCAGAGTTTCGTCCAGGGATAATCTAAAGTCCTAAGGACTGGGTTCCTACCTTTATACTAAAGATAGGGGTTGGACTACTCTGTGGCCCCACCTATGGGTGGGTCAGGGCAGAGGGGTGGCTACACCCCTTTCCCTTTGTCCAGTTCGCGCCAAAGCAGGGGCTGCAAGCCCCTGATCCGGTTTGAACTGGGGTATGCACAGGGACACCAAGTGTGCCCCCAGTGCAGGACTTCAAAGCACCAGAAAGTGCTCCCGCCCAGCCCCAATACACATTATCCTGTCTGGGGAGGTGGTCACACCTCCCTGGGACAGGAAACCTATTGTCCAGGCCTCCCCTGCCGGAGTTTCGTCCAGCAGCAGGAGGCCAGACTTGTGTCTGTGGCAGTAGCATCCATTTTGTGATGCCAGGCTCTAGAAAGAAGTTACCGGCCAGGCCAGGGTTAACATGTCTCTCCCTCTAGAAGGGTGGAATGCTACCCCGCCACCAGAATTGGCGGGGGTAGTATTCCAAGATGTTTGACACCAAACACGACATGTTTAGGTGCAGCCATTCCAAAGTTAGCATTTAACGCGAGGTTATAATGCGCTTAAGAGTATATGGTCAGGCTGCACTACAAACAGCATCAGAGAAGGGTCTCCGACCGCTGCAGAGGGCCCTGCTCATGCAGGGGCACCCTCTCACATAGGAACCACGCACTCTGCCTTCAGGATTGATAAGGCCTGCCATAGGAGTGACTTATAGGTTTATATGTGTGTATGTATATAGTGATATAGGTAACCTATATCACAGTAAGGGGTGCATGCACCACCTTACCCAGGCTGCAGTAGCAGACCTGTGGTGTCAGTTTGGATGGCCTTCCAGGGGTGGCATAATACATGCTGCAGCCCCTGGCAGGCCTCTGAGGTACCTATGCCCTGGGTACATAGTATACCATATACTAGGGACTTATAAGGGCACTCCAGATTCCAATCAGTGATGTGCCTAAGGCACATGGAAACCATTTTACAGAGAAAGCAGATAGACTGGGGCCCTGAATAGCAGGATTCCAGTCCAACTAAGTCATAAACCAGCAAAACACCATAAAAAAAGTGGGGGCAACCATATAGTCAGATTCCACCTTCCTACAATCCTTGACAGCTAGAGTCCTAGGAACTGGCAGGGACTGGCTGTCCCACTTGTATGGGGTCCAACGTGCATTAAATAATCTCCCTAGAAGATCTCTGGATGGGCGGACCCTTTACGAAATGCTCTTTGGCTTTCACATGTTTGTTGCTGACCTTGATGGTCTGGACATTGTGGCGGCTGCCTCTAAGTTTGACGTAGATAATCATTCTGCTATGTTACAGGATCTACAAAAGTCCCGTGATACCCTGGCAACTGAGCATTTACCATCTTCGCCTGCTGATGCACAACTGATTCCTGTTACAGGTTGGCTTCCTAAAGTTGGAGATCTAGTGCGGGAGAAGATTGAAAACAAAAAAGAATTTGGTCCCTCTTATCGTGCTCCGGTTTCTGTACTTGGACTGAAGGGTACTCGTACTGTCATTCTACCACCATTGCCAGGTCGCAAAGACAACAGATACTTCTCAGTGGACAATGTCAAGTTACACCGTGTGGCCGATTCTGAATAGTGTGACACCTGCAGTTTCGTGCAACGCAATATCCTTAGCACCGTTAACTTTGTCGTCACCTGCTGCCACAAGACTGTCTGCTCATATGATGGACGCTGTAATTGATCTTCAGCCTATGCGACAATCATCTTCTGCGATGGATCTTGTGTGTCCTTTTCCGGCTACTGATTCCGTGTGTGAGATACCATCTAGCCCACGTGTACGAATGGAGGATTCAACCCTTTCACCTTTGCTTCCAAGTCCAGTGAGTGCCTGTGAAGGAGAACCGCAAAAGAAACAATTGATGGACGGAATGCTGGACAATGCAAACATTCACCCCCAGTCACAAGGATCTGGGTTAAATCCATCATTCTTTTGCTCACCACACCACCAGGAGAACCGGCACACCTTGCTTCTGCCTCGTCCTCCTCGTCATTCAGTTTGCCTGATGCACCTAAGTCTAAGTTGCGTATCTTTTACTCCTGGTTCAAAAAGACATACTTCGTTCCCCCATGGACCTACATTTGGTTGGTGCTTATCTTAATATTCCTCTTCATGTCAATTGGATTTGTGACAGTGTTCTTTTTACTCATAAATGGCCATTATCTCCCTGAACGCTCTGCAGTAAAAATGGTCGATGGAACTTTGGCTCCTCACACATCGTCCCATATCATGAAACGAGACAAGACTTTTGTGAATATTTCAGCTTTTCCTGTTCATGATGGCATCGTTTGGGACAAAGTAGCTTATGAAATCCATGGTCCGACAGAGGTCCTTAGAGTTCTGTACGTGTTTCGCATCTCATTAGGGGATGTGGTGACACGGGACGTACATTCGGATGATTGGGATGTGCAGGCAGTTCATGCATTGTTTTCAGATTTAAAATATTATGCTGCCTTTGATGCTGAGGATTTGTATTTAAATTCTGCCAATTATGGTGATCTCTTTTGCTATCAACATTATGGGCATCATTTTTTACACAAAACCAACACCATGAGACCTGTTTTTAATTTTACCCAATGGGAACATTGTCCAACTCCCACACAGGGAGTTCTAAAACGCTTAGGGATAAGTTCACCTATTTTTCTAACTATGGTTTGACCAATCCTGAATCCTATTATTTCAGGCTTCAAAAATACCCGACATCGAGGGACCTGTTATCACACACTAAACTAATTTATGCCAACTCGTTTAGAACGCAGTTGGCCACTCACGGTTATGACCATTGGAAACAGACTATAGATTTAAAATCCATCTGGGGCACAAAGCCATGGCAGGTTCAGGGCACTGAGGCTTTACATCGTGCCTGCCTGATCCCGACTCAATTGCTGTTTTTAAATGAAACCGTTTACCAAACGTCCTGTTATGGCCTTGCAACTGTCAAAAATCTAAATACCCCCTCAATTCCATCATTAGCTGAATATAATAATTGGCGGTTACATAATAACTACACCATGGAGGCTTTACAGGCTCTACTTCAGAATGCCTCCTTTAATGTCTCTGAAATCGATCCATTGGGATGGTTGTTGTGGCAATCTAATGCTAATGCATGCCAGTTGCGTTTCTATAATGTTACACCTGGTTTCTTTCAGACTAAGTCTGACCCTCGTTATCCACCTCATCATTCTGTGACTACATACTCGGTAGGTAAATTGTGCCAGCAGTGGCTAGAACACTCTAACCTTGCATCTGTCAAACAGCACCTTTCAATCCTATCGAATGATATTGATTTGGCTGATTTTCTTCTAGGCCCACGTAATCCAAGGGCCAAGAGATTTCTTTATGCCTCTTATAATGAAATTTGGAAACTTTCACAGATGGAAGCTGCCTTCCGTCTGCGTCAAATTGACCAGGCAAACTTGGAAAAAGTCCTTGCTGTAGTAGACAACAGTATTAATACGCTTTCTTCACGCATTTATACCTTAGATAATATTGTTTCTTCTGTAATAGATATTGTGCAAAGTGATGTTTCTGTGTTATATCATGGTCAGAATCAGTTAAGGTCGGTCATGCAATTTGCTTGGACGTTGCAGACACTAACAAGCATTTGCAATGCAATAGGTCTTGCATTTACGCGAGTTTAAGCTATTGCCATTGTAAATGACAATGTCTTTTATTTATGTTATTGAAACCAATACCAAAATAAAAGGCATAGCCATTTACAATGCCAATAGCTCAAACTTGCGTAACTGCGAGACCTATTGCATTGCAAATGCTTGTTAATCCTTGGCATCTTTTCAGAAGAGCCTCCGTTACATTTTTCAGAACTTTTGCTTGGGGATAGAAAAAATGAATGTGTTCGGGCGGGTATTAACGAGGAATATTTAATGTATAGTGCCTTTTCCTTTGCTCTTACTCGCTACGTGTCTGTGTATGTAGAGCATATTCCTACAAAGATGCCAGCTACTGGGTGATAACATGATGGTTAAAATGTATTTTTTTATTGTAACATTATTCATTCTTTTTCCGCCGAATCGTTGGCTATAAAAGCGGATATTTCCTATGACGTATGAAGGGCACCAGGCAGGGATCCTAATGATCTTCGAGAATAGCCCCCTATTCCTATGCTGAAAAGTAAATAACATCACTAATTAGGGTGCACGCCCCTCCCTCACAGCCCTGTGCCTGCTGCATCATTATTAGCTATGCCCCTTGAACTTTTCTATTGAAAGTGTACTTTAACACGACTTCTGCTGGAGGCGTGATTCTTGGGTTCAACCCCTTGTAAAGAGTTGTCGGGGGCATGCAACATGCTGCCGGTGATGTCGAGAATTTTTATTTCACCGTACAATGCAATGAAAGTTTTCCCCTTGTGTGTTCTTGTCTGAACATTCACTTTATTTAATAAGCGAAAGTTTTGCACGGTGGTATAACATATTCACAATGCCCACGCCCTGTACGACAACTGAATGTAAACAACACAACCAAAACTCCTAAACTCGAGGAACAAATTATAAAGTGAATTAAAACAGGATGGTGTTAACATCAATTTGACGGGGTTTACAAAACAAAACAAGTATCTTCCAAAATTAGGCCATGGGAGTGTGCCTGGTAAAATAGTGTAGAACATCGCATTTAGGTGTATCGCACACGAAGAGGTGTACGCTGAAGGAACTTGCGGTTTGTTAATTCATCTTTGAGGCACGAGTCTTCACAAAGAGAACAAGCGCGGCCAAACAAGTTGACAAGGGAGAGCGAGGGTGAGACAGGCAGTGGAGGAGCAAGCGCGCGCGGACACGCTAATTGAAAACAGATGGCCCCTGCGCGCCGCTGCTCGCTCCCGCAAGGTGGATGCCAGCACAAGCATGAGTGCTTGAAAAGAGCTGGCCAATTTCTAAAGGTCATCTCCTAGAGCAACGCATGCGCGCTGCCTAGGCGAGACCTAAAAATGGGTAAAGTGCCTTGGGATTATTTGACTGCCACTGCTTTATTCTTGCCGTTTAACCTGACTGATAAACAGAAGTTTATGTCCATGAAAGATGCTGTATATACGCTGTTACATATTGAACAATTGGAGCCTTTGCCGTTCTCTGTAGCGAAAACTGACTCTGCTGCTTGGTTAATTCATGGCGTTATCACTTTGCCCTTTTCACTTTTTCAATTTAAATCATGTATGAACACTTTCCTGTTGGCCGCTTTGAACAGCTTGGCACTGCTTTTCTGCATGAATTATGGGTCCTGCCCTTTGCTTATCGGTGTTTGAGGGAGGATAAAGAGGTTTTCCTCACAGGGGAGGAGTGTGATTCAGTACTGGGTCACTCTCTTATGTGCAAACACGTTAAGTTGCACGGCGAGTGTAACGTGTCAGCGCCCAATCTAGCTTGCGTTTTGATGCAATACCAGATTTACTTACACTGGTAAACCTGGGAATGTGTCAAAATGCTACGTCTTTCCAGGTGAGGCGTAACGAGGAGAAATTTCTTTACTTCTCATCGTTTTACCCTCTTTCTTGGTGTGCTGCATCCTGCAGCACTCATGGAAAGAGAAAAAAACCTCAGAAGGTTGATTTTTGTAGGTCGGTATACCTTCATACACCGCAGGCACCCTTGCACCATGGTGCCCGGGTGCCTACGTTGGCGCTAGGCAGCACATAGTGCGCCAGCGCAGCGAGAGAGCAGGACTGCGCCGTATCTTAGTAGCTATGGCGCATTCCTGCCCTCGCTCTGTCATGCCACACACCAATTATGGAACTTTCACAGGACAAAAACCTCCTGGCGTGGGTGCACAAGCGAGGCCCTGCACCAGTAGTAACGACTGAGGCACTGAGACTGGGTGGGGCGCTCACCTGTGTATGGCAGAGCCCTTGGTACTGGAAATAAAGACCAGTTGCGCTCCTTTTTTCAACATTTTCCTGAATTATGAATAACTGATATCAATTTGAGGATTTTAGTTATGGTTCACTTAAGGCAGGTAAAAAAAAACACTTGTTGTATTTGTTCTGAGTATAGCTAGAGTAGCAGGGCCGGGCATTACAATATTAATTTACTACAGAATACCAGCTGCAGATTTCATGTTCATTATCCATATGCTAGACTGCATTCTATAGAATACACTGAGTATATTTTCCTGTGTTAATCTTTTAAGTAAATAAAAAATAACTCATCACCCATGCAGACTGGCAGGTATAAACGCAGATACTAATGATAATAATTATCTGGTTATTTTAACATTCAAAGGAGTTCTTGTTGCTGGGATTTGAACAATTAAAGGATTTTAATGACTGGTAGTGATTTTGGCACACACGACTCTACAAATTAATTTCTCTGGGACGCCGGGACTGGTCCCCGGCAGGCTTGCTCCCAGTAGATGTAGTTGGGCGCTTCACGTGTTGTCGTTCGATGATTTCTAACACCAGGATAATAAAAGGGCTGTATCCCAGCATTTCCCGGATTCACTAGAGCGCCTATTCAAGACTTCTGTGTGCTTTACTAGGAGCCCTGTAGATCCAGTTTGGCGTGAACAATCTCTCAACACATTGTAGGGAGTCCCAGGCAGAGGAGCAAAATGTATTTCTACTAGCACAGGAAGGTTTGGGGTACTCAAGGTTTGGGGTTCTCAAGATTGCATCTTTCGGGTTCCAAATTACTGTAGTATAGCCACTGTACACCATAGTGTATGCATTATACAACATAGTGTACTCACTATACACCAGTGTACTCACTATGCAGCATATTGTATTCAGTGTACGCTCTATACACCATAGTACAGCCACTATATGCAGTAGTGTACACACTATAAATCATACTGTACTCACTATACCCCATAGTGTACTCACTCTACAGCATAGGGTCTCACTATACACCATAGTGTACTCAGTATACACCATAGTGTCTCACTATATACACCGCAGTGTACTCAATATACACCATAGTGTATGCACTACACATCATGGTGTACTCATTATACACCAGACTGTACACACTACACACCACAGTGTACTCACGGTATACCATAGTGTACTCACCATACAGCATAGTGTATGCACTATACACCATTGGGTGCTTACTCTTCATCACAGTGTACGCGCTACACACCATAGTGTCTCATTATACACTCTAGTGTTCTCACTATACACCATAGTGTACTCACTTTACACCATAGTGTACTCACCGTACACCATGGGGTACGCACTATACACCATTGGGTGCTCACTCTACATCGCAGTGTACGCACTAAACACCATAGTGTCTCATTATATACTCTAGTGTACTCACTGTACACCATTGTGTATTCAGTGTGCACCATAGTGCACTCACTATACACCATTGTGTCTCACTATATACCACAGTAAACTCAGTATACACCATAGAGTACGCACTACGCACCACAGTGTACACACTGTACACCATAGTGTACTCACCATACAGTACAGTGTACGCACTATACACTATAGTGTACATACTATACACCAAAATCTATGCACTTCATGCCACAGTGTGTGCACTATACGCCATAGTGTATTCACTATACACATAGTGTCCCCCTATATACCATAGTACATGCATTATACTTTGAACCCTTGTGCAGACCTTAGGTTTTACTGTATCGCTCAGCTAAATGCTAGCTTCGTGTGGGACACAGCTTGCCCTGTAGAGAGTACGATGACTGCTATATTTTACGTACTATACTCTGGGGCACATGAGTCGTGTAATTATTGGAAGGTAGAGCCGTAGCGCCTACACAAGAGAGTCGTAGCGCTTACACAAGAGTGAAGAGAAGTTAGTGTGAATTACGCAGGCTCTTACTTTTATTACCAGCTAGTGCTGTAACTATCCGGGGATAAGTGCAAGTTTAGATTTTTTATCATGAGTAGGAGTAGTATTATTATTAGTAGTAGTAGGAGTAATATTATTAGTAGTAGTAGTAGCAGCTGTAGTAGTATTATAAGTAGAGGAAGTCATAGTTGTAGCAGCAGCGGTATTAGGAGTAGCAAAACTAGTAATAGTAGTCCCAGAGCAGCAATAATAGTAGTAGTAGTAGTGTAATGGTAGTAGCAGTAACATTAGTAGTAGCAGCAGTAGTAGTAGCAGTAATATTAGTAGCAGTAGCAGCAGAAGTAGCTCTGGCAGTAGTAATAGTCGTAGGAGTAGTATTAGCACGCAATCCGTATAAAAGAGAATCATTACTAATTCCAGCCCTAGACATTAAAACCTGTATTAAGAAACAACCTCTATGAGCAGAAGACTTCCTTAGGACATTGTAATAGCTGCAAGAAGTCCACAATGGCACACGTTGTTGTAACCACAGTCGTGTCTTGAAAGGAAACACGCTCCTCTCGCAGGTCTTACTTCCGCTTGTATCCATACTCTCTTCAAATAATGTTTTCTTTCTACAGAACGCAGCAGCTAGAAGTATTGAAAGCGCTGTCCAGCCATTCATTCACTGGTACCACAGCAGGAGTTCGTAAAGTTTTTGGCTGACATAGGACTTCTCTTAAGTAAGGTAAGATGGCTGAAATTGAAGACATGGATTTATCCTGGCGTAAGTCAACCTCAAACGGATTTTGGATTCTCTTTCTGGTGTAGGACGGATTTCATTCTCTTTTAAGTCTGGGAAACCTTTAGCAAATCCAGCCCTTTGGTTCCTATCTATTAAAACAGACAGCGTACAACAGTTGTAACTTAGCCTTTGTGCCTGTTTTTAAGTCCTGTCTCTAAAGGGTCAAACAATAAATCAGGTAGGATTTGTATAGTGCGGCTAATCACCCGCGAAGGTATCCAGGCGCTGAGCTCCAGGCTGCTTGGGTGGCCTCAGTTGAACAACCAGGTCTTGAGTCCTTTCTGAACTCCTGAAGAGAGGGTGAGGGGGAGGCTGTTCCAGGACTTTGCTGTGAGGTGAGAGAAGGAGTGTCCTCCACTGTTGCATTGGTGGGTGTGGGGGGCGTAGGAGAGGGTGGCAGAGCGCAGGAGTCTGGAGGGTTGGTGGAAGTTCAGGCAGTGGTTGATGTATGCTGGTACTTGGTTGTGCAGGGCTTTGTAGGCGTGCGTCAGTATCTTGAATTGGCATCTCTTGTGTACGGGGAGCCAGTACGGGGAGAATGTCTTCAGGTGAGGATTGATGTGAGCCCATCTGGGGAGGTCGAAGATGAGTCTGGCTGCTGAGTTCTGAATGGTCTGCAGTCTCTTCAGGAGGTGTGTGGTAATTCCTGCATAAAGTGTGTTTCTGTAGTCCAAGCGGCTGGTGGCAAGGGCTTCGAGTGACGGTGCGTCTGGTGGAGACTGGGAGCCATTTGAAGATCGTTTGGAGCATGCACAGAGTGAAGAAGAGAGAGGCAGAGGAGTGTTCGTTGATCTGGTTCTTCATGGTGAGTTTTTTGTCCAAGATGATGCAGAGGTTTCGGGCGTGGTCCGTGGGGGCGGGAGCGGGTCCCAGTGCAGCAGGCCACCAGGAGTCATTCCACAATGAGGTGTTGTTCCCGAAGATCAGTACTTCAGTCTTGTCTGTGTTGAGCTAGAGAAAGTTGTTTTGTATCCAGTTAGCAACGCTGGTCATGCACAGGTGGAAGTTGGTCCTTGTGGTGGAGTGGTCTTCGAATTCTAAGAGGATGAGCGGGGTGTTGTCTGCGTAGGAGATGATGTTCAATCCATGGACTCTGACGATGCTTGCCAAGGAGGTCATGAAGGGGTTGAACAGTGTAGGGTTGAGGGATGAACCTTGAGGGATGCCACAAAGATGCTCTTGGGTTTCGAGGTGAATAGTGGAAGGCGGATTCTCTGCGTTCTCCTGGTGAGGAAGGATGTGACCCATTTGAGGGCATCCTCCTGGATTCCGATCTGATGAAGCTTCTAGATTAGCGTGTGGTGGGACACAGTGTCAGAGACCGCTGAGAGGTCGATGAGGATCAGGCAGCCGCTTCTCCGCAGTCTATGAGGGTTCTAATGTTGTCAGTGGCTTCGATCAGGGCAGTTTTGGTGCTGTGGTTCATGCGGAATCCGGATTGAGATGCATCCAGAAGATCGTAGCTCTCAAGGTATTCTGTGAGTTGGTGGTTAATGGCCTTTTTGAAGAACTTTGTGGGAAAGGAGAGCCAGGAGAAGGGCTAGTATCTTTTGAGATCATCAGGGTCGGTGGACGGTTTCTTGAGGAAGGGGTTTGACTTCAGCATGTTTCCACTTGTCTGGGAAGGTGGCAGAGGTGATGGATGTGTTGAAGATGGTTGTGAGCTCGTTGCTGATGGTCTTGATGCTGAGGTTGAACATGTGATGGGGGCAGGGGTCCGTAGGTGCTCCTGAGTTGATGGAGAGAATGATGTCAGTGGTGCCCTGCGTGGTAAGCTGGTCCCATGCAGTGATCCAGTGGTTGCGACTGTGGGAGCGAGGAGGCTGAGGACGTCGGTGGTGGCGGGCTGGGGTTTGAAGTTTTTGTAGATGGTGGAGATCTTGTCGTGGAAGAAGTCCGCTAGGGTGTCACAGAGTTCTTGGGAGGGGTTGATGGTGTTTCCAGTCACTGAGGGGGTTGGAGAACTCCTTGACGATGCTGAAAAGTTCTTTGCTGTGGTTGGAGCTGGCTTTGATGCCGTCGATTAGGGCGTCCTTCTTGTCTCTTTCAGGAGTCGGTGGTACTGTTTGAGTGATGTCTTGAAGGTGGTCCGTCGGTCTATTCCTTGCTGGTGCACCATTTCCTTTCCAGTTGCTTGCACTTGTGTTTTGTGGTTCTCAGTTCTGGGGTGTGCCAGCTGGCATGTTCGGTGGATCTCGTGAGTTTAGTGGGTTTGATGGGGTGACTCTGTCGGCGGAGTTGGAGATCCAGGTGGTGAAGTTCTTGACAGCCTGTTCAAGGTTGGTAATGGTGTTGGGATGGGAGGTGTTGAAGGCACCGGTCCATTGACTTTCCAATACTTTGTTCCAGCTGCGGTGTGAGGTGCTAAGGCATCTGTTGGCGGTGCTGAGGGCTGCTGGGGGCTGCTGTGAAGATTAAGTGGATGATAGCGTGGTCCATTCAGGTGAGCTCGGTGTCATGGCTGTACTTGACTCTGTTGCTGGTTGTGAAGATAGGGTCCAGCGTGTGCCCAGCGATGTGTGTGGGGTCGGTGACAAGCTGGGTGAGGCTGATTTTGTTCATGCTTTCAAGAAGGTTGGCTGTGTTGGCATCATGGCGGTCATCGGGATGAAAGCTGAGCTCTCTGAGGAAGATGTAGTGTTTGGTGTCAATGGCTTGGGGAGCGATGAAGAAGCCGAGGCTTGGTCCTGGGAGTCTGTAGGCAATGGTGCCTCTGATTGTGGTTTTGCCATCTATTCTGAGCTGGAAGTTGAGGTGTTCCATGATCGGGGTGGTGTCGTCCTTGGTGGTGGTGCAGTGAATGGATTCTTTGTGGATGAGGGTATTTATTGCACTTTCCTTCCAAAAGAGCCACAACTATTGATGCCAAAAGGGTCAGAGCGCATCAGAGCTACTAAGAAAAGCCCTAGTGCTGTTTTCTTAGACCAAAGTTATCCTACTTCAGCTTAAATTGAGGAAAATACGCAGCTTCAGTTTAGGAAACTTGACATATTTTTTGATTAGCTTTCGAAACTCGCTCTTCTCTCACCTAAAACTGTTTCCCCATCACATTTCCTGTATTCCTTCCTCCACCTCAACACCTGTGATTAATGTTTGCTGCTTCACCCTGGAGCACTCCAACACTTACAAAAACAATACTGTCAGGGCAGTAGCTACTGAGCTTGAAGGAACCCAGCTTCTTTGAAAACATGGTCTTGGATGATGCAAGGACCTTTACATCCCGCTCTTAACAGAATTATCATTGTTTCACTATCCTAATGTTACTGACTAAGCACCTTTCACTCTTGTTCTTGCAGGTTGGACACCTTCAGCACATGGATCATGTTAACAAGACCACTGCTGTGCTAGACTTCACCCTGCTTGGACTGTCCAACCTCCAGATGCATCAAACATCTCTCTTTGTCCTGTTCATCACCATCTATGTGCTGACGGTAACTGGAAACCTTGCTATATGTGCTCTGATTAACGCAGATGCGAGTCTCCACACACCCATGTACTTCTTCTTGATCCACCTGTCCTTTTTGGATGCATGCTCGCCTTCTGTTACTGTCCCCAAGATGCTTGCAAACTTTTTAGCGAAGAACCGGACAATTTCCTACGGTGGATGCCTGTCCCAGCTCTACTTCTTCATCAGCTTCCTCGCTGCAGAATGCTTCTTGTTGACGGCGATGGCTCTGGATCGCTACGTTGCCATCTGCCACCCTTTGCGCTACACGCTGATCATGAACAGGGCGGTGTGTGCACAGCTGGCCATGGGCTCCTGGTTTGGTGGGTTCCTGTACTCCATGATGCACACCATTCTCACTTCTCTGTTAAATTTCTGTGGCTCTCATGAGATCCACCACTTTTTCTGTGACCTCCCACCTCTTCTTAGCATATCCTGCTCAGACACCTTCATCAATTCTGTCCTGATTTTTGCTGGTGGGGTCTTAATTGGGGTGAGTTCCTTCATCTTCACTCTCCTGTCTTACATAAAAATTCTTTCAACAGTGCTAAAAAGTCGCTTGACGTGTGGAAGGTCCAAAGCCTTCTCTACTTGCATCTCCCATCTCACAGTATTTACCTTGTTTCTGACCTCATTAATCTTTGTCTATATGAGGCCAAAATCCAGCTACTCGCTGGACAGCGACCGGCTGGTGTCCGTCTTTTACTCCGTCCTTACCCCGCTGCTAAATCCCATAATTTACACCCTCAGGAACAGAGATATCACTTTAGCTCTGAAGACGGTATTCAGCAAGAAAGGTGTGTGGTGAGGAAAGATAGCAGACTTTTATGTACACAGAAGATTCCCCATCTCTTGACCGAAGGTCATGCAAACAACGGCACCTAAAGCGAACCATACGTTGACTTCCCAAATATCTTTGCCATTTATTGAGTAGGGCAATGACCAAAACACATGACGATTCAGTTGCAAACTGCCAATTTCCCAGGTAACTGTTAGGGACAATTCTGAGAAATTAAAAAAAAAAAAAATTCCTATCAAACCTTTTTTTCAGTTCAGTTCAGTTCATACTTAATTAATGTTTAGACACAGTCTTTAAAACATACATTCCTTAAAAACAAAAACATTTTATATATAATTACACCGTATAGTACCAATTCATCATACTTCAGCTAACATCCCCGAACCCCCACTATTTACACTATAAGACACTAATCCAAACATTTTTTAAGACATTTTGCCAGTTCGCAAGCCACATCAAAGTATTCCATCCTTAACAAAAGTGCTAGTGCGTCATTCCGACAATATATATTATATTTTTAAAAAAAAGATTTTAAAATCAAGCAACGGAGCCTATAAAAATGGCGACAATCAATTAAAACATGAACATTAAAATTATGAAACAGCAGACCGCAGGGGCAGTTATTATCTGGATCTAGGAGGGGTTCAAATTTCTCGGCTCTTACATAATGCACATTTAATGCAACCCGGAACTTTAGTAGTAGTAATCGTAGCCGGGCATCTGGGAATGCAGACAAGTACGGAAATACATTAGTATTTTCCTATGAATCTACCATGTATTTTGCAGAGGGTTTGTTCCTTACATATTTCAAGTCCGCCAACCTAGATACTTTTTTACAGGCTGTTTTTAATTCTGCTTTGGAGAGTGAGGCTTCAGCTATTTTTAATTCTAATTTTAAAGTTCCTGCAATGTCTTCCAATCTTTTCTTTACCTTCCTTGCCGTCTGTAATTCACTTCTTTCTATTTCAGTGGCACAGCAGGCTGATATCTTCTGAGTATTCGGGACCAAAAGTTTATCCCAGAAACGCAGAACAAACCTTTTTTCTAAACATCATTTTCCTGAAGCAGGCCTGGACCAGAGTCTTTCTTCATTTCATTTCTGACTTTTAAAAATATCAAAACAAATTGACTAAATATATGGTTTAAGTCATCACAAGGCAAGAGAGATCATGCCTCTATCAGGCAGTTGGTGAGTCAGATATCATGCCCCTATCAGGCAGTTGGTGAGTCAGATATCATGCCCCAATCAGGCAGTTGGTGAGTCAGATATCATGCCCTTATCAGGCAGTTGGTGAGTCAGATATCATGCCCCAATCAGGCAGTTGGTGAGTCAGATATCATGCCCCTATCAGGCAGTTCTTGTGTCAGATATCACGCCCCTATCAGGCAGTTATTGTGCCAGATATCATGCCCCTATCAGGCAGTTATTGAGGCAGAGATCATGCCCCTATCAGGCAGTTGGTGAGTCATATATCACGCCCCTATCAGGCATTTATAGCATCAGATATCATGCCCCTATCAGGCAGTTATTGTGCCAGATATCATGCCCCTATCAGGCAGTTATTGTGTCAGATATCAGGCCCCTATCAGGCAGTTCTTGTGTCAGATATCATGCCCCTATCAGGCAGTTATTGTGCCAGATATCATGCCCCTATCAGGCAGTTATTGAGGCAGAGATCATGCCCCTATCAGGGAGTTATTGTGCCAGAGATCATGTTAGAATAGAAATGATTTTGTTTATGTATAATTGTGTGTAGTTAGCATTCGCGGCACCATTTTCTATTTAGGCGCCATTTTGAGTCATAATCTAAACTAACTCTTTGTGGATTACGAGAAAAGGCCTCTGTTAAGTTTCTCTTCCGCGAGGTTGGGTTTTGCTTCGTTAATGAATAGACTGTTCTTTTTAGCGCATACCTTTCCACTAGATAGAGGCCTTCTCCCACTTGTCTAGTGGGGGGCACAGGCAGAACGACCTTGAGTAGTAGATAGTGTGTGCCCGGCCTTAGAATCAAAACTTATCCTCTGTACTCCTTTGTTCAGCTACATCTGTTTGGAAAATTCCATTGTGGGCGTGTCTTTATTGGTTCTGAAAGGTACATAATGTATCTTTATGCTTGCTGATGTCAGTCCCTCTGCAGCACTCCTAGCGACTGGGCAGACCGGGCTCCACTCTGAGTGTACCTGAAATAAATAAATATTGGTTTGTATTCTCTACTGTCTGACCGACTCTTCATTTGGTATGGAAGGCAGAGAGGTGGTCTTGTGTGACCCGAATCGGGTCACTTCCTTCAGTTGGCGCCCGAACAGGGACTCCTTCGGGTGAGTGACCCATCCCCTTCCGCGGATGGGGGGGGAGGTCGAGGCCATCGTCGGGTCAGACTGACGGTTCAGGGATCCCTGTATGAGGAGCATTGATTGCTCGCAGCTGCCCCTTCCATCCTGCAGGACGGTGCATCGCCCAGTGGTCATCCCGACTGGAGTCCTAGACGGCGAAACCCTTGGATCTGACTGTTTGGTCTGAAGAGTCGGCAGTGGAGAATTAGTTCGCTTGACCTGCATAAATCAGGTGAGTTTGTTTTGTTTCTTTGTGGATATGGTACCATTTCAGTTTGAATTTGGTACGGTCTGAGGACCGTCTTTGGGGTAAAAGCATTTGCAATTGCTTTGCCAGGCATAAATAGTGAACTTGTTTTCTTTTGAGAATGCCTGGGATCAGTAAATTGTTTTCTTTGTGCTGTCACTGTTGTTCTGCAGATGCTCGATTGGAAGAAGCTCAGCCGGCGCCTCCAGAAAGCACTCCAAATTTTGATATGTATGTGAAGCATGGTCTTGGCCCTATTATGTTTAGTACATTGTGGCACAAATATACTAGGGACAATGCTGAGTTGCAGTGGTAGTTGACGGACACTTTTGATGAACAAAAGATTGGGTATTTACAGGAACAGTTATTCAAAAGACGAAGTAGACAGTCTATGTTTGATTCCCTCAGAACGTGGCAGAAGGCAGCTAGGCAGAGACGATTAAAGACGGAAAACGATGCACGGAAGGGGAAGATGCAGACAATACCTCAGAAAGCTGTAGCATATGATAAAGAAAAACAGGAAAAGGGAGTTGAGTGTGAAGATAGGAGATTTCGATTGCATGTTGATAAATCGATTTTGGCTCAGGAGGAAAATGACACTTTTGTGGAGGAATTGTTAGATACCCGCCCCCGCCCCATATTCCCCGCAGAGGATATATCCTACTGTCCCCTCGCCATCGCAGCAGCCTGCTACTACTGTTTCAATTGTCCCTGTTTCTGCCGCCCACAAGAGCGCCACCCGCAGTCACCATCACCTCATCAGATCCGCCAAAAGGGCCTCACTCAAAGACCGCCTAGACAACAACGCACACAACAGCAAAGAGCTCTTCAACATCGTGAAGGAACTCTCCAACCCCAGCTCCAACACCAACGACATCCAGCCGTCGCGAGACCTAGTGCTTCTCACTGGCCACCTTCTTCCACCGCAAAATCGCCGACATCCACGACAGCTTCAACACCACGACCGCCCCGGCAACCACCGAGACCACTGCCCCCACAACCACCAACCGCCTGCTCTCCTGGACCAACATCAACGACGAGGACACCAGCGAGATCATGAACACCATCCACTCCGGTTCACCGCTAGACCCGTGCCCTCACCACATCTTCAACAAAGCCAGTACAGCCATCGCGCCCCATCTACGGAAAATAATCAACATCTCCTTCGAGACAGCAACCTTCCCGGAAAGCTGGAAGCACGCCGAGATCACCGCCTTACTCAAGAAACCCAAGGCAGACCCCAAGGACCTCAAGAACTTCCGACCCATCTCTCTGCTCCCGTTCCCCGCGAAGGTCACCGAGAAAATCGTCAACAAACAACTGACCCGCTACCTCGAGGAGAACAACATCCTGGACCCTTCCCAGTCCGGCTTCCGCAGCAACCACAGCACCGAAACCGCCCTCATCGCCGCCACCGATGACATCAGGACCCTGCTAGAACAACGGAGAAACAGCAGCCCTCATCCTCCTGGACCTATCAGCCGCCTTCGACACGGTCTGCCACCACACACTACGAACACGCCTTCACGATGCCGGGATCCAAGAGAAGGCCCTGGACTGGACCACATCCTTCCTTTCCGGCAGAACACAAAGCGTCCGCCTCGCCCCCTTCCGATCCAAGGCCACCAAGATCATCTGCGGCGTACCCCAAGGCTCCTCCCTCAGCCCAACGCTGTTCAACATCTACATGGCACCCCTCGCCCACGTCGCCCGACAGCACAACCTCAACATCATCTCCTACGCCGACGACACCCAGCTGATCCTCTCCCTCACCACAGACCCTCACACCGCCAAAGCCCACCTCCATGAAGGAATGAAAGCCGTCGCCGAATGGATGAGGACCAGCTGCCTGAAGCTGAACTCGGACAAGACGGAGGTCCTCATCCTTGGTTCCAACCCTTCAGCCTGGGACGACTCCTGGTGGCCAACATCACTGGGAACAGCCCCGCCACCCACCGACCACGTACGCAACCTAGGGGTCATCCTCGGCCCCACCCTCTCCATGACTAAGCAGGTCAACGCCGTTTCCTCATCCTGCTTCAACATCCTCCGAATGCTCCGCAGGATCTTCAAGTGGATCCCCACCGAAACAAGAAAAACAGTCACCCAGGCCCTCGTCACCAGCAGGCTGGACTACGGAAACGCCCTCTACGCAGGAACGACGGCTAAGCTCCTGAGACGGCTGCAACGCATCCAGAACGCCTCTGCACGTCTTATCCTCGACATCCCCCGACGCAGCCACATCACACCCCACCTGAGAGACCTGCACTGGCTCCCTGTCAACAAGAGGATAACCTTCAAGCTCCTCACCCACGCACACAAAGCACTCCACAACTCCGGACCAGCCTACCTCAACAGACGACTCAGCTTCTACACCCCCACCCGCCAGCTCCGCTCCACCAGCCTCGCCCTCGCCACAGTCCCCCGCATCCGGAAAACGACCGCCGGCAGCAGATCCTTCTCCCACCTCGCCGCCAAGACCTGGAACACCCTCCCCACCAACCTCCGACAGACCCAAGACCTACTGGCCTTCAGAAGACTCCTCAAGACCTGGCTCTTCGATCAGTAGCAGCACCACCCCCCTCTTCCCCCAGCGCCTTGAGACCCTCGCGGGTATGTAGTGCGCTTTATAAGTGACATGATTGATTGATTGATTGATTGATTGTTTCGACAGCTTTGGCTTCGGCTCCTCCTCCTCCTTCTTTGCCCTCGCCGTCTGTGGCAACTGCGACTGTTAGCCCACCTATCACACCTCTTGGTTCGGCATCCCTATCTCCAGCTCTCTCCCCCCGGGGCACCCGCCTGCGTCGATTTTACCTGGTACTTCTGTTGTTTCTCTAAATTTGATGGTTCATTTCCCAGCATTATACGTGGATAATACGTGGATTTGAGGATAGAGATTTGACAAAATTCTGTGAGCGTATGGGCCCTTTTGTACAGTTTGCGGTGGGAGAGGAAGAGAAGACGGTAGTTGCCAATCAGGCTGCACAGTGGGGTCGTAATCCCATCTACAGTGTGGAGGATGTTTGGAGTGTGATGAAAGATTATGAGCCGTTTATACAGCAGCATGCTCTTAAACATATGTCCTCTACGTTGATTGGCCTTTGGCAGCAACATTTTGGGGATGATACGCCACAAATTTTATTCGATATTAGAGATTGTGTATGCTAGTGGTTTGGACCCAGGCCACGTTTTTGGGAACATTACCACGTTGGTTGCTTATAGAGGTAGGTTGCATGACAAGAGTCCTACCACGGTATCTCAGTTTCCGATGCGAGAGGTTCATCCCGTATATCACCCAGAGATACCAGAGTTAACGGATCAGCGTGGTAATGTCACTCGAGCGGGTGTAGCGGCCCGGTTGCAAGAACAATGGATTTATACTCAGTGGAAGAGAAGGTATGGTTTTGTCCCTTAAGACTCAGTTGCCTGACCCTAGAAAAAATCCTACTGCTTATTATAAAGAATTGACGGAGCCACCTCTTCGACGGTAATGACTCTTGCTGATATTGAAATGTTTTTTGGTCTTCTTGTTCCGGTTGATATTTGGAGGCAGGTTCATACTCAGGATCATGTTGCGGAGTTGGGTGGTACATGGGATCAAATTAAAGCATGGGATCAGGAAAGAAAGCCAGGTGATAAGCCCCGAGCAGAGATACTTGCTTTGCCAGGCTGCATCATTACATATATGCATTCTCTTATTCCGCCGAGGAAAGTAGATTGGGACAAGTTGACGGCTGGTCGACAAAAGATAGATGAGAGTGTGTCTGATTTTTTCACTCGATTTGAGGATACATTTTTGGATTACAGTGGGCAGGATCTTTCTATTGAGGGAGGTGTTTGGTTGTTTGTCAACAGGTTTGTTTATAATTTACTTCCTGAAATTGTGACTCGTTTACAGGCTTCTGAAAGTACCTGGTCCACCTCTTCCCCTTCTGTTATTTTGATTATGGCTCAATATTATGAGCATCGGCATAATGAGGAGAAAGAAAGGGCAGAGAAAAAGCATAAGAATTTAAAGACAAAGGTGTTGTTGCAACAAGCATTTAGAGGGAATGGTAGAGGACATGGTGGATCTGCCCGACAGCTTCCATGCACTAGTAGGCAGCCGAACATGACGCCTCTGGGGCCGCATCAGTGTGCATATTGTAAGCAGGAGGGTCACTGGCGTAGCGAGTGTCCTGTGCTTTTTCAGAAGGTGGCGGTCCCTCGAGGGCGTGGTTCTCGTGGACGGGGTCGTGGTGCTGGTGGGGCGGATAGGGCTCAGAACGCCGTAGCCTCACAGGGTCGTTCTGATAATAATTATTTTGATGACCCTCGCGATGGGCAGTACTACCATGATGACTATGATATGGATGAAGCGACAGGGATGTCTTATAGCTAGGATTGCCAGGGACAGAGTGGGGGACCAGTTCCAATACCTGTAGACCAGCGTGGGCCTTATGTAAAAGCGGAACCACAAGGTTCGACTGAGGAATTTTTGGTGGACACAGGTGCAACAAAAAGTTCTGTTTCTTGAAACATGGTCCCTGGGGCGGCTCTGTCTGGCCATAATAATGTTTCGGTAGGTTTTTCAGGTGTACCGGTTGTACGCCCCATTTCAAGACCCCTTGCATTGACTATTGGTCCTTTTACTGTGGATTCCCCATTTTTGCTGACATCTAATTGTGGTGAGAATTTGATGGGATTGGATTTGTTGAAGAAATTACATGCTACTATTTATTGTTCCCCGGAAGGTGTTTATATGACGATGGGCGCAAGTGTGAGTAAAGTATGAGTAACAAACAGTGCCTGTCTCTTACCCTTCCTGCTGAATTTGTTGATGTGCCACCCACCCTGTGGGCGACGGGTGATACAGATGTCGGGGTGTTGCATATGGTTTTGATACAGGTTAAAGACAATGCTATTCTGCCTCGTATTCCCCAGTATAAAATACCACAGGCAGGAAAACGAGCTTTATTGCAAATTATTCAGGATTTGATCAAGATAGGAGTAGTGGAAGAGACGTCTGCCAATATTTGTAATAGTCCCATTCTTCCGATACTTAAACGGACACCCTCAGGTTCCCCTGATGATCATGAAGATGTTCACCGTTTTGTGATTGATTTGGTGAAGTTAATAAAATAGTGGTTCCTCAGTTTCCAGTGGTTCCAGATATTACTACGCTTTTGACAATGATTCCTTACACTGCTACATTCTTTTCTGTTATTGATTTCAAAAACGCATTCTTTAGTATTCCCATTCATCCAGATAGCAGATATCTATTTGGGTTCACGCTAGCTGAAAGGAGCTTTGGATTTTGTCGAGCTCCTCAGGGCTATACCGAGAGTCCCAGTATTTATAGTCAGGCTCTAAAGAGTCAGTTGGATTCCCTTTTGCTTCCTGCAGGTAATGTATTGGTGCAGTATGTTCATGACCTCCTTATTGCTTCTGATACTGAGCAGGGTTGTAAAGATAGTACAGTTAAATTATTGTTGCATTTGGCCCATCATGGTCATAAGGTTTCTCTTTCTAAATTTCAGTATTGTCGACAGGAGGTCACCTATTTAGGTCACCTACTGTCGAAGGAGGGTAGGAGGTTGACCCCTGAGCGCATCAGCACCATTGTTAAAATGCCCATTCCACGAACTCAAAAAGATGTGCACACTTTTATAGGTATCACTTCCTATTGCAGGCAGTGGATACCTAACTATTCTTGCTAATCAAGCCCCTGCTTGCACTAACAATGAAAGAAGTGCATGAGCCTCTGCCTTGGACGTCCGAATGTCAGCAGTCTTTTGAGCAATTGAAAACTGCGCTTTGTTCGGCTCCAGTACTTGGCACCCCTAACTAAAGCAAACCGTTTGTGTTGTACGTCCATGAGATGGCTGGTTGTGCGCTTTCTGTTTTAACACAAAAATTTGGAGATAAGTAACGGCTGTGTGCTTATTTCTCTGCTGTCCTTGATCCAGTCGCGAGAGCCCTCCCGAGTTGTCTAAGGGTGGTCGCAGCTGTGGCCACTTCAATCAGACAATCGACTGGACTCGTGCTTGATACTGACCTCACAGTTATGGTACCCCATGCTGTGGAAACACTTCTGAATAAGACAAAGACACAGCACCTCACCAGTGCACATCTTACTGGTTATGAATTGACATTGTTTGCTAAGCATATTACGATTAAAAGATGTGCCACTCTGAATCCAGCCACATTACTACCCCTCCCTTCCGAGAGTGATGAAGTCGATAAACATGATTGTGTCTTCCGGACGGAAGAAGAGACGAAAGGACGGGTAGACTTGACTGATGTTCCCTTATCTGACCCACGAGGGGAACTATATGTCGATGGCTCTTGTTTCAAATTACCAGATGGCACTACAACTGCGGCTTATGCCATCACCACACTGCGTACAGTAGTAGAGACATCCCGTGTTCCTTATCAGTCAGCGCAAGCTGCTGAGCTAGCCGCTTTAATTCGAGCTTGTGAGCTGAGTGAGGGATTGGTTGTCAATATTTATACTGACAGCCAGTGAGCTTTCGGGGTCGCGCATAATTTTGGGCGACTCTGGGCTGAGAGAGGGTTTCTCACTTCCCATGGCACCAAAATCCAGCATGGGCACCTTATATTGAGACTTTTGTCTGCTTTGACACTCCCTACGAAGTTGGCCATAGTAAAGTGTAGCACCCACCTGAAGGTCACCGATGATATTGGTAGGGGGAATGCCTTTGCAGATCAGATAGCTAAGCAGACGGCAAGGACAAAGATGAAAAGAATGTTTGTGGCAGGTCCGGCTAGGTGGGTGCCTGAGGTTGTCATGTTCGAGGATACCCTTGATAATGTAAAGGAGATACAAAGCGAGGCCACAGTAGAAGAATTAGCGGTGTGGCAGGAAAGTACAGCACAATTGAGTGATGAGGGATGTTGGATTGATAAGTCAGGGAAGCAGAGATGGATGTTGCCAGATGCATATGTTCTCCCTGTGGTTATGATGGCCCATGGCCCAGCTCATATCAGTGCTAAGGGTATTTGCAAGTTGCTAGATCCTGTATGGCAAAATGATAATATTCCTAAGACAGCTGCACATTTAGTGAAGTACTGTATGCTGTGCATGATGCACAATCCTGGAAAGGGTACCCCTACGCCATCTGGTAACTTTGCGCCACCCACTTTTCCTTTTGAAGTTCTCCAGATGGATTATATCGAACTGGAAAGATGCAATAATTTGAAGTATGTTCTGGTGGTTGTATGTGCATTTAGCAAATGGGTTGAAGCTTGCCCCACCAAAGATAATACTGCCATTATGACTGCAAAGGTACTCCTGAAGTTCTTTCCTCGTTTCGGTTTGCCCTGATTGATTTGGAGTGATAACAGAAGCCATTTTAATGCAAAAGTGATTCAATTAATTTGTGATGGTTTGCACATAAAGCAGACGTTCCATGCTGCCAACCATCCACAGTCAGCAGGTTTGGTTGAGAAGTACAATGGTACTCTCAAACTCAAACTGGCAAAAATTCAGGAGACGACAGGGTTAAAATGGCCAGATGCTTTTTTGTCAACAAGAACGACAGCTCATTCCAGGACAGGATTGTCACCATATGAGGTCGTATTTGGACGCCCCGCAAATGTCTGGGGCTTCCCGTGCCCTCAACATTTTTCCGATATTGAGTACCCATTGTTAATTGATTATCTTGGCCAGTTAACTGAAAGTTTGCGTTCTATTCACCCACTGGTCTGGGTTACCCTGCCAGCTACACCAGAGGGGCCCGGGCACGACATTCAACCTGGTGACTTCATCCTGATTAAAACATTTTACCGGAAGAAAAGTTTGGACCGCGTTGGAAGGGGCCTGTCCAGGTCGTCTTGGCCACACGCACTGCAATCAAGGTCGCTGGCCGCAAGAACTGGATTTATGCGACCCATTGTCGCAGAATCCCTTTGGCCAATGACCAGTGGGTGAAGGATGGAGTAGGGGACTCTGAGTGCGAGATAGTACCTCGGTTTGTCCCTTTCAGCGATGCAAGGTTGACCTGGACGCAAACAGACAAGGAAAATGATGATGTGCTGAAAGCAGCTGTTCCTCCGGAAATACGAGCTATCCAGGAGCCTCTTTTTGTTGATCCTTCTGTGCGTGGAGTCACTAGGTACAATTTGGGCCCTCGGCTGTGGGACGGTGCACCCAAGGAAAAGAAAGATTAGTCAGGGATGGACTGTGTAAGCTAGGGTGTACTTTACTATAGTACCAACGGATTTAGTTCAGGTTGATGAGAGTATTGTGCATTGTTTGAACATCGGACAGGACAAATAGAAGTTTACCGTGTAGGTATACCACCGTGGTCGACGTGGGATACGAGCTTAGGACAGAGCAAGCTCCACCGCCGGTGCTCAAGAGTGCCAACGTATTGATGGACGATGGGAGCCTGTACCAGTGAGGCTCTGACGGGCACTGGGAACTTGCATATTTTTCTTGAATATTGCCCAATTTCATTCTTCGTTATGCATCCCTTTGGTAGAATGGTTGCTGAGGAAGAGCAGCCAGTGCTTCTTATTGCCCAGCACAATATGGTGTGGAACCGTAAACAAAAGTTAACATGTATTGCTCTTGTGATTTTGCTGTTGATCATATTATGCGGTGTATCATGGGTTTTGGAAAATGACCAATGTGTACCTTTGTGTAGTAAGGGTAAGGTTACCTCCCCAACAAGAAGCAGAAGAGCAACACCGAGCAATGTATTTTTAGAGACACATAAGAGGTTCTTTTGAGAAGGGACGGCTTTTTATCCCACTCAATCTGTCACTAGCCTATGGACTACGTACCCTCTATGACTTGTATATTTTATGTATACTCGGCCACCTGACTTTGTAGAAGTGAAAGGAGTGTTTGGGTTTGGTTTCCCAGGGCCATGTCTCTATTATAGAAAACCATTGGGGGAGGGTTACCCTGGTTGTGATGATAGTACGTACTTTGATAATTTCTATATGGGAAAACAGAATATAACTTTGGTGGGTTGGCATTACAAGGAATTGACAGTTCCCAGAGAAGCTGGTTATTATCCTGCTTGTTGTCCGATTATCAACAGTACTGATATTTCGTTATATATGAATTGCTCAGGAATAGTATTGTATAAGGAGACGTTCCCTTTGGTGAAGCCAGAAGACCCCAGTACCTTTGGGTGGAATTCCCGATATTCTGCTGTGGAATATGATAGACCGATTTATGCACACCGAGTTTTTTCTTTCTGTCTAATGGAACGTATTCTAACATTCATAACGGAACAAATGATGTGGCACTTGGAATGGTACTGTCTTTGGGTGTACCTTGCAGACATGCGAAGCCTAAAGTAAAATGGGTAAAAAGAACGTTGACCAAAAAACTCTGCGAAGGGGTGACAGACATAGAGGTCAATAATTATAGTAATGGCATCACTTTTGGATACATCCTTTCCACTATTTTCACTTTGGGCGGTACTTCTATGGCTCGAGGGGAGAAAGCTAGAGAATATTTTGGATGTAAGCTGCAAATATTAACTCCACAGTAGCAGCTTTGCGTGACATCACCACCCAATTGGAAAGTATGCGAATATATTCCGAGCAGACTAGATATGCAGTCGATTTCATCCTAGCTAAGAGTGGCGGTGTGTACGCGGTAGTAGGAGACCAGTGTGTAGTCGGAATCACAAATATGGAAAAGAATATTACCCAACACATTTTAGACATCCTAGAAAATGTTAAAGGTATGGAAAGTGGGAACTGGAGTTGGTCTCTTTTTGGCAGATATCGGCCAGACAAGGAGCCTTGGTCAAGTACTACTGGAGAATGAGGGCAGCTGAAGACAACACGCTGGCCCATCACTGCTGGGAGGAGGTTGAAAAACAATCAAGGCAGACCCAGTCCATAGTCCGAATTTTAAAACAAGCTCATTTAACATTACACCTTGAGGAAGCCTGGCACACACCGATGCCATACTCTGCATTCAAACAAATTACCAATAAAGCGATTAAACAAACATCGTTGCAAACAGATAAAGCTTTATTGGCCGGCAAAAGTTATGCATGGATGGTGATGCCAACCTATAAACAGCTGAAACCGCAATCATATCTACAAGAAGGCTTCTCAGACAATTACAAGCGGAAACTGACTCTACTGAGACTGGGGTCCTTCACGACAAAGGATCTTACTCCAAAATGGCTACGGACCTGGTCAACTTCGGACTGCCGCCTCTGTGGTAATGGAGCAGAGTCCCTATTACACCTATTATGCATCTGCCCGGCTTTATACAATGAAAGGAAGATGCTTTTACGACCAGCTTTAAGGGAAACACAAATAAGGACTTGTAGAGCGGCTGTCATAAAATGTCTAAGTGGCTCCTCTGTCCAACTGTCTTGTAAGACTATTAAATTCTTGAATTTGGCAGCACAAGAATTCGAAAATAAGGATTCCGGGACAAAAGATCTTGGAAAGAAGGACAAATGACCGGTACTTGATCGCATAGTCGGGCAGAGTCCTTTCCAGAACCTCTAATTTGCATTTTCCCTCTCTCCCCTCCCACTCTTAAGCACAAGCACTTTACTTGAAATTGGAGGCACAGATATGTCCATTCTCGAATCTAGCAGTACAAGAACTTGGAAAGAAGGATTCAGCGATTAAAGAACTCGGAAAGAAGGACAGACGACCGGCACTCCTTCAAGCAGTCGGCCTGAGTCCTTTCCAGAACTTTATCTTGCACTTTCTCTCTCTCCTTTTCCCCTTTTCTGCACAAGCACTTTACTCGAAATAGGAGGAGCAAACACGTCTTCAACTAATTTTAAAGTCTTGTGGTAGAAGTAACTCTTAACATATTCTTGCCCTTGGGAACGAATTATACCATGTGCAGGTCATAATTACAAAATTGTTTTATTGAAATGTTTTAGCCAGTACATCTGTGTTACATTGTATATCTTATGGTGGTATGTTCCACCCTTTTATGATTTTAAGTAAATCAAATAAAAGTATATATATTCCAGTGTGTAGTCGGGATCACAAATATGGAAAAGAATATCACCCAACACATTTTAGACATCTTAGAAAATGTTAAAGGTATGGAAAGTGGGAACTGGAGTTGGTCTCTTTTTGGCAGCTGGGGTTGGATCCTTGAAAAGGTGATTTATTTTATTGTGATTTTGGTCTCTTGTTGTGTTCTTGTTCAATGCCTTCCCTTCTGTTGTTCCTATTGCACCACCCTTCTCACTCCTAAGAGAAAAATATCGATTCATGATACCAATGCTACAATTATGATCCAGAAAGAAATTGATGACCTCATGCAGATAGATGAGGGCATTTTTGAGACTTCTTCCTCCTTACTGTCTCCCTTCCTGATGTTGACAAAATGGAGTGTTCATAAGAATTGTACTCATGCTTCACTATTTTCTTGCAATGCTTGTTCTTTGCTATTATTAGAAAATGTTTAGCTCATGCTAAAAGGAGGGTATGTTAGAATAGAAATTATTTCGTTTATGCATAATTGTGTGTAAGTTAGCATTCGTGGCACCATTTTCTATTTAGGTGCCATTTTGAGTCATAATCAAAACTAACTCTATGTGGATTGCGAGAAAAGGCCTCTGTTAAGTTTCTCTTCCCCGAGGTTGGGTTTTGCTTTGCTAATGAAATAGACTGTTCTTATTAGCGCATACCTTTCCACTAGATAGAGGCCATCTCCTCTTGTCTAGTGGCGGGCATGGGCAGAACGACCTTGAGTAGTAGATAGTGTGTGCCCGGCCGTAGAATCAAAACTTATCCTCTGTACTCCTTTGTTCAGCTACATCTGTTTGGAAAATTCCATTGTGGGCGTGTCTTTATTGGTTCTGAAAGGTACATAATGTATCTTTATGCTTGCCGATGTCAGTCTCTCTGCAGCACTCCTAGCGACTGGGCAGACCGGGTTCCACTCTGAGTGTTCTACACAAAAAGGAGCTACAGAGGGAGAAAAACAGATCAGGTCGCCCTCCACTCAAAATCATAAATAACAACAAAGACCTAATCTGATCGGGCCAACGAATCCTGTTCACTTCCTGAGAGGGAATGGAAGTTTATTTTCTTCCTTGACAGCAACCCTTCATATTTTATAGGTATTGTCCCAACTCAAATTCGCCCTATATTTAATTATAAAAGAACCAACCCATGGGTCAACAGTCACTGCGTTCACATTAACATACCCTGTACTTTAACAGGTATACATAACACATTAATGTGAGAAAATGTGAAAATGCGAGGTAGCACCTCACGTGCGCACCACCAAAGGAGCTTACTGGTTATTTATCACCAGTCATGCCCACGTTTCTCATCATTGGTTGCTACCTCGCAAACAAAGATAAACAAACTCGGTGTCCAGAAACCCAGTGAAAACCAGTGAATATGTGTGTACAATAACACAAATCAACCCCGTGTGAGTAAAATTGAAATAAGCCAACTCAATCTCCAGGGAGCCACTTTTATTCTCAACTCGAGGGCTTATTCAAATTAAAAACAAACTGCATGTTTGCAGACCATATAATGTTGGGCCGACATGTTTCATTGCCTGTAAATTGTAATGGCAATTTCTTCAGGGCACGAGGACTTTGTCCACCTTTTCTGGACCCTTATTGTGAACACGCAGTGACTGTTTAAACAAAAAAGAAGGTTCATTAAAAGCACTTCCAGCCAAAGCAGACTTCATCTGCCTGTGATTATCCTGTATATAATTATTATACCCCCAGATGTATATTTACCCGATAGCAGCCAAAGCCTCTCGTACCAGCTACCCACCGTGTCACAAAGGGACTAAATACTGTTAATAGCCCTTGTTCGTGTAAGAGGACACATATGTTGTCCGTTTTCTGCAACGACAAACACACGTTAGTATTCTAATATACAACAGTTTGCCTGTAATCACAATTTTTATGGCACTCATTATCACCCTTTGTAATCAATCATGCATGCATAGAACTTTGGCGATGTTTCAATGATGACTCGACAACAGACTGATTAACTCGTGCTAGGAAAATGTTCCTGTCGTCTATCAAGCAAATGTCAAGAAACACCAACCACAATAGCCTAGGAGCCACATCCCATTATGTTACTAAATGCGGATTCAAGCCCCCCAGATCACTAACATCTTGTGCCGTTCCAGTCACAAATCTTGTGAGTAATCATCTAAGGACAATAACAGAGGCTCTGCGCCCGGTCTGCACTATATAACTCGCTAAGTGCAACCGACATCTGCCAGGCAAACAGAATCACCTCCGTCTTCTAACATACTCATATTCCCTCACGTACTGCATTTTAAGTAAAGGAATCGTTAGAATCCTAGTTCCCTTTGTCCCGGACTTGAGCATGTGACCTGACAAGCAAGCAGGTGTCCGTTGTTGATTTCCCGCTTTTAAATATGGCTGCGGGTTTCGGGCGCTGAATCTGAATGAGACGAGGCTCGTCGGGTGGAAGACGCGGTAAGAGCACCGGGCAATATACAAAGGGAACTAGGATTCTAACGATTCCTTTACTTAAAATGCAGTACGTGAGGGAATATGTGTATGTTAGAAGACGGAGGTGATTCTGTTTGCCTGGCAGTTGTCGGTTGCACTTAGCGAGTTATATAGTGCAGACCGGGCGCAGAGCCTCTGTTATTGTCCTTAGATGATTACTCACAAGATTTGTGACTGGAACGGCACAAGATGTTAGTGATCTGGGGGGCTTGAATCCGCATTTAGTAACATAATGGGATGTGACTCCTAGGCTATTGTGGTTGGTGTTTCTTGACATTTGCTTGATAGACGACAGGAACATTTTCCTAGCACGAGTTAATCAGTCTGTTGGCGAGTCATCATTGAAACATCGCCAAAGTTCTATGCATGCATGATTGATTACAAAGGGTGATAATGAGTGCCATAAAAATTGTGATTACAGGCAAACTGTTGTATATTAGAATACTAACGTGTGTTTGTCGTTGCAGAAAACGGACAACATATGTGTCCTCTTACACGAACAAGGGCTATTAACAGTATTTAGTCCCTTTGTGACACGGTGGCTAGCTGGTACGAGAGGCTTTGGCTGCTACCGGGTAAATATACATCTGGGGGTATAATAATTATATACAGGATAATCACAGGCAGATGAAGTCTGCTTTGACTGGAAGTGCTTTTAATGAACCTTCTTTTTTGTTTAAACAGTCACTGCGTGTTCACAATAAGGGTCCAGAAAAGGTGGACAAAGTCCTCGTGCCCTGAAGAAATTGCCATTACAATTTACAGGCAATGAAACATGTCGGCCCAACATTATATGGTCTGCAAACATGCAGTTTGTTTTTAATTTGAATAAGCCCTCGAGTTGAGAATAAAAGTGGCTCCCTGGAGATTGAGTTGGCTTATTTCAATTTTACTCACACGGGGTTGATTTGTGTTATTGTATACACATATTCACTGGTTTTCACTGGGTTTCTGGACACCGAGTTTGTTTATCTTTGTTTGCGAGTGTTAGACCTGGCACCATTGGCGTGGGTCTCCCTTCCATTTTTCGCTGTTGTCTCCTCTGTTTTACTGGTGTTAGATGCTCTGGGCGCTGTGCCACTGCCATTCAGTGTCACAGCGCGAATGCTCCCTGTATAAATATGTCTATGTGAATTGGTATATCCCTGATTGGCTTATTTGGGTTACCTGTTAGTCCCTAGTAGTGTGGCCTATGTGTGCCCAGGGCTGGTAAACCAAATGCTGCTGGTGGGCCTGCAGCACTGATGTGTGCCACCCACAGAAGCAGCTTGTAAAGTGTGTCTCAGACCTGCCACTGCAGTGTCTGTGTGCAGTCCAGAACTGCCATCTTGGCTGTGAAGTGCAACCACTTCCCAGCCCCTGAACCTTCCCTTGGCATCCTGTAAGTCGCCACTCGGGTAGGGTGCATTGTATGTGTAAGGTAGGACATGCCTGGGTGTGTGTAGCATGTCCTGGTAGTGAATTATGCACCATTTCGTTTTTCACTACTATAAGGCTACCTGTTCCTCATAGGCTAGAATGGGCAGTTTGACTATTACATGCTATAGTCCTAACTGACCCCAGGGACATGGTAGAAAAACGAATTTAGTATGCCTGAGCTCAGAATATTAAAATACACCTTTTAGTGAAGTTTATTTTTATATTCTGTGTTTGAAAATACCCCTTTTAGAAAGTAGGTATTTTCTTGCCTAAGCCTTCCAGTGTGCTCTGCCGTTATGTGTATTGGCTGTCTGGTTTTAGAGGGGCAGGACAGGCTGAGTCAGACCTTGGTGGAATAGAGAGATCTGCATTTAGAGTGTGGGGAAGGGTGGCTCTTTGATCTGAATAGGGCTGTGCCTGGCAGGGTGAATGCTGGCTCCACCTCCCACTGTGTGTCTGCTAGCAGACCCCCTCTTTCTGAAAGGAAGGATGCAGCCTGGTAAACAAAGTGCTCCAGGCCTGAGCAGAACTGGTTCTGGCTAGGTTCAGGGACTGGTAGCTTCAAGGATCAAAGGCGTTTGGGGTATAAATATCTGTGCTCAAACCCCCTACTTTTGTATTGCTTTTGGATCTGGAGAGGAAACTCTGTCCGTGCCACTGGAGGAATCTGCAGGAAGTGACTGTCCTTGTGCTTGTGTGTTTTCTTGCACTGGCCTGCAGCAGTGACCACTGGACCTTGAAGAAGAGGAAAAGGAACTATTGAGAGAACTTTTATTTTTGTACAGCAATCACCCAAGGGCTAGGAAAAGAGCTAGCCTCCTGCTGGAGTCTCAGGCACAACAGACTCCACCACCAACCTCCTGCTTCCTCCCTGCGAGGACTGCTATCTGCTGAGGAGGCTCCTGTGAGTTCCAGGGCCTCTAGTTTGCATCAGAGAGAAGAGGGTAAGAAATCGACGCTAACGCATCTTTGCGGGCCGCTGCAGTCGAGAGCGCTGGGAAAATCCTCGCGCTGCTGCCGCCGAGGGCCCGCAACCCGAAACCATCGCTGACGCCCCTTTGCGAGCCGCTGCAGCCGAGACGCGCTGGAAAGATCATCGCGCTGCTGTCGCCGCGCACTCGCAACCCTGACAGAAATCATCGCTTCGAGACATCGCAGTGCGGACGCCGTGCGTTCGCCACTTTGATCGCATCACACCGAATTTCGTCGCTCCCTCGCGGAGCGTCTTGTCTTCGCATCGCCACACGATCGCACAGCGCAACAGGATCACCGCATCGACTTCTCCCACGCGGCAAGAAAGTCATCGCATCGGTGGTCCAGCGTGCAGAAGTTTGTCGCATCGTCTCCGCACGCATCCCGCAGATCGGCGCATCATCCTCCCTTGCGGCAAGGATTTCAACGCATCGCCGGCCTCGCGTGCCGAGAATCATCGCTACAGCTTCTTTGCGACACTTTGTTGGTTTTGCAACTAAACCCAGGTACTTTGTGAAAGAAAGGGTCGCAGAGACCACTGCTTTGAACTTGAACCTTATTTTTGCAACCTTTGAACTATTTTTGACAGCCCTTCAACAGCTATCCTATTTTTGACAGTATTGTGGCTTTTACAGTTATTGGTCTTGTGATAAATCTGCCTTTATATAAAGATACTTATTTTTTATAATAACTACTTGTGTGGTGTCCCTTTGTAGTGTTCCTCATTGTGTTACTGTGTATGATCATAAATGCTTCACACCCTGCCTCTGAGATAAGCCTACCTGCTCGTGCTACGTTACCACAGGGTTGAGCAGGGGTATTAAAGAGGTAGCCCTCTCACTCTGACTTAGGAAGAAGGGTCCCTACTTGGACAGTGGCCAGCCATTGCCAACTAGAGACCCCCATTTCTAACATTGGTGGTCAGCGGTGAGGATCTGGACTTGCATTTATGATCGCATACAGTAATTATAGTGTACACTACTAGTGAGTGCAGACCATAACGTACCGCATACATTTTTTTTGAGAATTGTTTTTTTGCTTCTATATTGTGATTGATATTGCCGGTGATTTTTCACCCGCGCGCATTTTCTGAGAGTTTTTGGGATCCTATATTGTGATTGATATTGCCGGTGATTTTTCACCCGCGCCCATTTATTGAAAGTTTTTGATCCCCTATTGTGATTGATATTGCTGGTGATTTTTCACCCACGCACATTTCTGAGAGTTTTTGGGATCCTGTATTGTGATTGATATTGCCGGTGATTTTTCACCCGCGCACATTTATTGAAAGTTTTGATCCCCTATTGTGATTGATATTGCTGGTGATTTTTCACCCACGCACAGTTCTGAGAATTTTTAGGATCCTATATTGTGATTGATATTGCCGGTGATTTTTCACCCGCTTACATTTTTTGAGAAGTTTTCTTCTGTCCTTTATTGATATTGCCAGTTATTTCTACAATGGGCAAGCCCAGATCCAATGCCTCAGAAGATCTCTCCTGGGAAGAAGAGAAAATAGAAACCTACAATGCCAAGCAGCTCAAATATTTTTGCAAGCAATTCACAGTCCCTATCACAGGTCTCACTAGGAGGGAGGAGTATTACAAGGCGCTGAAGGCCTGGCTAGAAGCCAGGGATGCCCCTAAGGATCTAGGAGAGCTTGTGGAGGGAGGAGAGCAGCAGGGCGATGTAGTAGACTTAGTAGGAGACCCAGCCCTTTCCAACCCGGGCTCTAGTGTGTCCGCTAAGGGTCTGTCCCCAGAAGAGCTGGAGGACAGGGAGAGAGATAGGCGGCATAATATGGAGATGGCTAAGCTTAAAATGGATGGTCACCGGGACCTAGAGAACAAGAAGTTAGAAATTGAGATTATGAGGATGAAGCTTGAGCATGAGAGAGTATTGAGGGAGTTGGAGATTAAAGCTAAGAGCATGGAAATCTCCCCTCTGGTGGCAGCGTACCTGTAGTGCACCATGAGAGTAGGGTGTATATACCCAAGGAGGTTATTAAAGATTTCCACAAAAGTGAAGATATTGGGCAATGGTTTGCCGCTTATGAAGTAGCCATGGTGTCCCACCGGGTCCCTGAGAAGGATTGGGGAGCAGGGTTGTGGGGACGCTTTGTGAGTGAGGGGAGGGATACCTTGTTGGACCTGCCCCCAGAAAGTAGGATGGTTTACGCCCACATGAAGGAAGCGTTGGTGACCCGCTATGGTTTGACCCCTGAGATGTATAGACAGAGGTTTAGGGTCTGTAAGAAGCTAGAGGGTACCACGTGGGTTGAATATGTGTCCTTTTTTGCAGAGCCATGGAACGCTGGGTAAGAGGTAGCAAAGTAGAAACTTTTGCACAGTTTTATGATTTGATTGCATGGGAGCATTTATCTAGCAATTGTTTTCCTGAGCTACGCCAGCACCTAATTGATTGCAAGCTGACTAACCCTAGAAAGCTTGCTGAGGAGGCGGACCGCTGGGTGAGCACCCGGGTCCGCAAGGGTCCAGTGGGAGACGTCGCCAAAGGTGGGCAGGGTCCCCAGCAGAGGAGTGGGGGGACAAGGGTCAACAGAGGGAGTTCCCCGAGGGCCCCAAAGTAATCCCCCAGGGAACCCAGCAGTGGTGTCCCAGCCCCCCAAGAAAGGAGGACCGGGCCCCCACCAGGTAGGCCTGTTCCCAGGGGCCCCCACGTGTTACAACTGTGGTCAAGTGGGCCACAGATATTTTGATCCCCAGTGCCCCCAAAGGGGGCCAGTGCACCCCCGTGCACCACCCCGCCAGATTGCTAGTGTAGCCCTGGGAGAGGAGGAGATGGGTGCCCAAGAGGGGTGGGATCCCGTAGAATTGACCCTTGTCTCATTAGGGGACTTTGAGATGGTCCCCAAGCCTGCACTGCCTGCTAACACTAAAAAATACAGGCAGTGGGTGACCATCAATGGCCATAGGGTGGAGGCTCTAAGAGACACAGGGGCCAGTGTAACTGCTGTCAGCTCCCGGTTGGTGTCCAAAGAGCAGGTTGTCCCCCATGCATTCTACCCAGTAGTGTCCGCCGACAACTCAGAGAGCCAATGTGAGGTGGCTCAGGTTCCCTTTGAGTGGGGGGGTCTCAGGAACTCTTCAGGTAGCTGTGAGGCCCGCCATGCCTGTAGACTGTCTGCTGGGCAATGATTTAGAGGACTCCCCGTGGGCTACGGTGGAGAGGAAGGCTCACTTAGAGATGTTGGGTCTGCCTGAGTGGGCGTGTGCTACCACGCGGTCCATGGCAGCCAAGGAGGGTGTTGAAAAGGATCTGGAGCCTGAGAGTAGGGCCCAGATCCCTGCCTTAGAGAGAAGGGGCAAGGGGCGTGGGAAGCCGGCCCCCTTGGTTCCCACGGCCCAGGAAGAAGCAGACCCTGAGGGGGATGCCCTGGAGCCTACCGGGGAGCAGATCACCGAACTGGGGGACCTGCCTGAGCTGACCCATTGGCAGCAGGAAGGGGGACCCACCAGGGAGGAATTTTGTGAGCAGCAGAGAGTTTGCCCCTCTCTTGAGGGTATGCGGCGACAGGCTGCAGCCCAGGCAGAAGGTGACATGTCTGGTTCACATCTGATTTATTGGGAGAACAGTCTCCTGTATAGTGAGCCTAAGGTTGCTGAGCCAGGGTCAGCCCGTGTGCTGGTGGTACCCGAGTGCTTCAGAACCTTCCTACTGGGGTTGGCTCATGACATTCCATTGGCAGGACATCTGGGGCAGACCAAGACCTTTGAGAGGCTGGCTGCCCACTTTTATTGGCCCCAGATGCACAAGAGTTCAGACTCTCATTGCAGGACCTGTGAGACTTGCCAGGCAAGTGGGAAGAGTGGGGGAAGATCAAGGCCCCACTCCAGCCCTTTCCAGTTGTGAGTACCCCATTCGAGCGAGTGGGCATTGACATTGTGGGGCCTCTGGACCCCAAGACAGCCATGGGCAACAGGTTCATCCTGGTCTTGGTGGACCATGCCACCCGGTACCCTGAAGCCATCCCGCTCAGGACAGTGACGGCCCCCGTGGTGGGACGTGCACTGATGGGGATTTTCTCCCGTGTGGGATTCCCCAGAGAGGTGGTGTCTGACAGGGGGACCAACTTCATCTCCCAGTACATGAAGTCTCTGTGGAAGGAGTGTGGGGTAACGTATAAGTTCACCACTCCTTACCACCCCCAAGGTAATGGTCTGGTTGAAAGGTTCAACCGGACCTTGAAGGGCATGATCATGGGCCTAGAAGAGCCCCTGAGGCGTAAGTGGGACGTCCTCTTGCCATGCCTGTTGTTTGCCTACCGGGAGGTGCCACAGAAGTCCTTAGGGTTCAGTCCCTTTGAACTCCTCTATGGCCACCCGATTAGAGGACCTCTGAGTCTGGTCAAGGAAGGCTGGGAGCAATCTCCCAGGAAACCTCCCCAAGATGTATTTAGCTACATGTTGGCCTTCAGGAACCAGACTCGGCGTTTCAGAAAAATTGCTGAGGCAAATCTGGAAGCCAGCCAAGAAGAAATGAAACGTTGGCACGACCAGAATGCCACTCTGGTCGAATTTCAACCTGGTCAGAAGGTTTGGGTACTGGCCCCAGTGGAGCCTTGTGCGCTCCAAGATAAGTGGACCGGTCCCTTTGAGGTGGTGGAGCGCAAAAGTCCAGTTACCTACTTGGTGGACTTTCAGTCTCCCAGGAACCCCTTGCGGGTCCTGCATGTGAACCGCCTAAAGCCCCACTTTGAGAGGTCTGAAGTGGGCATGCTTCTTGCCACAGATGATGGGGTTGAGGAGGAGAGTGAGCCTCTCCCTGACCTCCTGTGTGCAGAAGAGAAGGATGGGTCAGTGGAGGGTGTGATCCTCTCCACCACACTGACCCCTGAGCAGCAGAGAGATTGTCACCACCTGTTGGGGCAATTTTCTGATTTGTTCTCCCTGGTACCTGGTGTCACTGATTGGTGCGTCCATGAGGTGGATACCGGGGACAGTTCTCCTGTCAAGCACAAGGCTTACAGGGTAACTGACAGGGTCAGGGCTTGCATTAAGGAGGAGGTCTCCAAAATGTTCGCCCTAGGGGTGGTTGAGTCCTCTAGCAGCCCCTGGTCCAGCCCCGTGGTCTTGGTACCAAAAGCTGCGACGCCTGGTGCCACTCCTGAACTTAGGTTCTGTGTGGACTACCGAGGTCTCAATTCGGTCACCAAGACCGACGCACACCCCATCCCCAGAGCTGATGAGCTCATAGACCGGTTAGGGGCTGCCCGGTACCTCAGCACGTTTGATCTGACGTCTGGGTACTGGCAGATCGCCTTAACGGATGGGGCAAAGGAGAGGTCAGCATTCTCCACACCAGATGGGCACTACCAGTTCTGTGTGATGCCCTTTGGGATGAAGAATGCCCCTGACACCTTCCAGAGATTGGTCAACCAGGTGTTGGTTGGGCTGGAGGCTTTCAGTGCCGCCTACCTGGATGACATTGCAGTGTTTAGTTCCTCCTGGGAGGACCACTTGCGCCACCTCTGGGAAGTGTTGATGGCGCTGCGCAGAGCAGGCCTCACAATCAAGGCCAGTAAGTGCCAGATTGGGCAGGGTTCTGTGGTGTACTTGGGACACCAGGTGGGGAGCGGCCAGGTGGCGCCCTGCAGCCCAAGATTGAAACCATCCTGACTTGGGAGCCCCCAAGGACCCAGACCCAGGTGAGGGCCTTCTTAGGACTCACGGGTTATTACAGGAGGTTTGTCAAGGGGTATGGCAACATTGTTGCACCCTTGACTGAGCTGACTTCCAAGAAGCGGCCAAAGATTGTGAACTGGACTGACACCTGTCAGAAAGCCTTTGATGCCCTCAAAACTGCTATGTGTACAGCACCCGTACTCCAGGCGCCCAATTTTGCTAAGGAATTTGTTGTCCAGACAGACGCTTCAGAGCATGGGGTGGGGGCCGTTCTGTCACAGATAAATGAGGAGGGACTAGACCAACCTGTGGCCTTCATCAGTAGGAGGTTACTTCCACGGGAACAGAGGTGGAGTGCAATTGAGCGTGAGGCATTTGCTGTGGTCTGGGCACTGAAGAAGCTGAGACCATACCTGTTTGGGACTCACTTCCGGGTTCAGACAGACCACAGGCCCCTCAGATGGCTGATGCAGATGAGGGTGAGAATCCCAAGTTGTTGAGGTGGTCCATTTCCCTACAGGGTATGGACTTCACGGTGGAACACCGCCCTGGTACAGAACACGCCAATGCTGATGGTCTGTCCAGATTTTTCCGCCTTAGCGATGAGAACTTCCAAGGGGATGGGTAGTTCTCCCCACATTTCAGCTGGAGGGGACGTGTGTTAGACCTGGCACCATTGGCGTGGGTCTCCCTTCCATTTTTCGCTGTTGTCTCCTCTGTTTTACTGGTGTTAGATGCTCTGGGCGCTGTGCCACTGCCATTCAGTGTCACAGCGCGAATGCTCCCTGTATAAATATGTCTATGTGAATTGGTATATCCCTGATTGGCTTATTTGGGTTACCTGTTAGTCCCTAGTAGTGTGGCCTATGTGTGCCCAGGGCTGGTAAACCAAATGCTGCTGGTGGGCCTGCAGCACTGATGTGTGCCACCCACAGAAGCAGCTTGTAAAGTGTGTCTCAGACCTGCCACTGCAGTGTCTGTGTGCAGTCCAGAACTGCCATCTTGGCTGTGAAGTGCAACCACTTCCCAGCCCCTGAACCTTCCCTTGGCATCCTGTAAGTCGCCCCTCGGGTAGGGTGCATTGTATGTGTAAGGTAGGACATGCCTGGGTGTGTGTAGCATGTCCTGGTAGTGAATTATGCACCATTTCGTTTTTCACTACTGTAAGGCTACCTGTTCCTCATAGGCTAGAATGGGCAGTTTGACTATTACATGCTATAGTCCTAACTGACCCCAGGGACATGGTAGAAAAACGAATTTAGTATGCCTGAGCTCAGAATATTAAAATACACCTTTTAGTGAAGTTTATTTTTATATTCTGTGTTTGAAAATACCCCTTTTAGAAAGTAGGTATTTTCTTGCCTAAGCCTTCCAGTGTGCTCTGCCGTTATGTGTATTGGCTGTCTGGTTTTAGAGGGGCAGGACAGGCTGAGTCAGACCTTGGTGGAATAGAGAGATCTGCATTTAGAGTGTGGGGAAGGGTGGCTCTTTGATCTGAATAGGGCTGTGCCTGGCAGGGTGAATGCTGGCTCCACCTCCCACTGTGTGTCTGCTAGCAGACCCCTCTTTCTGAAAGGAAGGATGCAGCCTGGTAAACAAAGTGCTCCAGGCCTGAGCAGAACTGGTTCTGGCTAGGTTCAGGGACTGGTAGCTTCAAGGATCAAAGGCGTTTGGGGTATAAATATCTGTGCTCAAACCCCTACTTTTGTATTGCTTTTGGATCTGGAGAGGAAACTCTGTCCGTGCCACTGGAGGAATCTGCAGGAAGTGACTGTCCTTGTGCTTGTGTGTTTTCTTGCACTGGCCTGCAGCAGTGACCACTGGACCTTGAAGAAGAGGAAAAGGAACTATTGAGAGAACTTTTATTTTTGTACAGCAATCACCCAAGGGCTAGGAAAAGAGCTAGCCTCCTGCTGGAGTCTCAGGCACAACAGACTCCACCACCAACCTCCTGCTTCCTCCCTGCGAGGACTGCTATCTGCTGAGGAGGCTCCTGTGAGTTCCAGGGCCTCTAGTTTGCATCAGAGAGAAGAGGGTAAGAAATCGACGCTAACGCATCTTTGCGGGCCGCTGCAGTCGAGAGCGCTGGGAAAATCCTCGCGCTGCTGCCGCCGAGGGCCCGCAACCCGAAACCATCGCTGACGCCCCTTTGCGAGCCGCTGCAGCCGAGACGCGCTGGAAAGATCATCGCGCTGCTGTCGCCGCGCACTCGCAACCCTGACAGAAATCATCGCTTCGAGACATCGCAGTGCGGACGCCGTGCGTTCGCCACTTTGATCGCATCACACCGAATTTCGTCGCTCCCTCGCGGAGCGTCTTGTCTTCGCATCGCCACACGATCGCACAGCGCAACAGGATCACCGCATCGACTTCTCCCACGCGGCAAGAAAGTCATCGCATCGGTGGTCCAGCGTGCAGAAGTTTGTCGCATCGTCTCCGCACGCATCCCGCAGATCGGCGCATCATCCTCCCTTGCGGCAAGGATTTCAACGCATCGCCGGCCTCGCGTGCCGAGAATCATCGCTACAGCTTCTTTGCGACACTTTGTTGGTTTTGCAACTAAACCCAGGTACTTTGTGAAAGAAAGGGTCGCAGAGACCACTGCTTTGAACTTGAACCTTATTTTTGCAACCTTTGAACTATTTTTGACAGCCCTTCAACAGCTATCCTATTTTTGACAGTATTGTGGCTTTTACAGTTATTGGTCTTGTGATAAATCTGCCTTTATATAAAGATACTTATTTTTTATAATAACTACTTGTGTGGTGTCCCTTTGTAGTGTTCCTCATTGTGTTACTGTGTATGATCATAAATGCTTCACACCCTGCCTCTGAGATAAGCCTACCTGCTCGTGCTACGTTACCACAGGGTTGAGCAGGGGTATTAAAGAGGGTAGCCCTCTCACTCTGACTTAGGAAGAAGGGTCCCTACTTGGACAGTGGAGAGCCATTGCCAACTAGAGACCCCCATTTCTAACAGCGAGGTAGCAACCAATGATGAGAAACGTGGGCATGACTGGTGATAATTAACCAGTAAGCTCCTTTGGTGGTGCGCACGTGAGGTGCTACCTCGCATTTTCACATTTTCTCACATTAATGTGTTATGTATACCTGTTAAAGTACAGGGTATGTTAATGTGAACGCAGTGACTGTTGACCCATGGGTTGGTTCTTTTATAATTAAATATAGGGCGAATTTGAGTTGGGACAATACCTATAAAATATGAAGGGTTGCTGTCAAGGAAGAAAATAAACTTCCATTCCCTCTCAGGAAGTGAACAGGATTCGTTGGCCCGATCAGATTAGGTCTTTGTTGTTATCCACTCTGAGTGTACCTGAAATAAATAGATACTGGTTTGTATTCTGTACTGTCTGACCGACTCTTCATTTGGTATAGAAGGCTGAGAGGCGGTCGTGAGTGACCCGGGTGACCCTAATCGGGCCACTTCCTTCAATCATACCCATATCAGTCAGTTATTGTGCCTGTGATTATGACCCTTTCAGAGAGTTATTGTGTCAGATATCATGCCCCTATCAGGCAGTTATTATGAGGGAGATCATACCCCTATCAGGCAGTTATTATGAGGGAGATCATACCCCTATCAGGCAGTTATTGTATCAGATACCATTCCCCTATCATGCAGTTATTATGAGGGCGATCATACCCCTATCAGGCAGTTATTGTATCAGATATCATGCCCCTATCAGGCAGTTATTATGAGGGCGATCATACCCCTATCAGGCAGTTATTGTATCAGATATCATTCCCCTATCAGGCAGTTATTGTATCAGATATCATGCCCCTATCAGGCAGTTATTATGAGGGAGATCATACCCCTATCAGGCAGTTATTGTATCAGATATCATTCCCCTATCAGGCAGTTATTGTATCAGATATCATTCCCCTATCAGGCAGTTATTATGAGGGCGATCATACCCCTATCAGGCAGTTATTGTATCAGATATCATTCCCCTATCAGGCAGTTATTGTATCAGATATCATTCCCCTATCAGGCAGTTATTGTATCAGATATCATTCCCCTATCATGCAGTTATTATGAGGGAGATCATACCCCTAGCAGGCAGTTATTGTATCAGATATCATGCCCCAATCATGCAGTTATTATGAGGGAGATCATACCCCTAGCAGGCAGTTATTGTATCAGATATCATGCCCCGATCAGGCAGTTATTATGAGGGAGATCATGCCCCTATCAGTCAGTTATTGTGTCAGATATCAAGCCCCTATCAGGCAGTTATTGAGTCAGATATCATGCCCCTATCAGGCAGTTATTGTGTCAGATATCATGCCCCTATCAGGCAGTTATTGTGTCAGATATCAAGCCCCTATCAGGCAGTTATTGTGCGAGAGATCATGCCCCGATCAGGCAGTTATTGTATCGGATATCATTCCCCTATCAGGCAGTTATTATGAGGGAGATTATATCCCTAGCAGGCAGTTATTGTGCGAGAGATCATGCCCCTATCAGGCAGTTATTGTGCGAGAGATCATGCCCCGATCAGGCAGTTATTGTATCAGATATCATTCCCCTATCATGCAGTTATTATGAGGGAGATCATACCCCTATCAGGCAGTTATTGAGTCAGATATCATGCCCCTATCAGGCAGTTATTGTGTCAGAGATCATACCCCTAACAGGCAGTTATTGTGCCAGTAATGAGCCCTACAGCTCTTATGCTCGGTTAAGCTGCTAAAAGTCAGTTTGTTTTTCAAATTGAAGAATAAGTTTGAAAATCTTAATAACTTCCTTTCCAACTTTGTAATTGTGAATCTATCCATGTAAATGGAAAGTTAGAAGTCTTAAGTAATTTATATCATGCTTTATAAAAAGTATTTGTGTAGCACAAATATTTTACAAAGAAAAAGAACAGCCTATCTATCTCATTCGTTCATCGGCCATCACTGACCCAGCCCAGGGGAATCTTTACCTTTTACTTATCCTGCAAGAACCACAGAACTCCTGGAGTTTAATCAATGTCCACTTATTGAACTGCTAACACGTGCACTGTCGACCTTGACCTCACGCACTTCAGGGGCCAACTACTGACTCTAAGACAACAGTAGGGGTGAGCACATGTTTAATTACGCTCAAACAGTTGTAATAAATCTGGAAATTCCAGCCTACGAGTCACCGGGAGAGTTTCCATGATTTCCCACACTATGCCATGTGTAGGTAAATGTTTTCCCCTCCCCCATCTACTATTTCCAGCTCCAGGGTGTTATTGGTTGCGTCAGCCTGGATCAGGAAATGGCGGGTGGGCAGGCTGTGCCTTCCCATGAACACAGGCAGGTGCCGTGGTGTACAGCAGCTGGAATAGTGTAGGGTGGATGTAGGAGAGTAGGATCTGCCTCTTATGTTGCCCCCACTTTTTTTTCTGATGTTTACACTGGTTTCTGGCTATAGTCTGGCTGGGACCCTGCCAATCAGGGCCCCAGCCTCTCTGTTCTCTCTAAACGATTTGGAGTGCACTCTAGGTGCACTAGTGATTGGATACTGTGGTACCTTATGAGTCCCTAGTATATGGTACCTTAGGTACCAAGGGCATAGGTACTTCACAGGCCTACCAGGGGCTGAAGCATGTATTATGCCACCCCTGGGAAGCAGACTACATCTGACACCACAGGCCTGCTACTGCAGCCTGGGTGAGGAAGTGCTAGCACCCCTCACTGAGATATAGGCCCCCTATATCTCTCCTGCACACACATTGAGACTTATCATTCACCCCTAAAGCAGGCCCTATCAATCCTGAGGGCAGGGTGCTTAGTTTCCATGTGAGGGGGTGCCTCTGCCTGAGCAGGGCCCCTCTGCACCACTCAGAGTCTATTCTCTGGGGCTGTTTGTGGATGCGGTTAAACCATATACTTTTAAGTGCATTATATCCTCACGGTAGAATGCTAACTTTGGAATGGCTGCATCAAAACATGTCGTGTTTGGTGTCAAACATCTTGGAATACTACCCCCCCCCCGCCAGTCCTGGCGGCGGGGGTAGCATTCCACCCTTCTAGAGGGATAGACATGTACCTACTGTGGAAACGCGGTAGAATCCTGCAGAGCCCTGGTGTGAGAAGTTGGCCTGGCATATGCTGTCCACTAATTATAGTGGGCACCTTGCACCAGTCCAAACAACCCCTTATTGGAGATAGGTTAAAGACAACCTTTATTGAAAGCTATCCTAGTGGTAGCTATGGAGAGCAGCCTTCAGGCTAAGTCTTGAAGGAATGTAAAGCAGCTTGTTTTACCAGTCTATAATCTCTTGAGTGACCAAATGAAAGAGGACCACACCAGGTATATATTCAAAATATATGTATTTATTACTAAACACACCCCTCCAGTCTCTTTATGAGGCTAGAGTTTGAAGTACATAAGTTATAAGTTAGTTATCTACAGTAATAGCACAAATACACGTTTGAGCCCTAGGGGCGTACCAAACCATATACCAATAAAGTGGTATAAGAACCACGACGGAGCTAGACACAAGGCCTAGAGCCTGTAGAAGTGCTTGGACCACAAGGAACCACCCAAGGTAGTGACACAGGGGACCCACGGGGTACGCGTGCAGTGTGAGAACACAGCCGCGAATCGCCGTTGACTTCTATGGGGAAAGTCGCGGTTGGAAGTTTAAAGAAAAGGGACACTTAGAGGAGGACTTGGAGCAAACCCTTTTAGAACTAGGCTGTTCTAGTGTCAATACCCACGGGAGCACCGGAGTACTCGAGTTACCTCACCCAGGGGAGCCGGGTGCATAGGTGTCTTTCGGGGTCGGGTTTCGTCGTCGTTTTCAATGGCGATCTGCTGCAAAGTGCTGCTGGCGGCCAAGTCGAAAGTGTTCGGGTGGATCCAAAGGTGGATCGAAGATCTGAAGAACCAGAAAAGAGAGGGGACAGAGTCTGGGTCACTAGCCAGTGACCAGGAAGGCGATGAGCAGATGCCCACCGATGTCGAGTGCTTCAGGTAGGTTGACGGTCATCTTGACTCTTCAGCCACGAGGTCCAGGAGGCGTCGACGACAACCAGGAGCTGGATTCGAGCTGTCCCATGACGTCTGTCGATTGCAGGGGTGTCGGCGACAGGATTGGACCCAACAAGCCTTGGCAATGGCAAATCTCGTGGAAATGGAAGAAGGACGATGGTGCAGACCAGCAAGGTCTGTGGGACTCACCCAGCGAGGGTAAGTCAGGGCACGCCTGGAGCAACCAGGGAGCCCAAGCAGAAGAAGATTGGCCTTCGGGAGGGCCTACTAGCCAACGGACTAGCGACCGTGAAGGAGCCTCGAGTGGACGCACTTGGAGCTGGCTCACAGGACACTCGTGGAGTGGAGGCCAGCGATCTTCGGTGCAGTCGGTGCTGGAGGCTGGGGCTACTCGGAGCCCAAAGCACAACTTCGTGGGAGACCCAGAAGAGGATGCACTTGCAAATGCGATCGGTGTCCAGGGGTCACGGTTCCACGTTACCCACGACAGCTACGGGCCTCAGCTTTGCTGGGGACTCAGGGCAGCATTGGGGAAGTCTGGAAATCTACCTCTGGTGATGCAAAGACTTCGGCGTCCGGCGGGAGCTTCAGCGATGCAGACCGGACAATTGCTTCTTTGGTGCCTGCCAAGCAGGGGAGTCACTCCTTGACCCCAAGGGAGATTCTTCAGTCCTCTAATCTTGAAGTAGAGCATCGAAGGTCCAGGATTCTGTGTCAGAGTTTCGTCCAGGTAAATCTAAAGTCCTAAGGACTGGGGTCCCATACTTATACCAAGTTAGGGGGTTGGACATACTCTGGGGACCCACCTAAGGGAGGGTCAGGGCAGAGGGGTGGTTACACCCCTTTCCCTTTGTCCAGTTTCGCGCCAGAGCAGGGGCTGGAAGCCCCTGAGCCGGTTTGAACTGGGGTATGCACAGGGACACCAAATGTGCCCCCAGTGCAGGACTTCAAAGCACCAGAGACTGCTCCCGCCCAGCCCCAATACACACTATCCTGTCTGGGGAGGTGGTTACACCTCCCTGGGACAGGAAACCTATTGTCCAGGCCTCCCCTGCCGGAGTTTCAGTCAGCAGCAGGAGGCCAGACTCGTGTCTGTGGCAGTGGCATCCATTTTGTGATGCCAGGGCTTGGAAAGAAGTTACCGGGCAGGCCGGTGTGTACATGTCTCTCCCTCTAGAAGGGTGGAATGCTACCCCCGCTGCCAGAACTGGTGGGGGGGGTAGTATTCCAAGATGTTTGACACCAAACACGACATGTTTCCGTGCAGCCATCCCAAAGTTAGCATTTAACGCGAGGTTATAATGCGCTTAAGAGTATATGGTCAGGCTGCACTACAAACAGCATCAGAGAAGGGTCTCCAAACGCTGCAGAGGGGCCCTGCTCATGCAGGGGCACCCTCTCACATAGGAACCACGCACTCTGCCTCCAGGATTGATAAGGCCTGCCATAGGAGTGACTTATAGGTTTATATGTGTGTATGTATGTAGTGATATAGGTAGCCTATATCACAGTAAGGGGTGCATGCACCACCTTACCCAGGCTGCAGTAGCAGACCTGTGGTGTCATTTTGGATGGCCTTCCAGGGGTGGCACAATACATGCTGCAGCCCCTGGTAGGCCTCTGAGGTACCTATGCCCTGGGTACATAGTATACCATATACTAGGGACTTATAAGGGCACTCCAGATTCCAATCGGAGATGTGCCTAAGGCACATGGAAACCATTTTAGAGAGGAAGCAGCTAGGCTGGGGTTCTGATTAGCAGGGCCCCAGCCAGACTAAAGTCGAAAAACAGTGAAGCATCAGCAAAAAGTGGGGGTACCCATGTGAAGCAGATCCTACTCTCCTACACCTGGCATCACAAAATGGATGCCACCAGTCACAGACACTGGGCTGCCCTCCTGCTGATGACCAACACTCGCAGTGGAGTAAGCCCAACAATAGATATCCTGTCCCAAGGGGGTGTGACCACCTCCCAGACAGGGTTTAGTGTATTGGGGCTGGGTGGGTGCACTCTTAGAGTGCTTTGAAGTCCTGCCCTGGGGGAGCAGAAGGCTCCTCTGTGCATACCCCAGTTCAAACCGGCTCAGGGGCTACCTGCCCCTGCTCTGGCGCGAAACTGGACAAAGGGAAGTAGGTGTAACCACCCACTCCCCTGACCCTCCCATAGGTGGGGTCATAGAGCTAGTCCCTCCCTTTCTTTTAGTATAAGAGGGGGAACCTGTGCATTGCAAACTAGATACCCCTGGACGACGCTCTGAAGAAGAATCCCGGACCTTCGACGTTCCACTACCTTTGGAAGACTGAAGAATCTCCCTTGGAGTCAAGGAGTGACTCCCCTGCTTGGCAGGCACCAAAAACTACAAACGACGGTCGCAAACTACGCCGCTCCCGCCGGAGTCCGAAGTCCCTGCAGCCCAAGAAGTAAATTTCCTGACTTCTCAAAGGCCATCGTGAGTCCCCAGTGAAGCTGAGGCCAGTGGACCCCAAGAATGACGAGGAACCGCGACCCCTGGGTACTGTGCACTATTGTCGAGTGCTACCCCTTCACAACGTTCCACGAACTTGTGCTTTGGACCACGTGTGTTCCTAGCCTCCAGCAAGAATCCCTCCGAAGATCAGAGGCCTACCATGTCCCGAGTGACCGTGGGCCCCTGTTGAGCGAATCCTCCTGAAGCGTCTTCGCAATCCCTTGCCAGCCGGCTTGTGGGTCCCCTGAAGGCTTTCCTACAGAACCCAAGGGCTCCCCTGGTTGCTCCAGGCCTGCCCTGACTTACCTTCGCTGGGTGAGTCCCTCAGACCTTGCTGGTCTGCGCCATTGACTTTTTACACTTTCCCCGAGACTTGCTGTTACCAAGGCTTGTTGGCTCCAATCGAGTCGCCGACACCGCAGTAAGCTGCAGACGTCGTGGGACACGCCAAATCCAGCTCCTGGTCATCGTCGACGCCTCCTGGACCGCGTGGCTGAAGAGTCCAGGCACCCGTGAACGACCTGAATCTTGCGACGACGGTGGGCATCCATCTTTCTTGCCCCGAGTCACTGCCAAGTGACTTTGAACGCTGTCCCCTCTGCTTTCAGGTCTTCCATCTTCTGAATCCAGGCTTGGATTCCTCTGGACACTTCTCCTGTCGCCGCAAGCAGCAAGTCTTCATTGGCTCCCATTGAAAACGACGCCGCGACCCGACACCAAAGAACACCTATGCACCCGGCTCCCCTGGGTGAGGTAACTTCAGCACTACGGTGCTCCTGTGGGTGTGGGCCCTAGAACTACTTACCCTGTAAGTGACTTGCTTGTAGCTACCCTAGAAGTGCCCTAAAACTCTTACTTTCCAAGTGCGACTATCGCGCTGACTCGTACATGGTTCGCGTCTGTGTTAGACACACCGCGTCCAACTCCCTTGCAACTCTATCTGTAACCGCGTCCTTCGACTCGTACAAGGACCGATCGGTGTGTTCACCTCGAACACGCAAGGGACCTCTAACATTGAAATCTCAATCGCGTCTGTGCGCATAGACTCGTACAGGACTCGCACCGGTGCCAGGACACCGCGTCCGTCCCCTATGGGTCTCCTACAACTACCTGGGGTGGTTCTTGGGGGTCCCTCGATTCTAGATGCCCTAGACCTAGGTCTAGCCAAACTAAGATTGTGATACTCGATTGTGCTAAACTTATTTTGATAACATTTGATTTGTACATATGTTCCTGACTTCTAATCTCATAAAGAGATTAGTAGAGAGTGTTTATTAATAAATACATATATATTTGATATATATACCTGTGTGGTGTCTTTTCATTTGGTGATTCAAGAGATTGTGTGGTAAAACAAGCTGCTTTACATTCCTTCAAGACTTAGCCTGAAGGCTGCTCTCCACAGCTACCACTAGGATAGCTTTCTATAAAGGTTGTCTTAAACCTATCTACCATAAGAGTCGAATTGTTCTGGTGCAAGGTGTCCACTTTAATTAGTGAACAGCATATACCAGGCCAACTTCTCACATTGGTGGCAGCGGTGGAATTCCAGCTTGCTATTGTTTTACCAGAAAATCTCTATTTGAATTACTAACTGAAAACCACTATAGGTACTTGAGGTACATATAAAGTCAAGCTTAGTATCAATAAGTTCTACTGAACTTAGAGCTGTGTGCCAAGGGATAGCACACCCTTTCTACAGCTCAAGCTAGTATCAGTAGGCCACAAACTAGTGTAGGTAGTACAACACTGCACAACACTAGAATGTCCTTAAAGGGTGGAACCAGTGGATCCACTCAGCCTCAGTATAAGGACATGGCTTTCTCTGACTTGAGAGCCATGTGTGTTGAAAGACACCTGAAGCTAGGACAGAGTCCCTCCACACTACACCTGATAGATCTGCTGACGGCAGATGATCTTAGATTGGCTCTAGGAGCTAATGGGTCTGAATCAGGGGGTGGGTCAATTACAGTGTCTGGGTCAGATGATGAAAATCAGAATGACCAAGACTCTGTGATTGGAGGGCCAGGCTCCAAGGGGCCTGAAAAGGACAGAGGAATTCTCCCTAAGAGAACTGACAGAGTGGATGAGAGGCATAGGTCCCCTTCCAGGGAATCTGACCACTCTTATCACTCTGGCAGAGAATTTGTCCAGCAGAGGAACTCATACTTTCCCATAAGAGAGAGCTCCTCTGACAGAATGTGCAAACTGCTGCAGTATGAGGAAGCAAGAGTTGCCCTCAGAACCAAGCAGTTGGCACTAGATAGAGAAGCCCTGGAGATCCAGAGAGGTTCTAGAAGAGAGGGGTTAGAACCCCTTGGTGGCAGCAACAGTGTCCCTAGAGGCAGAGAATCTATTCCAGACCATAGGAACCTGAGCAAGGTTGTTCCTCCCTACCAGAGTGGGGATGATATCCACAAGTGGATAACTGCTATGGAGAGGGCCTGTAGAGTACAGCAGGTCCCCCAAAAGCAGTGGGCAGCAATCTTGTGGCTCTCCTTTTCAGACAAAGGTAGAGACAAGCTCCTCACTGTTAGAGAAGAGGATGCTGATAATTATGAAGTCCTGAAGAGTGCACTGATAGATGGGTTTGGCTTAACCACTGAGCAGTACAGGTTGAAGTTCAGAGACACCCAGAAGGCACAGACTCAGGACTGGACTGACTTTGTAGATTGTGCAACCAAGGCTCTGGAGGGTTGGCAGTAGGGTTACTGATTTCAAGGGATTGTATAATCTGATGACGAGAGAACAGATCCTTAATAATTGCCAGAACCCGTTGTTGCATCAATACCTGGTGGACTCAGATCTGTCCTCTCCCCAAGAATTGGGAAAGAAGGCAGACAAATGGGTCAGAACCAGGGTAAGGCAGAAATCCCAGAACCAAGGGGGTGACACCATGAAGCAAGATCCTAAGGGCTCTGAGAAAGGTGGGGATAGGTCCAAAGACCAAACCACCACCACTCCTGCCCCTAAGGCAACTGTTCCCCCTAGCTCAGCTACTGGTGGAGGTGGTACTCAGAATAAGGGTGTAGTAGGGTTGACCCTGGGTTCTGAAGTGGACTCTGATCCAGTCAGAGTGCCCACTCAGGCAATGCTGATTTGTGATGGAGACCTTGAGATGTCCTTCCTAGTAAGCCCCAGTAATCTGGGCAAATACAAACAGCAGCCTGTAATAAATGGCAAACAGGCTTTAGCATTTAGGGACACAGGTGCTAGTGTCACCATGGTGTCAGAGGATCTTGTGGACCCTGGACAGATCATCCTGGGCGAAATGTACCAGGTGACCAACGCAAGCAACACCAAGACCAACCATAGTCTGGCAGTTGTGAATTTCTCCTGGGGATGGGTAACTGGCCTCAAGAAGGTTGTAGTCAGTGCAGACCTCCCTGTCGAATGTCTATTGGGCAATGATCTAGAGACTTCAGCCTGGTCTGAAGTAGAGTTATGGACTCATGCTGAGATGTTGGGCATCCCTGCAGAGGTATTTGCTGTGACCAGGTCACAAGCAAGAATGCATAACACTGAACCAGCTCTGGATCCTGGAACAATGGACCAGATGCTTCCCAAGAGGAGGAGCAGTAGGGTAAAGGCAGTGCCTTCTCCTCTGTCTCAGATCACAGATTCACCCCCAGAGGGAGGTGAAGCAGATCCTGAAGAAGGAACTGCCCCAGAGGGACTTGAGCCTGATCAGGTTGAGTTCTTGGGGGCAGGGGGCCCTTCTAGGGAAGATCTGAGTAAGGAGCAACAGTGCTGCCCCTCTCTTGAACCCCTCAGACAGCAGGCTGCTGCTGAGGCTGCTGGGAGTGCTAGTGGGTCCCATAAAGTTTATTGGGATGAGGGACTCCTATATTCTGAGGGTAGAGATCCAGCCCCTGGAGCCACCAGGAGGATGGTAATACCTCAGAAGTTTAGGGGTTCCTCTTGACCCTAGCACATGATATCCCTTTGGCAGGTCACTTGGGCCAAAACAAGACCTGGGACAGGCTTGTTCCACATTTTCATTGGCCACATATGTCAGAGGACACAAAGGAGTTTTGTCGCTCCTGTGTCACATGCCAAGCCAGTGGTAAGGCAGGTGGCACAACAAAGGCCCCCTGATACCACTACCTGTGGTGGGGGTACCCTTTGAAAGGGTAGGGATTGACATTGTTGGTCCCCTTGACCCTCAAACTGCATCTGGGCACAGGTTTATCCTGGTGGTAGTGGATCATGCCACCAGGTACCCAGAAGCAATTCCCCTGAGGACCACCACAGCCCCTGTGGTGGCAAGAGCCCTCATTGGAGTTTTCTCCAGAGTGGGTTTCCCAAAGGAGGTCATTTCTGACATTGGTACCAACTTCATGTCAGGATATCTGAAAGCAATGTGGAAGGAGTGTGGTGTAACTTATAAGTTCACCACCCCCTATCATCCACAATGCAATGGGTTGGTTGAACGTTTCAACAAAACCCTGAAGGGAATGATTAAAGGACTCCCAGAGAAGCTTAGGCGGAAATGGGACCTTCTTCTTCCTTGCCTGTTGTTTGCATACAGAGAGGTTCCACAGAAGGGGGTTGGTTACAGCCCATTTGAGCTTCTGTTTGGGCATCCTGTGAGAGGTCCATTGTGTTTGGTAAAGAGGGCTGGGAGTTACCTCTCAAGCCCCCAAACAAGATGTGATGGACTATGTACTTGGTCTCCGCTCCCGGATGGCTGAGTACATGAAAAAGGCAACCAAAAACCTGGAGGCCAGCCAAGAATTACAAAAAGCTTGGCATGACCAAAGGCTGTACTGACTGTATACCAGCCAGAACAGAAAGTGTGGGTGTTGGAGCCTGTGGCCCCAGCAGCCCTCCAAGACAAGTGGAGTGGCCCCCATACAATAGTTGAACAGAAGGGAGAGGTCACCTATCTGGTGAATCTTGGAACTCCCAGGAGCCCCCTGAGGGTGCTCCATGTCAACAGATTAAAGCCATATGTTGACAGGGCTGACATGGGCTTGCTCATGGCAACTGATGAGGAACAGGAGGAGGAGAGTGACCCTCTCCCTGACCTGATCTCGCAGAACCCTGATGATGGGTCAGTAGATGGTGTTGCTTTGGCAAGCAGCCTCACTGACCATCAGCAAACTGAGTGCAGACAAGTTCTGCCACAGTACAGACATATGTTTAGCCTGACCCCTAGTCAGACTTCCTGGTGCACCCATGAGGTGGACACTGGAGACAGTCTGCCTGTCAAGAATAAAATCTACAGGCAACCTGACCATGTCAGGGACTGTATCAGGACTGAAGTCCAGAAAATGTTGGAGCTAGGTGTAATTGAGCCTTCAGATAGCCCTTGGGCTAGCCCAGTAGTCCTGGTACCCAAGCCTCATACCCAGGGTGGTAAGAAAGAAATGAGGTTTTGTGTAGACTACAGAGGCCTCAATGCAGTCACTAGGACTGATGCCTATCCCATACCAAGGGCAGATGAGCTGATTGATACTTTGGCCTCAGCCAAGTATCTAAGCACGTTTGACCTAACAGCTGGCTACTGGCAGATCAGATTAGCTGATGATGCAAAAGCCAAAACAGCATTTTCGACCCCTGGTGGGCACTACCACTTTGTGGTGATGCCCTTTGGATTGAAAAATGCACCTGCCACTTTTCAGAGGTTGGTGAATAAAGTTCTGACAGGGAAGGAAACTTATTGCTCAGCTTATCTAGATGATATTGCTGTCTTTAGTTCCTCCTGGCAGGATCACCTGGTCCACCTCAGGAATGTTTTGGAGGCTCTGCAGAAAGCAGGCCTCACTATCAAGGCCACTAAGTGCCAGATAGGGCAGAGTCAGGTTGTATACCTGGGCCACCTTGTAGGTGGAGGCCAGGTTCAGCCTTTACAGAGCAAAATCCAAACCATAATGGAATGGGTTGCTCCAACCACCCAGACACAGGTGAGAGCCTTCTTAGGCCTGACTGGGTACTATAGGAGGTTTGTCAAGGGATATGGATCTATAGTGACCCCTTGAATGATCTGACCTCAAAGAAAATGCCAAAAAGGTTCAGTGGACAGCTAGCTGTCAGAAGGCATTTGAAGACCTAAAGCAGGCCATGTGCACTGCCCCCATCTTACAGAGTCCAGACTACACCAAAAAGTTCATTGTCCAAACAGATGCTTCTGAGCTGGGTGTGGGAGCTGTACTGTCTCAACTGAATGGTGAAGGTCAAGACCAGCCAGTAGCTTTTATTAGCAGAAGGCTGACCCCTAGAGAGAAACGTTGGTCAGCTATAGAGAGGGAGGCCTTTGCTGTGGTGTGGGCCCTGAAGAAGCTGAGGCCATACTTGTTTGGCACTCACTTCATAGTTCTGACTGACCACAAGCCCCTCCTATGGCTTAAACAAATGAAAGGAGAAAACCCAAAACTTTTGAGGTGGTCCATTTCCCTATAGGGGATGGACTATACAGTGGAACATAGACCTGGGACCCAACATGCAAATGCAGATGGACTCTCAAGGAATTTCCACTTAGAACACGAAGACTCAACTGGTCAAGGTTAGTTTAGTGTCCCTGCGTTTGGGGGGGTTGTGTAGGAGAGTAGGATCTGCCTCTTATGTTGCCCCCACTTTTTTTCTGATGTTTATACTGGTTTCTGGCTATAGTCTGGCTGGGACCCTGCCAATCAGGGCCCCAGCCTCTCTGTTCTCTCTAAACGATTTGGAGTGCACTCTAGGTGCACTAGTGATTGGATACTGTGGTACCTTATGAGTCCCTAGTATATGGTACCTTAGGTACCAAGGGCATAGGTACTTCACAGGCCTACCAGGGGCTGAAGCATGTATTATGCCACCCCTGGGAAGCAGACTACATCTGACATCACAGGCCTGCTACTGCAGCCTGGGTGAGGAAGTGCTAGCACTCCTCACTGAGATATAGGCCCCCTATATCTCTCCTGCACACACATTGAGACTTATCAGTCACCCCTAAAGCAGGCCCTATCAATCCTGAGGGCAGGGTGCTTAGTTTCCATGTGAGGGGGTGCCTCTGCCTGAGCAGGGCCCTCTGCAGCTCTCAGTGTCCATTCTCTGGGGCTGTTTGTGGATGCGGTTAAACCATATACTTTTAAGTGCATTATATCCTCGCGGTAGAATGCTAACTTTGGAATGGCTGCATCAAAACATGTCGTGTTTGGTGTCAAACATCTTGGAATACTACCCCCCGCCAGTCCTGGCGGCGGGGGTAGCATTCCACCCTTCTAGAGGGATAGACATGTACCTACTGTGGAAACGCGGTAGAATCATGCAGAGCCCTGGCATCACAAAATGGATGCCACCAGTCACAGACACTGGGCTGCCCTCCTGCTGATGACCAACACTCGCAGTGGAGGAAGCCCAACAATAGATATCCTGTCCCAAGGGGTGTGACCACCTCCCAGACAGGGTTTAGTGTATTGGGGCTGGGTGGGTGCACTCTTAGAGTGCTTTGAAGTCCTGCACTGGGGGAGCAGAAGGCTCCTCTGTGCATACCCCAGTTCAAACCGGCTCAGGGGCTACCTGCCCCTGCTCTGGCGCGAAACTGGACAAAGGGAAGTAGGTGTAACCACCCACTCCCTGACCCTCCCATAGGTGGGGTCATAGAGCTAGTCCCTCCCTTTCTTTTAGTATAAGAGGGGGAACCTGTGCATTGCAAACTAGATACCCCTGGACGACGCTCTGAAGAAGAATCCCGGACCTTCGACGTTCCACTACCTTTGGAAGACTGAAGAATCTCCCTTGGAGTCAAGGAGTGACTCCCCTGCTTGGCAGGCACCAAAAACTACAAACGACGGTCGCAAACTACGCCGCTCCCGCCGGAGTCCGAAGTCCCAGCAGCCCAAGAAGTGGATTTCCTGACTTCTCAAAGGCCATCGTGAGTCCCCAGCAAAGCTGAGGCCAGTGGACCCCAAGAGTGACGAGGAACCGCGACCCCTGGGTACCGTGCACTATTGTCGAGTGCAACCCCTTTACAACGTTCTACGAACTTGTGCTTTGGACCACGTGTGGTCCTAGCCACCAGCAGGAATCCCTCCGAAGATCAGAGGCCTACCACGTCCCGTGTGACCGTGGGCCCCTGTTGAGTGAATCCTCCCGAGGCGTCTTTGCAAACCCTTGCCAGCCGGCTTGTGGGTCCCCTGAAGGCTTTCCTACAGAACCCAAGGGCTCCCCTGGTTGCTCCAGGCCTGCCCTGACTTACCCTCGCTGGGTGAGTCCCTCAGACCTTGCTGGTCTGCGCCATTGACTTTTTACACTTTCCCCGAGACTTGCTGTTACCAAGGCTTGTTGGCTCCAATCGAGTCGCCAATACCGCAGTAAGCTGCAGATGTCGTGGGACACGCCGAATCCAGCTCCTGGTTGTCGTCGACGCCTCCTGGACCTCGTGGCTGAAGAGTCAAGGCACCCGTGAACGACCTGAATCTTGCGACGACGGTGGGCATCCATCTTTCTTGCCCCGAGTCACTGCCAAGTGACTTTGAACACTGTCCCCTCTGCTTTCAGGTCTTCCATCTTCTGAATCCAGGCTTGGATTCCTCCGGACACTTCTCCTGTCGCCGCAAGCAGCAAGTCTTCATTGGCTCCCATTGAAAACGACGCCGCGACCCGACACCAAAGAACACCTATGCACCCGGCTCGCCTGGGTGAGGTAACTTCAGCACTACGGTGCTCCTGTGGGTGTGGGCCCTAGAACTACTTACCCTGTAAGTGACTTGCTTGTAGCTACCCTAGAAGTGCCCTAAAACTCTTACTTTCCAAGTGCGACTATCGCGCTGACTCGAACATGGTTCGCGTCTGTGTTAGACACACCGCGTCCAACTCCCTTGCAACTCTATCTGTAACCGCGTCCTTCGACTCGTACAAGGACCGATCGGTGTGTTCGCCTCGAACACGCAAGGGACCTCTAACATTGAAATCTCAATCGCGTCTGTGCGCATAGACTCGTACAGGACTCGCACCGGTGCCAGGACACCGCGTCCGTCCCCTGTGGGTCTCCTACAACTACCTGGGGTGGTTCTTGGGGGTCCCTCGATTCTAGATGCCCTAGACCTAGGTCTAGCCAAACTAAGATTGTGATATTCGATTGTGCTAAACTTATTTTGATAACATTTGATTTGTACATATGTTCCTGACTTCTAATCTCATAAAGAGATTAGTAGAGAGTGTTTATTAATAAATACATATATATTTGATATATATACCTGTGTGGTGTCTTTTCATTTGGTGATTCAAGAGATTGTGTGGTAAAACAAGCTGCTTTACATTCCTTCAAGACTTAGCCTGAAGGCTGCTCTCCACAGCTACCACTAGGATAGCTTTCTATAAAGGTTGTCTTAAACCTATCTACCATAAGAGTTGAATTGTTCTCGTGCAAGGTGTCCACTTTAATTAGTGAACAGCATATACCAGGCCAACTTCTCACAGTGGAGCTCTGAAGCGGCGAAGCAGGGAGCAGATGAGCGAGGTGGGGGAGTGAGGAAATTGTTTCAGTAAAATGTACCCCCTACCAATAAATACAGTAGTTAGTGGCACGGAAGAAGAAAGACCTTACTGCAACCCTGTATTTTTTTAATTCTGGGACCAATAAAGAGTAAAATTGAAGAAGAATGAAGTGTCCGAGAACAGTGAGGTGCGATATGATCTCTGAAGTCCATTTATTTATTTACTTTATTTTATTGACTTGTAAAGTGCCCGATTCACCCCCGAAGGGGTATCTCCACGCTACGGAGGTGCAGCAGTTAGGGCAAATTAGAAGTAGGGATTTCAGAAAAGCTCAGTTTTAAGGAGCTTTCGAAATAGCAGGTATTTTGGGCATTTCCGGAGCTGAGTAGGGAGCTGGTTCCAGTAGAAGGGGGCTAAGTGGTAGAATGCTTTCCCACCCATGCGAGATTTCTTAAAACGCGGAACAAGGAGCAAGGATTTTGCTCCTGAACGGAGTGGTCTGGGTGGCTGGTATTGGATAAGTTTTCCTGCTAGGTAACCAGGGTCTTTTCCGTTTAGTGCTTTGTGCACAATGCAGCAAATCTTAAATCTAATCCGCTTGCGTACTGGAAGCCAGTGTAAACCTTATAATAGCGGAAGAGAGGCAGTTCTGGCAGACCTCGGACCTTTACCAGATTAATCATTGTGACACATGCATAGTGCTCTCAAGATAACTCTTGTATGCGCTAGAAGCCACTGTAAACCGTGTAAATATGTAGAAATTGATTTAAGATGTGATCACCCTAAAGGAAGTCTAGCAGCATCATTCTGAATAAGTCTGTTCACAGGAGATGCGCGAAGCCCTACATGCAAGGAACTGCAGTGATCCAGCCGAAACATATTGTCTGCCTGGATGACAGTCTTGTGTTGGTCCGAAGGCAAGAAAGGTAAAATCTTATGCAATAGGTGTAGGCAATGAAAACAGGTTGAGCTGCCTTTACTAATTTGAATCTGAGTAGATAACTTGCCATCGAAAATCCCCTGATGACTTTTAGCCAAATCAAAAGGAATAGGAGGTTGTCCCAGCTCTGCCGGGAACCAGCCAGAGGACCATAAGGGCTCAGACCCAACTCCTTATCTCCTCTCAATTGTAAAGAATTGCTGACATCCATAAAGCGACCTCAGACACGCAGCACTTAAAAGTATCTGTCACTGACTGAGACTCCTCATTAAATGAGACGATGATCTGTGTATCGTCAGCATACGACACCAATTGAAAACCAAAAGAACAAATCAGCTTAGCCAAGGGGCACATACAGATTAAATAATGTAGGGTTCATAGATGCGCCCGCGGCACACCGCACATCATATGTCGAACGATAACAGGAGAGCTGAACCGCTTCGTTTCTAGAAGACAAAAATGAGGTTGGCCAATTTTTTCCCTCAAATGCCACCGAAGGATCTAAGATGGTATGATGAGACACCGTATCAAAGGCGGCACTCTAATCCAATAAAATCAAAGCAGCTCTGCTTCCCGCTTCAAACATTTCTGATAGGGCATCTGCAGCTGATAATAAAGCAGGCACTGTGCCGTGCAAAACTCGAATACCGCTGGAGAGGGGCGAGGAAGGCTGTTTACTTCAATATATTACTTCAATTCTTTCCGCATCCAATGGTGGAAGGAAATAGGTCTAAATCACTTAGCGCCGAACAGTCGGCTGACGGCTTCTTCAGCAGCAGATTTGAGTGCCTGCTTCCAACTTGTAGGAGCTATGGCTGTAGCCAAGGAGGGGGCCATGTATACCAGGGAGCAGAGGCTACTACTAGTGAGGTTAATGAAGGACGTGAGGAGGGCAGGGATCACGCGGAGAGCCAGGCTTGGTTTGTAGTAGTGTTCTTTCGATTGATTCCACAGGGGGTGGGCAGACTGAGCTAAAGGTTCTAATGCGTTAAGCTTTTCAAACTGAGGACATTTTTGCTATGTTTAAGTCAGAAAAGTCAGTAAAAAGTTTAGCCATCTTATCTTCAAAAAATGTGGAAAGGTCATCACAAGGCGATTGAGAAGTGATAATATGAGGTGGATTACACAATGTAGAAACTTACTGAGTGGAATGTTTGGAGGCATCAAGTCTGAGTGGTGCAAGCTTGCTTTCATTTCTTTGTGTATTGTTTTAATGCTACCTGATAAAAAGCCTTGGCATAAAGGCTACAATTGAGAATCCAGGCTCTTTCGAGGCTGTTACACCTGAGGCCATGAGAAATGTAACAAACAGAAGGTTTTTGCTAATAGGGCAACTGCTTATTCATTAGAAATGAGGGAATCTTCCATATAGGAAGATTTTCAAGCTCAGTCACAGAACGGACACTTACAAGAGCCCAAAGCGTTTCCTGGAGATGTTCTGAAGGGGACCATCCTCACGTCCTGTAAATTGGATCGCAAGCTCCCTCACTAGTTTTCCTGATACAAGTTGTGGTGTAATTCAGAAGTCCTTGCCAAGAGGCCTCGCGCTGGTACCAGCAATATCGCACCACCCTATGGAAGATTTGATATGTACAAGGATGGTTCGCCTATCAAATCAAAGAAGCGGATGTACACTCCTCACTTAGGGCCCGATTTAGATGGACGGGTTAGTCCATCACAATGGTGACGGATATCCCGTCCGCCAAAATCTGAATCTCATAGAATATAATGGGATTTATATTTCGTGGAGGGGACAGCCATCACTGTCGTGACTGAGTAACCCGGACGCCAAAAACGAAATCAGGCCCTTAGTCAGCGCAGATCGAAACAATACTCGAAAGCAGGATGAGGAGAACGAGAAGATTAGAATTTGTTTGGGAAGAGGGTCCACTAGAGAGGAGAACTTATAACCCCCCCCCAGAAAGGGCACAGCAGGACTGGTACTGCCAGGGTCATATCAGAAGCCAGTAAGCCAGCCAGAGCAGGAGGAGGAACCAGGAGTAAAGGTGGGGGAACCAGAAGTCTATGGAAGAAGGGCCACCTCTTGCATGGACTCACCCTCCACCAATCATGACGTGTTCCTCGAGAGAGGGGGAGGGAACAAAGGCACCAGGGGGCACGCGGGAAATGACAGTGCTCCAAGGCCCTTGTGCTATACATGTTGTATCTCCGCCTACTGGTGAGTTTCAGAGCAGGGCCCTTTCCTTCTGGAGCTCTGCTCCGCAGTCTAGTTTATTTTGACCGTCAGAGCAGGCGCGAAGGCTCCCTCCAGTATTTAGCGACAGGCTGGAGCTACAGCGTGGATGCCTTGACTCTGTCTTTTTACCCATCTATTGACCCACATTTGCTGTCAGAATCTTTAACTAAGGCGTATGTTTCACTTGAAATTGCTGCTGAGTAATTTCTAGGTTTTATTGCTGACGTGAATTTTATACTTTATTTTTAATAAATGTTTATTCCCACCCCCCAAAGATGCGCCTAAGGCAAGCCCGCCTGCGCCCGGCCAGCCACTAGCCGGGCACCAGGGGGGAGAAGCTGCCCGGGACACTTCAGGGGGAAGAGTCTGCAGTGACTCCACATCTTTACTTCAGCTTCGTATCAGGCACCTCAGCTCCGTGCCGCCCAGTAAGACCCCCGTGGGACCCCCGGTTCATCTTCCCCTCAGAGGCTCTTCTACGTCATCGTCCTCACATCACAGCAACTATCCCACCCTCCTGCCCTCTTACTACTGATATCTTACTCTGCCAACCTCTTACCCCTCCACTAGTCATTTTCTTAATTGTGCTTTAATTGTCGCTAGCTCTGCAGTGAAACTCGCGACAGAACGTTCAGGGTCTATCCGGAACAGGACTTAAGACTTTATCTTTGTAAAAGAAACTTGTGTCCAAGGTGACTCCAGCCCAGACCCAGCACTAAACCTTCACCTGGCTGTAGATTCATGCATCTCCGTCGCCCTCTGCAGGCCAGAGTTGGGTTAGCAGCAACTACCCGCTCCTTACCTAAGCTGTTAGTCTGCCCCAGGTTTCCTGCCTCATTATACCAGTTCTGCTTGTCTCTCCCTCCCCAGGCAAAGCCTCTATGTCTGTACGACCTTTTCTGTGCATTAATGCCCCTCTTTGCCTAATGATGAATCATTTCTTGGGCATGGGAGATTTAAATATTCATCTTGATGAGCTAAACAACTCCTTGAAATCTCATGTAATTAACTCCTGTAGGGCCCTGAACTGTACTGAGGATATGACTCTTTACTACGCGAGTCATTACATCGCGTGCCTTTACAACATGGTCGTTACAACGACTGCGTTGTTACAACGCAGTACCATTACAACGCAAGTCGTTACAACGACTTGCCCCAGATGGCGCTCTGGACTTAGGAATAGTATGATTTACTATTCCAACTCCAGTGTGTGCAACAGTAGGGAAGGTGTTGGAATAGTAAATCATACTATTCCTTAGTCTAGAGCGCCATCTAGAGCAAGTTGTTGTAATGACTTGCATTGTAATGGCAGTGCGTTGTAACAACGCGGTCGTTGTAACGACCGCGTGTGATGGTATCGCGGTGTAATGTTCGCATTGTAAAGGTTGTTTCCGCTGTACTGAACTCTCACAAAAAGGCCATAGATGAAACCTCATTGTCTCCTTGCTTAACTTAGGGCCTGATTTACATATTGTCGGAGAGGGTACTCCGTCGCAACGGCATTCCCACCCCGCCAATATAGTGGTCCGCCACTATGGCGGGAGGACCTTAACTTTGGTCATGGCGGAGATTACTCTGTCGCTGCCGTTGCCAGACTGCTCCGGCAGCCCTGGGGAGTTAGGGCCATCAGAGGAATGGCTACATGTCCAACCGCACATCTGCCCACCCAATTTAGAAGGGCGGACAAGCAGTAATGTTTCGCTGTTCCTTACCGGCAGGTAGAACCTGGCAGTAATGAACAGTAACATCGTTATAATAGCTCCCCCTGCCATGTAACAAGATTCCCATGTTGAGGAGAGCATTTTATTTTTTCTGTTCAAAAAGAAAATCACATTTCAGGATTTTCTTTTTTAAATGAAAAGTGAAATTCTCTGCTACAGGGCTGCGTCCTGCTGATGCAGCCCCGTATCAGAGAGTAAAATGCATTGACAGGAACCGCTGTCATCGGGGTTCCTGGCAATGCTTTTATAAATGACCGCCTGCCTGGCGGCCATTAATAAACCTTGTGGGTGGTCCTTCCACCAGCGCAATGGAGTAATTTACTCCGTTGCTCTGGCAGACCCACGGGCCATCTATCAGGATATAAATCATGTCCTCAGTTTCCAATATTTCTAATAGAATACGTAGTGTTTCTAATATTAAGCTGAATTGGACTGTTAGAAATGAGGTTTCTAGTTGGCTAGGGTATGCACTTAAGCCAGACAGAACCCACCACCCTAGTCAGGGCACGTAAGTTACACACCAAAGATAACCTGTGCTCACACTCTGGTAGCTTGGTGCAGAGCAGACAGGCTTATTATCAGAGGCAATGTGTAAAGGGTTTCTGCAATACACTCACACAGAAATGCAATGAACACACCACAAAAGAAACTCCACACAAGAGTATATAAAAATATAGTATATTATACAAACTCAGACCAAAACGACTTGAATCATAAATAGGGCTCCCAGTTTTCCGTTTTTACTGATCTTTACAGATAAATACAGACAGAAAACTATTTATTTTCCTGTCTGTATTTATTTTTAAATACAGAAAAATACGGAAAATTGGCCTTCTTTGAATTAATTTTTCCTACTGTCAGTCATGAGTGCCAGGCCAGTAGGTGTACAGATTGAGTGGTAGGAGAGATGAAAAAAGACAATAGATTCCCTAATCAAGCTTAAATAAGTGGAGATCTACAGTTATTTACGCTTTTCTGCAATGCAAGTGTTTTCCGATAACGCTATTGCACTGTATACAGCTAAAACCTTTTGGACATTCAAATGCGAGTATACATTTATCAGTTAAACAAATGTGGAAAAATACCCATTACAGCTTCATTTATACAGAACACACAAAATAAAAATGGATAAATACAGAAAAATTAGCAAAAAATAAGTATGGATAAATACAGACGGAAATGTTGAAAAAATAAATTCCATAAAACCGGGAGCCCTAATCCTAAATACTGTGCCTACTAAGCAGTCACTTATATAGTACTCATTATCCTGAGCAACGCAAGGCAAAAACGGCATGTATCCAATGAGTACTGTAGCAAATAATGTAGGTCTGTTAGAGGAAATCATGTTAATTACAAGGAAAATATAGGGCACAAAGCACCTGCACTCCTATTACCCTTTATACTATAATTTTGGTGTGCTAATCCAAACAAGACCCCAACGATAGGAATACAGTACCTACTTTTCAAGTTATCACTCATTAACTGTAGTCACCACCAGGTAGAAATGAATACATTCCCCTGTATACTGTTTAAGATATGCAGGACTCAAGTTTAGCAAAGAATTGCAGCATTGGGAGAGCTCTCGCACTCCTCTTAGGACTATTATGGTAGTACCTCATAGAGGAGTGTTGGGCGAGCCCTCAAGATCGGTAAGCCCCAAAGCGTGCAAGGGTCGGTAAGGAACGGCTCCCGCGGCCATCGGGGTGCCAGCCAGGCACCATACTCCCAAAGTGAAGGGCGGGTGCGTCTGTCACAGCTGTGCGGCAGCCCATGGGCTTACAGACCCAGAGCATTCATACTTGGGCTTGTAGAAGTAGAGTTACTAGAACTTGAAAACAACAAACTTGCCGGATTCGCCTCATTTGGGAGCCTCACCGTGGGGACTACATAGTCCATCAGCTGCCGCGCCAGGAGAGGTGCCATTGTTGTGCTGCCCCGTCCGCCTGCTGCATAGCGCTTGAAAGCGCTTCAGCCATCCCGCGGAGCGGGAAAACAAACTTGCTGGATTCGCCTCATTCGGGGGCTGCACCGTGGGGACTCCAAAGTCCATCAGCTCCCGCTCCAGGAGACGTGCCATCGTTGTGCTGCCCCGTCCGCCTGCTGCACAGCGCTTAAAACCACTTCAGTCATCCCGCAGTGCAGGAAAACAAACAAACTAGCCACATTTAGAGGCCACACCATGGGGGCTACCTATTCCATCAGCTCCCGCTCCAGGAGAGGTGCCTTTGTTATCCTGCCCTGCCCGCCTGCCGCACAGCGCTTAAAACCACTTCAGTCAGCCCGCAGCACGGGACACGTCCGGGCTATGCCTAGGCGAAGACCGGGCCAAGATCTGGCACATCTGCGCCTGTCAGAGCCTGGAGGAGGCTGGGTTTGGCCACCTCCCTAACATCCTAATTGAAACCTCCGACCAAGCTGGTGAGTGTTTTTACTCAGAGATGTTTGGTGTCACTCCCTGCTTATTCTGGGCTCTGTGACAGCTGGGTTACTTCACTGTTATTACCAACCAAGTTGAGGTGAGGTGGTCATGGGGAAGAGGAAAGTGGGCTCTAGCAATGTGCCAGTTAAGAGACCAAGGACAAGCAAATCTATTATGCCTTTCCTTAATAATGCAGTGGGGGGAGGGGGTGCATACAGAAGAGATTTGTGTGTTGAAGACCAGTTGGCCTTGAATTGCTGTGCCGTTACTCCACATACTGGTGTTTCCCTGGGTCCAGGTGCAAGCGTGGCACCGTCCATTGTTGTACCTTACAAGACCTCAATTAGCCGTTGCCATTCACCTCATTGTCCCGCAAATTTGGTGGCACACCCCAAGACCCCAGAGTTCACTACTACCACTGGTATGGATAGAGCCCGCATGGAAGGTGCATGGGCAAAAACAAGGAACCCAGCTCAACTGAATCCCCCTAAACCTGGCAGTAAATCCGGAAAGGGTGCACAGAAGGGCCTTTCTGTACAATCTTGAGGCTCACAAGAATTGTAAGACTCATAAGGACCCGTGTAACCTTCAAGATTTGCTCCTCAAGTTGGACCTGAAGATCTTGTCGGCTTTTGACACATTCAGCTCACGAATTGCTACCTTGGAGGAGATGGTGGGAAAGCTGAATGTGTTTCTGAACCTTATACAGACACAAGTTCAGAAACTGCTATGTAATTTAGTTCCTAGGCCTTGCTCTTCTACTGGTAATGACAATGTTTCTACCCAGGGTTTGTCTAATCGTTCTCAGCCCTCTGATTATCCTGTGGTTAATAAAGAGTCAGGGCCATTGGTAGCTAATCCAGACTATTTAAATCCTGATGTTCCCTTTTTTGTAGTAATAAATACTGAACGTGATATCCCCACCTTGTGGGGAGCGTCCCCAATCCGCACTCGAAATTCCCAAATTCAAAATAATTTTATCAAAACGTATTTCAATTTATTCCGAAAAATCTCTTTATTTTCTTTCCACGATTGTATTAATATACACTTTGAGGTGTCCACAATCTTTTATAATTGTTTTAATTCTAATTCATATATCTTTAAAGTAATGTGCCCAATGCATTTCGGGCTGCGCCCTTCATCAGGGGCATAAATCCTACGAAAATAGAAGAAACTTAAACTTAATGCAAATCTGTATGATGGTTACATCCACATAAATCATCGATGTTTTTAATGGTGACAAAAGGTAACAACTTTGTATCCCGAGTAGGTCCTGCATGCTGGTAGTAGTCAGATAAAGTTAAGAATAGCCCGAGTAGTGCGACTGGTGAAAAAACGAGAACGTGCATTCAGATGAAACTGTGAGTGTGTGAGTCTTACCACCTATTGGACTATCTTTTCAAATTCACTGAGTAACAGAGCACACACCCCAGATTACCATGCCTTACGAAGAGATTTCTAACCTCACTGAACACAGAGCAGAAGCTTTTTGTTTTGCAAATGATGAAACTCAACTAATTTCTCGCTAATAGAAGAAACAGAAAGTACCACCATTAGTACGGGATCAATTCAATTCAACGTCAAACAACTGTTATACATTTCTAAGAAAAAAATTAATCAACGCTTACATGCCAGCACATTGATCAAATATCACAAAACACAGCTTATCCCAAGGGGACTAAGAATGTCTCTAAAGTCAACATTATGCAAAAATAACACCAGGTTCACTGAAAAATGGTATGCCATACTTAACAAATGGTCACTTAATTTAATTATATTGATCAGTGAAGAGTTCTAAAAATAATTGGAAGATTTAAACAAGGAGGTCAGTTAACTCAAACAGGAATTGATGGAGAAAATGACAAAAGAAAATTGGGATGAAACACTTAATGATATTAATACCCAGTTGGAAGAATACACTAAGGAAATCAATGAAAGAAAGATCAGAAAGTTTAAGAGAGACACCATTGATTATAAACTTGGAGAAGTTTATAATTGGGCAGATATCTACGCGCACAGAAGGCAACAAAGACCATACACCGCAAGATCCACAGATACTGAAGCCTCATCATCTGATGAATCTCGACACAAAAATCGACCTTCTTTTCAACATGATAACGAAAGGCCTGACAATGGAGATCAATCAACATCTAGCAGAACCACAAAGGAGACGCCTTTTTTAGAGAAAGGCCAAGGACCACAAGTCGAACCAGGAGGGGTGGTCACAAAAGTGAAACAACAACCAATTGCGAAATTTACGAGAAGCCAGAAACCCTAGTTATTAACATTTCAAAATGTCACCTACCAAATTTTCAAACCAAGACCTTACAGAAGGGAACATCTTTTGTACCAACCTATCACACTAACATATTGGAGGCACAAACCAGCCTTTACAAATTCATGAGAACCGTGAGATTAAAACACTTCTTTGAAAATATTGTGCAACCTCAACAATGTCCACAAAGTAACACACTATTAGGATCAAGTAACAAAAGCACCTTTGTTGCTTCTATTAGTAACAAAGTACTGGACGCATTTGAAGCAGTTGTGCAACAAGATTTACACACCATCTTTAAACAACAGAAATCCAAATCTACCAATATCACACACAAAGAAAGGCAAGCACTGATTCAAATTGCTTCTAATCCAGCTATAACTGTTTGTCAAGCAGACAAGGCAGGAGCATTAATCATCATGGACACAGAATATTACTTGGAAAGTGTAAACACGCATGTACAAGACACCAACATTTACATGAGACTATCATTTGACCCTACCAAAGAATTTCAAGGGATACCCACCAAAGTGATCGACAAAGCCATTGAATTCGGAACCATCACGGAAGAAGAGAAGAACTACCTCACCAAAACACATCCCAGCATTCCCTACATATAGATGATTCCAAAAATTCACAAGGATCTCCTAAAACCACCATTCAGACCCATTGTGTCCACGGTAAATTCTATTCATGAGCCAACAGACAAATATTTGGATAAACATTTTCAACCTCTAATACAGAACATGTCAACATACCTAAAGGACACCACTGACTTTTTTAATATACTGGGCAGTACTAAACTTGATTCAGTGAAGGACATCATCCTATGTACCATAGACGTTAAATCACTGTATACGTCTATCCCCCATAATTTGGGGTTACTAGCGGTGGAATCTTTCTTGGTAAGTTCTGATAAAAACAGGGACTTGGAAGTATTCCTTATGGAGCTACTACACTTCACGCTCTACCATAGTTATTTCAAATGGCAAAAGGAGTTTTTCCATTCAACTGTCAGGGACACCTATGGGAAATTGTGCTGCTCCATCCTACACGAATTTGCTTATGCACAGATTTGAATTAGACAGCATATTAAATCAACAAGAGTGGATCGACAATCTCATCATGTATCGCAGATACATAGATGACATTTTTTTACTATGGAAGGGATCTGAAAAGGATTTGTCAGAAGCTATTGAAAGACTCAACACAGTAGATGACAGAATTGGATTTACGTCAACCATCAGCATGAACCAGATTACATTTTTAGATGTTCAAATTACCAAACAAGACGATCAACTTATCACTAGTGTTTACACTAAATCAACTGATCGTAACAATTTACTTCATTATACCAGTTTTCACCAACCGTCCCTCAAAAAACATTTGCCATTCTCGCAAATGTTAAGGCTAAAACGAATCTCATCAAATTATCAACTATACAACAATAGTCTAACGACCACGGTAGAAAAGTTCAGACAAAGAGGTTATCCAAACCAAATTTTACAGGAAGCTGTTCACAAAGTTGAAAACAAAACACGGGAGAGATTGCTACATGGCACAGACAAGCCTAAGGACACTGAGAACAGAATGACTTTTGTATCGAAATTTTCTACTCGTAGCTATAGGACTAAAAATACCATATTGAAATATTGGCCAATGCTAAGAATGGAGAAAGACTTCAAGGGTCTGTTTGATAATCAACCCAGATTTGCTTACCTGCGAACAAAGAATTTAAAACAAATTTTTAAACAAAAGTCATGAACCAGATTGTCTAAACTATCGGGGCACTCTGGCCTGCATGAACTGTGGGAGTTGCAATTCCATCATAAAAGGCAATACGCTGTTACACCCAACACGAGGCACATCCATCAAATTAAATGTCACAGCCACATGTGATACTAGCAATGTAATCTACATGTTGAAATGCCCATGCGGACACGCATACGTGGGAAAAACAGAGAGAAAAATGAAGTTACGTCTCAATGAACACAAAAGTAACATCTGGACAAAAAAAACAAAATTCACCATCGCAGCACATTTCAAACTCAACAATCACAACATAAGCCAACTAAGGTTTCTGATTCTGGAACAAGTTCCAATCCTGGCAGGCAGAGACAACACAAAATTCTTGCTACAAAGAGAAATTCATTGGATTAAATATTTAGATACTGTCAATCCCAAAGGTCTTAACAAATTAATGGATTTCAGCTGCTTCTTATAGATTTTTGTAGATTTACATCTATAGTATACTTGCCCAGATACTAAGGTACTATGGAGTAGTAAATACGATCAGTTGATTATGCATGTTTGGTTCAGTCATATGACTTTCACCTGTAAATACTATGATGTTCTAAATGTTCGTTTATTCTTATTACACACTGCCATGACAAGGTTGATAGTTATTTTTGATAGCCATCATTGATCAATAGCACGATTAGTACAACATTTGAATTTTTTAGAAAAGCAAGGTTATCATAATTGAAGTTGAAGACCTGTTGCCATGAGGTTGTTTGTCATAACTTCTTTTTCGGACTAGTAGTGTCAAGGGTCAATGCGTTAACTAACACTTTATCATCTTTTTTCAAAAATAGAATTTCATTATACTTAGATTGTCAAATGCTTAGACCTGCCCTTTTTTATGAGATAACTTTATTTCAAGACATGCATTTATTCATTTCACGATTTTTTTTTTACATGATTTTTATTTTTTATAAATAGAACTTTATTATAGTCAGGTTGTTAAATGCTCAGACCCGACTTTTTTCATGAAATAACTTTATTTCAACACAGGCGCTTATTCACATACACTTGAAAGCTTAAGATAGTAAATTAACACTTTGTTTAACAACGGGCACTACTCAACATTTTACTCTCAGTTTGTTGTTACACTTCATCACCACATTTTTTATGTTGTTTGATTCGCACTCGACGATGAACCATACTATGCTTTTGCACTTCCAGGTTAATAGAGGGTTTATATCCGGGTTTTTAAATTGGAGAACGTGCTACACTTTGCAACGCGGGGATACTTCAGTAGACGTACCATGTTTCAACAGGTAAGCCGGTAGTTACACTGCATGATCTCGTGTAAATCGTTTCACTTGGTTATTTAGTAAATGGATTGCTTACCATTTTTAAGGTAATACCTCGAGATTTGTGAAAAGGATGAACATGTCTAACACTTCTTTGAGGCAAGCACGTTCCATTTAAGTGAGTTCAAAATCCTTTGTATTCGTCTATGTGTTTCACCTTGTTTGTTGTCACCACGCTTGATTCATGGAGACATGTTTGTTTGTTTGGAAAGTTTTATAAAGCGCGAACAAGACCCTTACGGGTATCAGAGCACTGTACAGATTTGGCGAAAGCATGAGTAACCAAAACACAATGGTACAGAGGGTGTAGCTAAGTCATACATTGTCAAACAAAGGGGGGAAACAGACCCGGTCAGAGGTTCGGGGGTTGGCACGACCAGAACTGTATCAGAAGTGCCCTAGAGCACGATAACAATTTAACAGTCAAGCAGACAATAAATCGCACCCACGGAGTACAATAAGAATCAGATTTGTAGACAAAGCATGAGCACAAGTTGATGCTGTTAAAGTTCATTCAAGAGTAGCCGTTTGACAAGTTTCTTGAAAGATTCAGTGGAAGGATTGGATCTGATCTCGGGAGGCAGGGCATTCCAGATTCTTGGAGCAAGACCGGTGAAAGCACGATTGTAAGATCTTTTCTTTTTGAATTTGGGCGGTTTCAAAAGTAGGGTGGACGTACTTCTTAGGTTCCGGCCTGAGCCCGAAAGTTCAAGCTTATTTGCCAGGTAGACCAGGGTGTTGTAGTGTATGGATTTATGCGTCAAGCAGGCTATCTTAAAGCGTATCCTAGCATCGATAGATAGCCAATTTAGTTGCAAAAGGTCGGGGGAGATGTGGTCATGCTTTCTAGAACCTGTGATGAGTCTGGCCAAGGCGTTTAGAGTAGCTCTGAAAGGGGCCAAACTAGCTTTGGGAAGTCCAGCAAGGGTCACCAGACCATATTCCAGTCTAGAGATGACTAGGGATTGAACCGCCGGCCTGATGTCTTCGGGGGGGAGGAAAGGCTTGATTTTCCTAAGGGTCTTAAGTTGAAAGTTGGCTCCCCTAATAGCTGCACTGATGAGCGCTTGCATATTTAGGTGTTTGTCCAAGGTGATGCCTAAAGATTTAGCAGAGTCTACCACATGAGGGGTGCAGTTAAGAGCAGAGAGTTGTTTAAGCCAGTCCAGGGTAGGTCAGAGTGGTTGCGGGGCGCAATCAGAAGGAATTCAGTTTTGAGAGTATTTAACAGAAGATGGTTCTGGGCTAACCATTGTTGGGTTTGTGCAAGTGCATCATTTAGCGTTTTTATGTCCTCTTGAGAGGAGATCTTCAAGTACAGTTGCGTGTCATCCGCATACATGTGGTACTGAATGTTAGCATTGTTCAGAATGACGGTAAGTGGTTCCATAAAGTGGTTGAAGAGAGTGGGCGAGAGTGCGGCTCCTTGAGGCACTCCGATCATGACAGGGGTACTGGTTGCAAGTGAGTGGTTAACTTTGATCCTTTGTGTGCGGCTATGTAGGAAAGAGGCAAACCAATTTAGGACCGGGCCCGTGAGACCCATCCTATGTTGAAGAAGAGCAATCAGGTTTTCATGTTTGATGGTATCAAAGGCTGAGGACAGGTCAAGAAGGATCAGGAGACAAGGGACATTTTGATCAAGGGATCTCAAGGCGTCATCAACAATGTGAGTTAGTGCTGTTTCAGTACTGTGCCCTGTTCTGAAACCCGACTGATAAGGGTCAAGGAGTTGATATTTCTCTATGTGGTTGCATAGCTGTGCGTGGACGCATTTTTCGAGCAATTTAGCTAGAGTCATGATGCTGGTGATAGGTCGGAAGTTGTTAGGATCCGATAGATCCGAGTTGGGCTTCTTAGGAATGGGAGTAACTTGCCCCGCCTTGAGGCAATCAGGGATCCTTCCCTGTATGAGAGATTCATGAATGATCCTGGACCACAGAGGGAGAATGGCTGAATTGAGATCTTTAAAAAACTTAGCAGGTAGAGGATCGCTGAAATGGTTGGAGGGTTTAAGGGACGCCATGTTGTGTAGAAGCTCCGAGACATCTGGGAGGAGAAAGGAATTCCAAGAGGCGTCATTTTTGAGAGAACAACCAATGGGCGAGGATATTGCCGAGAGTTCTGCCAGCTCAGCTGATGATGCGGAGAGGTTCAGAGGCCTCAAAATTGGGGTGACAGGTAGAGATAGTAGCTCCAGCTCAATTTTCCTTGTTTATTCAGAGAAGTAAGTAAGTCCGTTTTTATATAGCGCAGCTACTCACCCTTACGGGTCTCAAGGCGCTGGGGGCCGTAGTGGAAATTAAGTGAGCTATTGCCCAGAGTCACATGGTGCTGAGCTGAGCTGCCGCAGCCGGGGATCGAACCGTGAACCCTGTGCTCCGAAGTCAGCTGCCCTGGCCGCTGCACCACACCTCTCTGAACTGTGAAATCGTCCCCACTAGGGAGCAAGGACAAGGGAGTCGAGATCGGATTGGAAGAGTGGTTAGCTTGTTGCTTGATGATTTCAAAGAGCTTCTTGGGTCTATTTTTAGCGCCATCCAGCTGAGCCCTGAAGTGGTCTGTTGCAGATGTGTTTGTTGTAGGTACTTCTCACCTTCCTTAGCTGAGTGAGACTTGTGGTGGAGGGCGTGTTTCTCCAAAGCCTCTCTGAGAGTCTAAGATTGCGCAGCTCATCATTTAGGGCACCATTAAACCAAGGTTTGGATTGTTTGACTGGAATCCTTTTGAGTTGCTTCAGTGCAATAGTATCAAGAATGTTAGCCACAGTGTTAATGTAGTGATCAGAGAGATCGTCAAGGTTGGTCATGTTAGGAGGGGGCTGAAGTCTATTTTTGGTGATTGAAGTTAGCATTTTGATGTTGAGGTCTCTCATATTGCGCGTTAGTTGTTTAGCTTTAAGAGGTTGGCCCTGTCTACACAAGACCTTTTCCAAGATGTGGAAGGAAATTTGATGATGATCCGACCAGTCACAGGGTAGGATGTCGCCCAGTTGTATGCTATTGTCTTTAGCAATGATAAGGTCGAGAGTGGCGCCCTTGTTGTGGGTAGGACCCTTACAGACCTGTGAGAAGTTAAGGTCCGAGAGGAAATCCTTAAAGGAACAGACTAAAGGATCATTTGAGTCATTCCAATGTAGGTTAAAGTCTCCGAGGAAGATGTGGCAAAGTTGGTCCGAACTCGAGCTAATGACCTCCATGATTTGCTCTATGAAGTTCAGATTGTCACCCGGTGGATGATAGATCGAGTGAAGCACACAGGCCTTCTTGCCCTTATTCCAGATTTCGGTGACCAGCTGCTCACAGGAGGATAGCACAGCACATTGCGATTGCTTTACGGTGAGGTTGGAGCAATGAATGCATTCAATGCCCCCCCCCCCCCGGTTTTAACAAGTCGATCGTGTCTGATAATGGCGTAGTCAGGGGGGATTAAGATGTCAAGAACAGGGGAGGAGGCATCATTGAGCCAGGTTTCAGTGAGAATCAGTAAGTCCAAGTCTTGCGAAATGATGAGTTCCGAAATATCCGCTGCATGTTTCACAGCCGATCTACAGTTGAGTAGCATCGATTTGATGTGATGGTTGGAAGTGATCACTTCATGATGAGAGGTAGTTATTTGATGTATATTTCCTTTGTTAACCGATCTGTGGTTGACATTCGGTTCCCTGTCAGGGTCCGAGGTGATGGAAGGGATGTTGAGAGTAGAGTAGGAGGAGGAGAAAGTCCTCGAGTCACTGTACGAGAATAAAAGAGCAAGAATGTCCTCGTCAGATAGCTGAAGCAGGAGTCTATGGGGCCTAGAATGATGGTTAGGTAGAGGCCTAGATCTCCAGCTGGAACTAAGAGGGGAGTGGAAAGAGGAATGATCGTTAACCGCGTAGAACATTTTCCGTGGATTGTATTTATCGGTCCTCTGAGAGGGGTGTGTATTCCAGCGCTTCTCCATCTTCAAGGAGAACTGTAGAAGTGTCTGCATGATCTCTTTGACAGCAAGGAGATCCTGCTTGAGGTCAGCAATCTTCTCCTCAAGGCAGGGCCTGTTAATGCCCTCTTCCACTGATCCAGAATGAGATGCTAGGTCTGACCCAGCTGTGAGAGGGGTATTAGAGGGTAGAGTAAGACCCTTACCACAGTTACAGGGGGAGATAAAGTCTTGCTTGAGACTGGACTCGCCGTCCGCCAGGGCAGGCGGGTTAGCATGACGGAGCTTAGGATTAGGTGCAAAGGAGAGCTGAGCAGATCCTGGAGTGGGATTAGAGGCGAGCAAGGTGGATTTAGCAATTGAGATAGGGGAAGCATAGTAGGAGGGAGAAGGTGTGTGAGGGTTACGGGTCGACGGATTGGAGACAACAACTAGATCCAAAGCCCTTGAGTTGGTAGATCCTGAGTCTAAGGGTAGAATAGCAGTGTTATCATGGTTGTTTGTGCTGGTGTAGTGCCCAGCCCCCCTGTTGTTGGAGCGTGCAGTGGGTGACGAAGGTGACGTGAGATTTGAGGGAGGGAGTGGGAAAGGAGGAGCAGTACTGGGGACAACAGCGTGGTGGAAGGCACTCAAGTCGGACATACCATAGCCCAAGTGAGGCATAATAGGGTTGTCCGGGTTAAGGGTGTGGGTTATATACACATCCTCTGTGTTGTTTGAGAGAACAGTGCGGTGAATAGGTACAGATGGGGACACAGCATTGGGGGAAGAAGAGGCATAAGGCACAGAAGGAGCAGATATTGTGGGTGGACAACTCTGATGGAGAGTGGTCGGGTTAGAGTTATTAAGTGTGTTCTTAATCCTCAAAAAGACAGAGTCAAAGCGCTTGAGGTTCCGGTCCGAGGCTTGAATAAGGATGTTCCCAGTATTTTTAAGGAGACGGTCAGATCAGCCTTAAGGGCAGGGGAGGGTAGTGTGGTTAAACGGAAACCGTGAGGTGTTTTGGTCAGCTGTTTGGAGCGAAGCTCAGAAGTTAGAGACTTTCTCCACTGGGCTCTTCTGTTAGTGTAAAAAATGAGGTCTGTCACCACAGTGCCCTTGTTGGATATATATGTGTCCGATATAAGCGTTTCTGGCCAATGTTTGAGGAGATTGTGTTTGAAGGTCTTCTTCGCATTCTTCAACAGGTTGGAGGGGTAGATAATCTTAAAAGAGTTCAGACCTGCTTGAGCTAGTAGGTCAGGGGAGTGATAGGTGTGTTGGGCCATGATGTGTGTAACGATCAGAAGGAGAAGGTGAAAAAGACAGGTTCAGAGGAAAGCAAAAGAGAGAGGGGGAGGAAAGGTAGTCCCGTAAGAGGGGGCACTAGGAAGTAGAGGGGGAAAAGTAGTCAACTAAAAGGAGAGCACTTAAAGTGAAACAGAGGGGATGGAACTAGTGATTCATTGAGTCATCAGCAGAGGGCCCTAACGATCCAAGAAAGTCAACTCATCCGCAGTGGAAGAGCTGAGAGCGGAATAGAAGGAGGGCCTTAGAGAAATCCGAAGGCTTCCTGCACTACCTTACCCTTCCGAATCGTGTAGGTATTGGCGCACTGTCACTGCAAAAGCATTTAGAATTTAGACCTGCTTGTGCAAGGAGGTCCGGGGAACGATAGGTGGGATGGGCCCTGATGTGGGAAGCGAACGGAGAGAGGAGGTGAAGTAGTCTGGGTTAGAGGAGAACATTAAGAGATAAGGGAGGAAAGGTAGGAAAGGTAGTCCCCTTAGAGGGGGGCACTAGGAAATAGCAGAGGATAAGTAGTCAAGTAAGAGGCGATCATTTAAGGTGAGCAGTAGGAATGGACCTAGTGATTCAGTGAGGCATTAAGAGTGTTCCCTACCAATCCAAGCTGTTCATCTCATCAGTAAAAGAAAGAGCTGAGCGCGAATTGAAAGAAGGCCTTAAAGATATCTAAGGGTTTCCTGAGCTTATTTAACCATCCATAAAATGTAGGAATTGGTGCACTGTCATTGCAAGAGCGGCGAGGCAAGTCTCTGAACCGTGCAGTGCCAGCAAAGGAAGGAGCTGAGAAGGACGAATCACTGGTTAGAAGGTGATATGCAAGTAGAGGAAGAGCGTGGGCCTTCTTCCCTGAATGAAAGTAATTCAAGGATCATGGATCCATCAATAGCGGCCATTTTGAGTAGGGGCCGATTTGGACATAGGTCAAGGATCGGGATACATCCATAGCGGCCATTTTGGGACGGGGCCAAATAAGCAAGTCATGAAATGGTGGGCATATTGAGCGCTAAGACTGCATTAAATAAACTGCGGGGGCTCTAAAACACATCAATGCGCGCCCCCCCGTGTTCCCACCTCGATAGTAAGGACCGGTCCCAGTGAGGTTTTGCAGGAAGCAGGACAACAGGCTGTCTGGCGCTCCCAGAGTCTCGAAGCATCAGGTGAAGCCCCTTGTTGGGGCTTAGAGCACCAGTAGCAGTAGCTGTCGTGAGTCAGGGTCCCCATAAGAGGAAGCGCTGCCAATTGATAGAGAATGGGGTTGGGCAGTCGCACTTACCCGGTCTTGAGGCAGATCGGCCGCACGGAAATGTCGCTCCTCCCCCACAGGAAGATAGGTAAAGAGCGTAACAGCAAACGTCGCAGCCGTCGGCGTTGGCACCAGGATCAATGCCGCTGACTGGAGGTTTATGCACCCCGAGCCCGGTAGAGAGCCGTCTCTCAGAGGCAGCCGGCAGATCCGTGGCCAGGTAAACAACAGCCCGCTAAGGGTGCGAGAGCCGGTGCTACGCGAGAGTTGCGGGTTGCGCGGTAGCAGGGCGCATTCCCTTCCCCGCGATCCAGGCATCACCACTGCTGATGGCAGCTCCGTATCGCTAGACTGATGCCAGCCATTCGCTTCGCTGTGTAATCAGGGCTTCGCCCACTCATGGAGGATTCCTCGAGGCTGTGGCGAAAGTAAATGCCTCCAGAGGCAGAGAGGAGATCAGCGGCCGGGACATCAGCAGCCCGATCAAGGGGGGAGAACCGGGGCTCAGTAAGCGATGCTGGCTGCGCGGAAGCAGGGCGCAGAGCCCCAACCAGCGATCCTGAATAAGCACGAACCGAGGCAAATCCACACAGCCGGTCAGAAGCCAGCCCGGCGCTTCACTGGGGAGCCGTGGCATCGCACATTCATGGCGCTTTCCGAGAGGCTGCTGCAGACGGCTCACAGTCAGCACTTCATGTTCCAGTGGCTGCTGCAGACGGTGAAGGGTTTAGGGACGCCAACCCAGGGGGACAGCCCTGCAGGAGAGCGGCAAGATCCGGGGCGCCATCAGCATAGCTACGAGTTAAGAGGAGTCTCGAAGCGATCGTTCCTGATGGTGGGCGTCGAGGCGGATGAGGCGAGGTCCCCAGGAGATCACTAATGCAGGTGAGCGACGTTGAATTAACAGATCCGGTGTCGTAGTGAGCAGTACAGCTGAGATGTAGGGTACAGAGAAGCGGATGGCTGGGTTAACAGGGGTTTAACTACCAATTTGGTGATCCCCAACCCGGGAGCTCCAGGGAAGAGCTCCTACTTGGCGGCCATCTTAGGCTTTCTCGACATGTACGGTCGAGATGATCTACACTTCTCAGAATCGGGATTCATTAAAAGCTCGTTCACAATCAATCGGGTGTTACCGACGGCGGAACGTTTGAGAAGCGGTAAATACGGTTTCACATTCACGGACACCTGTTACTATTTTTTTTAAGCACAGGTTTGACATTGAGTATATTTACCAGCATGCTTTGATTTTTTTCAGTTTCATCCAAATGCACGTTCTTGTTTTTTCACCAGTCGCACTACTCTGGCTATTCTTAACTTTATTTGAATACTACCAGCATGCAGGACCTACTCAGTAGGAGTGGATGATGCAAGACTGCAGGTTAAAAGACTGGAGGTAGCAGGGCTGAGGGTAGCTGGACTGGAGGCAGCAGGAGACGATAATGCAAGACTGCAGGTTGCAAGACTGGGGGTAGCAGGGCTGAGGGTAGCAGGAAGGGAGGCAGCAGGAGACGATGATGCACGACTGCAGGTTGGAAAACTGGAGGTAGCAGGACTGGAGTGGGAATAGTAATTGTTTCCTGTCTGCAATCAAACACGTTCCTTACTGTTGCACCGACTGGAGTGGGAATAGTAAATTTTACCCCTCCGCAATCCAACACTTTCCCTACTTTTGCACTCACTGGAGTGGGAATAGTAAATTTTTTCCCTCCGCAATCCAACATTTTCCCTACTGTTGCACAGACTGGAGTGGGAATAGTATATGTATTATTCCTACAGTTTTATAGCTATTGTTTAAATTTATATTGTGATGTTTCTGTCTATTTACCATTATATTATTTTTATTTAGTAATGTTTGTAAAATGTAATATATTTTTAGTAAAATGTAATTATTTATAGTTTACTTTTTTATGTGCAATTGAATTGGTATGGTTTTTTTTTAGTTCATTTGTTACGGTTTTTAATTTATTGTGTATATTTGTGTGTGTGTGTGTATATATATATATATATATATATATACACACACACATATTTATTTGTTATATTATTACACTTTACAAAGAATTAGTAAATTATAAATTAATATTATTTTAATAATAGTTTTACATTATATATGTTTAAATAAACATACACATACAATGTGTATTTTTTTAAATAAGCATAACATATATATATTTTTGAATTATTATTTTTTGTGTTGAAATTTTTTATTGAATTATACAATAAAATACATAGTAAATATCAATTTCGTAAAACAGTAGATCAGTGACAAATAGAGAATAAATATTGTGATGAGAAATAGAAGCGGATAAATATAATAAATAAGAAATCATTATTTATAAATAGTGAAACATGAATAAATAAATAGATACATTAGTAAATATATACATATTAATAGAAACAAGGAAAGAGATTAACAGTGCATACTCTATAACCTGTTATAATAAATAACAATATATAAAATGTATGAATATATCTTATATTTAGGTAAAAATAATGGCTTAATAGAGATAACAAGATTGATTGATAAAATTAGGTTACACAAGATTAAAGGAAGGTGAAAAGATGATATGAAAAGTGAAAAGGAAAGAAAAGAAGAGAAGGAAGATGAAGCAAAGTAGAGCCAGAGTAATGGGTGGGGGAGGGAAGATAAAGGGTAAGAAAATGAAATGAAATAGTACAGGAGAAGAATATGGAATAATGAATTAAGTAGTTGAATTATTTACATTAGAAGAGAGACTTGGGTCGGGGTCATCACTGATTTTGGTTTCCAAAAAGGGAGACCAAGTTTGAAGAAAAATGTCAACTTGGTCCTGGAGGTTGTAGATTGTGCGCTCATGCAAGGCCGTCTGCATCATTGCCACCAACCATTCTTCATGAGAAGGTGCAGATGGAGACCTCCAGTGGCGCAAAATGCAAATCTTGGCTGTAGCCAATGCAGTGTGAAGAAGACAAATTTGTGGCTTAGAAAGTTTTGGAAAACCACGGAAATCATGTAAAATAATGGTGGCAGATGTAAGTGGTAAAATTAATGACATTGTGGAGTTCAGAGTTTTGCCAACGAAGGTCCAAAAGGACCTGGTTTGTGGGCATTCGCAAATGATATGGGCTATGTCACAACCAGGATTGGAACATCTCCAGCAAGCAGTGTGCGATAGTAAACCAGCTTTGTGTAATTTAATCGGTGACCAGTGCCAATCATGAAGAATTTTAAAGATGCAGAATTTAAGCCGCGCTTCACGAACTCCTTTGTGCAACCCCTCCAGTATTTGATCCCATTCAGAAGTCGTATATGAAATAGATAACCGGGATTGCCATTTATTCCGAAGAGTATGGGAAAGAGGTTGTGAGAAAAGAGGGAGCAAAAAGGTTTTATAAAGACCAGAGGTCACACCCTTAAACTTCCCCCATAGTTGTAGATAAGATAATATTGGAGAAACCTGAAGCAACCAAGGGGGGATCCCAAGTGTTTCTTCAGACATTGTTGAAGTTGAAAGTATTTAGAGGAGTGTTGTATTGGAAGATTAAATTCCTCACAAAGTTGGGAGAAGGTTTTAAAATCTCCATCATGAAGAAGTTGATCTGGGGAATAAATGCCGGCTTCTTGCCATAAAGGCCAGGATAAAGTGCGACCATTGATACGAATGGCTGAGTTATTCCATAGGGGAGCTTTAATATGAATTCGCGGATTTGAACTTAGTATGCGATGACCCCTCTGCCAAGATCTGTGCATGGCTGATAAGATTGGATTTTTAGGGTCAGAAGAACTAGTACCACTACCATATAAAAGAGATAGTCCTGAGTCCTGAGATAGAAGATGACGTTCAACAGAGACCCATTGTGGAATGTCTTTAGATCCTGGCAGAAAATAAGAGAGTTGGGAAATGTGTAAGGCAAGTGAATAGTGTTCAATGGATGGAAGACCCATACCTCCATATAACTGGTGGGCCTTTAGTTTAGCTGCAGCAAGACGCGGTTTAGCTGAGCCCCAGATAAAGAGCTTAATCTTGGAATCTATTGATCTAAGGGTAGCTAAAGGAATTTGGAGGGGAGCATGCCTAAAACATAAATGAATCTTGGTAAAGTAACCATCTTGATAGCTTGAACTCTACCCCATAGAGATAATCCTAGAGCTTTCCACTTATCAAAATCCCTCTGCATTTGAGAAAATAAAGGAGCTAAGTTATCCGCAGTCATATTTTCCAAACCTCTATTGACCAAAATTCCTAGGTATTTAAGATGTGAAGATTGCCAGTGAAAAGGGAATCCATAAATTGCTGATTTCGTAGTGCCAACCGAAATAGGTAACGCTTCACTTTTGTCCCAATTTATTTTATAACCGGAAAAGGAGGAAAAATCATTAATAATTTGAAGGAGGGCTGGGAGAGATCGGGGGAGATTAGTAAGAGTAAGAAGAATGTCATCTGCATATAAGTAAATTTTAGAATGCCCAATTGGGAGGGGGACACCTGTAATATCATCAGATTGTCGAATTGCAGCAGCAAGAGGTTCCATTGCTAAGAGAAAAAGAAGGGGGATAGCGGGCAACCCTGGCGTGTACCTCTCCGAATTGGGAATGAAGTAGATAAAAACCTCCACAATTTACTTGAGCTGAGGGGTTATCATATAATAAACGCACTTTATTAATAAATTGGTCGCCCAACCCAAATCTGTGCATTATTGTAAAGAGATATTCCCACTCAATGCGGTCAAATGCTTTTTCTGCATCAAGCGAAAGGACCAAGGCGTCTTCTGGAAGATGTTTAGCAGACCATAGTGTATGGGCCAGTGTACGGAGATGGTTTCGAGAGGAACGACCCGGGACAAAACCCACTTGAGAATTATGTATCAAGGAGGGCAGTACTTTGCGGAGACGGGACGCTAAAATGCTAGCTAAAATCTTAATATCAGAATTCAACAAGGAAATAGGGTGATAGCTACCACATAAAAGAGGGTCTTTGCCAGGTTTGGGTAAAACGGCTATAATTGCCTTATTAGAAAGGGGCCCCAATGATGATTCTTTATCAGCCTCGAGAAACGCAGTATGCAAAGTATCAATCATATTCTGACCAGTCCATCTATAAAATTCAGCGGGAAAACCATCCTCCCCAGGGGCTTTATGGTAAGGCAGAGCAGTGATAGCTGTAGAAATTTCATCTCTTGTGATATTACCTTCAAGCAAGGCTCTGCCATCACCAGAGAGCCGCGGGAGATTCACCGCTGCTAGAAAAGATGACATCCTATCTAAGTCAAGTTGATTATTTGGAGTATATAGGGATTGGTAAAATGAGGCGAATTCATTAACTATTTCCTGAGGCCTGGTGAGTATGTCACCTTGAGTCGATCGAATAGCTGGAATAGCCATAGCAGCTTCTCTTTGACGTAATTGTGCAGCTAGTAATCGGCCAGCCTTTTCCCCTTGTTCGTAGTGTCTCCCTTTCATTCTTTGCAAAGCATATTCAGCCTTAGATGTAAAGAGACCATTAAGGGACATGCGTGCTTGCTCTAATAATTTGCGATTTTGTAAATTAGGGTCTGATATATATAATTGAGAATAATGCTGAATGTCCCGTTCTAATTCTGCTTGTTTTGCAATATTGTTCTTATTAATGAGAGCAGCATCCCGCATTAACTGTCCTCTAATGGTGGCTTTTGCTGCCGCCCATACTGTTCTCCTAGATGTAACAGAATCCTGATTAATAGAAAGATAATCTTGGAGGTGGAATTGCAATTGAAGTTTACCCCGGGTGTCCTGTATTTCTGTATGCTCATACGCCATGGTTTACGTCCCGGTTTAGATAAACCTAAATCTAGGGATAAAAAAACAGGAGAATGATTAGATAATGCTGCTTCCAGAATTTTAGAATCTGTGACCATTTGAACCGCTTTGTGTGATAGAAGAAAATAATCTAAGCGGGAAAATGTGCCATGTAAGGAGGAAAAGAACGTATATTCCTTATCTTGTGGGTGGCTGAGACGCCAATGGTCAACCAAACCGTTATCAGAGAGTATATCTTTTAAAATGGCCCTATCTGCTGCATTAACCCTGTCAAACTGACCCGTTTTGTCTAGGATAGGATCTTGTACCAAATTCCAGTCCCCACCAATGAGGCATTGTGAGGCATTAATCTCTGTAAGAAGACGATTCAATTGAAGGAAAAAGGATTTTTTAGTGCCAATCGGAGCATAAATTGATCCAAGACAGATTGAAGAATTCCCAATACGTAATTTAGCAAAGACATATCGACCATCAGGATCTGACCATGTCTTGGAAATCGTAATTGGAAGTGATCTCCGAATAAGAATTGCCACTCCACATTTACGGATAGGATTAGCATTGGTAGAGTCATTTTTGTGAATGCTGCTATGAATGACCTTCCCGACCCAATCTCTACTGAGTTTGTTAGATTCAATCTCATCAAGGTGTGTTTCTTGCAATAAAGCTATGTCCACATGCTTGGACTGCAAATAAGAAAGGACTTTCTTCCTTTTAATGTAATGGGTGAGACCATGCACATTCCATGTAATAACAGATAGAGGATGAGTATTAGTCATGATGGAATATATTCAAAAGATATTAATAGTTAATATGATAAATAAACAATAATAAAAGGTTGAGAAAAGGAAAGGGAATAGGGCAGGATGGGAGGAGGGTTACTCTGGCTATTAAGAAACAAAAAGAGGGTGCAGTATCAAAAACTTATAAGTTAGAAATGCAAGAAAGAAGGAAAAGAAGATGTAAGAAAAAGAAAAAGGAAAGCTGTATAGAAATAGATAAAGAAGATCAAACAATATTATGCAATCAGAATAACTATACCTGTGAGAAATAGAAAGGAAAATAAAGATTTATGTAGGTCTACAGCCTACAACTTTTCAGTTTTAACTGCTAACTGCGGGTCTGGGCTCACTGGAGCACCACCACGAGTACGAACCCCCTCAGGAGAGTGGAGTATTGATATGAGTACTAGCCAAGACAATAAGGCAGAAAAACCAAAGAGAGAAGAACACTCCTCCTAAGGCCTAAATGCATATGTGGACATATATTAAAAGAGAAAATTCATGCATAACAAAGTATAAATAATGAGAGTAATCTAAAGGTATGGTGAACAGTTAAGATTATCATTCACAAATACAACTCACGTTGCATACTTATAATAAATAACATGCATTTAAAATAAACAACTATAGAGATGAGCATTACTATTGTCTAAGAAGAAGTATCCGAAGCGTAGAAATGAATACAGAACCTATTCATAAAAGATGAATATACCTACTATTAAAAGCATGTATCATGTGATATAACAAATGATCGACACAGTATATAATTGGGAATGAAATTCCTCTGTTAAAAGAACTCAAATAGGATATATATTAAATATAGTTACAGAACTAAATACTAAACAACATTTTATTATAAGCACTTATAATAAGTAGTGATACTCATGTTTGTCCCCCCCGACTGAAAAACAAGTTGCAGGTGGAACACAAGAGTTGAGTATTAGCTCAGCTCCATAAGCTAAGGTACCTGAAAAAAGAGAATATTAACAGAGAATACAACTATGGGAATAACATGCGACAACTAAGTCTATTGACCATCTGATGTAGATTTCAAGGGAGATCGAGACTTATCTCTACGCTGTTCATGCGCCGAGGTGGCCGCAGGCTGTAAAATAGATGTTTGATCACCGTGTGCACGAAAAGGGCGACCCAAATCTCTACCTCTATGGCGAACTTCACCAATGTTGCAATGTCTGTTGTCTGTTAACTGTTGAGGTTGTGCAGATTGATCACAATGTTGATCATGAGAAACATGCTGTACATCCATATCCTGGATCGATAGGCTGTCAAGAAAATTTTGTAAGTCCTCAGGCTTGTAGAAGTCTCTGGACTCACCATTTTTAGTAATGCGAAAACGCGCAGGATCAAACAAGCCATACTTAATGTCTAACTTCTGTAATTGTGGCCTCATTGACAAAAATAATTTTCTTCTGTCGTTGGTCTCCCTCGAGAAGTCTGCTGCCATTTGTATTTGATGACCATCATAGATGTAGGATCTTTGCGTGCGTGCTAGGATTAGTATCTGTCTGACTTGCTTATGTCGCAAAAAACAAGCAAGTAGGGGTCTTGGTCGAGAATTCGGAGATTTACGTAGTGGACCAATACGATGAGCACGTTGGATTTCTAATGGTTGGTCAAAAGTGATGCCAAGTAGCTTGGGAAGAAGGTCACATAGGAATAACCGAGCATTCTGGCCTTCAATTTTCTCTGGAAATCCGAAAAGCGAATATTGTCTCTTCTATTGCGATCTTCCAAGTCAACAAGCTTACTACGAATAAATAGAAGGTCTTGGTCACTGCTTTGTATTAAGTCAAGTTTATTCTCTGCTACCGTCAATCGACGTTCTAGCCCTTCTGTTTTTTATGGAAAAGCGCTATATCCGCTCTGATGGATTTGGTTTCAGATGTAAGGGAAGAAATGTTATTGTCCATCTCTGTCAAGCGGCAGCTAATAGATGAAATTTCCTGTAATATGCGGTTCATAGTTGCCCCTGTCTCTGCTGTGGAAGTGACTGAAGGTGGACTAGTTGGTGATGGAGGTGAACCTTTAGCGGACATATTACGCGACTGTTTACGCGTGTCAAGAAAAGAAGACAGTTTGGAATTTTTGTTGTCGTTTTTGTGAGTAGACATCTGAAAAAGCTTCCCTTCAATATACTGCACAGATTAAATACACTTGTAAATATAGGGATGAAAAAGACTACCACAGTTAATTTAAAAGACTGTTATGGAATTTTATGATTCGCAGTATAAGGCTGACAGAGCGTTCAAAGCATTGAGCGGGAAAAATATACTGCGTCGCTGAATCTCCTCACATAAAATATTTCAAAGGTAGAAAAACATTTTCCTTCATTAGATTGCGTAGAAGCTGTGGTAATAATATTTTGTCCTCATGAAAAAATGCCTCTAATGAATAATAGCATTCCATCTGAAGGCATTCTGAAAGTGCGTAAAAAATATACAGAAAATGATGGCTGGTTTAAAAGAGGAAAAAAAAAGTCCATACATTATGGTTCCCATGTAATTATTGCCAAAGGAGAGCTGGAAAGTTGTTTTCAAAAGAATTATAATGAGAAACTGTGACAGAGCAGATGTTAGCTGAAGCGCGGAAAGGCAACGTGTGAGGTACTGCAGTGAAAGCTGAGCTCCGAAGGATGAAAAGGGCTGAAGGAAATAGCATTCATTTCAGAGAAAATTGCCTTCGTAAAGGGTCAATAGTTCATAAGATGAGTCACACATGAATGCGGTGAGGAAACATCTTACCAGTTTAAAATTAGAAAGGCAGCGAGTGAAAGAGACCAGTTTCCGTCACTTCGCTCTGACGCAGCCCTCTCAGGAATGCAGCAAGGGGGGGCGCTCCGATTACGCGAGGTCCGAGGCTTTGTTACAGTAACAGGCCCAGGTGACGCTTGCCGGAGTGCAAAGTATTTCCTGTCAGAATTAACCCTAAAAAGGGTTGTATGAGACCGAAAGTCAGCCACAAGTAGGAGCGCTGCAGCACAATGTCATATCCATGACAAAGGTGGTCCTGGCTGGGGAATGAAGTGCACCGTCTCCGTCGAGGGTTCGTCTCGTAGCGGAGCTACACTTTCAGGCGGCCATCATCCTTCGTGGCCAGACCACGCCCCCTCTATTTTTGAATTATTGATATATTTTTAATTTACATTATATTACTGTTGAATGTTAATATATTTAATGTTTACTATTTCTAGCTCTATATAAATATATGTTAAAAAACAATATTTTTGTAATAGATAGTGTACAACGATATATTTTTTTTCTCAATATTTTTGTCATTTACATTATCAGTATAGGAAAACAATATTTTTGTGCTATATTTTTGGCACGATATTTATATACCACGATGTTTTTGGATTCGATATTCTGTCAGTGAACCCTCAAAGCTTCCTCACTCTCCCCGCTTCCTCTGAAAGGCCCCAATGCACCTCTAGTGTCTTGTAATTAAAGGTGCTGTGAACAGTACAGATAAGATGGTGCGTGGTGAATTTGCCTGTTTCCCAGTGTGAGCTGCAGTCACTGTGCTCTCTTCACTCACACAGAACATGATGCTCACATGGAAGGGGCTGCACTGCAGGAACAGGTGAGCACCACTGAGTTCCCATTGCTTCATCTTGAGGCTGAAGTGGCAAAGCATGGGGGGAGGGGGGGTTGGGAAGTCCTGACCCTAGGTGTGGTGCTCTTGATTATCTTTTTTATGAGGGAGAAAGCTTTGTCACCTTTCTCTGCACTTCCCAGCTCTCACATAAAGGCGCCCAAGGGCTCTTCTGCAACCAGTGTGGGCTCTCTGAGTGCTGGTCTCTGAACAGAGCACTGGAAGAATGTAAGTGGGGCAGTACATGGCTGGAGTGGGGCACAGAAAGAACACATTAGGCTGGTGCCGCTGAAAGGGCAGTATGGCCCACCTGTCCAGATTTCTCTTTTGCCTGGCATCTGCTTGGGGGCTAGAGGGGTGGAGCCCCAGATTTCTCTATTGCCCTGCCTCTAGTTGGCAGAGATGATGGCGTTCTAGATTTCTCTGTTACCCCAACTCTGGTCGGGAGGAGTCATGGAGCCCCAGATCTCTCTGTTGCCTGCCCGGCCTCTGACTGGGGGGGGGGTGGAGGACCAGATTTCTGTGTTGCCCTGCCTCTGGATGGGGGGGGAGGCGCGATGGGTGAACAGATGTCTCCATTGCCCTACGTCTGACTTGTGGGGTGATGAGTCATAGACTTCTCTATTTCCCTGGCTCTGGTTGGGAGAGTCGATGTAGCCCCAGATTAGCTCTATTGCCCTGGCTCTGGTTGGGAGGGGCTCTTTAGCCCCAGATTAGCTCTATTGCCCTGGCTCTGGTTGGGAGGGGCTCTGTAGCCCCAGATTAGCTCTATTGCCCTGGCTCTGGTTGGGAGGGGCTCTTTAGCCCCAGATTAGCTCTATTTCCCTGTCTCTGGTTGAGAGGGGCTCTTTAGCCCCATATTAGCTCTATTGCCCTGGCTCTGGTTGGGAGGGGCTCTGTAGTCCCAGATTAGCTCTATTTCCCTGGCTCTGGCTGGAAGGGGCGATGTAGCCCCAGATTAGCTCTGGTGCCTTGGCTCTGGTTGGGAGGGGCTCTGTAGCCCCAGATTGGCTCTATTGCCCTGGCTCTGGTTGGGAGGAGGGACAGAGCCTGTGATTAGCTCTATTGCCCTGGCTCTGATTGGGAGGGACGATGTAGCCCCCGATTAGCTCTATTGTCCTAGCTCTGGTTGGGAGGGGCTCTGTAGCCCCAGATTAGCTCTATTGCCCTGGCTCTGGTTGGGAGGAGGGACAGAGCCCGTGATTAGCTCTATTGCCCTGGCTCTGGCTGGGAGGGGCGATGTAGCCCCAGATTAGCTCTATTGCCCTGGCTCTGGTTTGGGGGGGCGATGTAGCCCCAGGTTAGCTCTATTTCCCTGGCTCTGGTTGGGAGGGGCGATGTAGTGCCAGATTAGCTCTATTGCCCTAGCTCTGGTTGGGAGAGGCGATGTAGCCCCAGATTAGCTCTATTGCCCTGGCTCTGGTTGGGAGGGGCTCTGTAGCCCCAGATTTGCTCTATTGGCCTGGCTCTGGTTGGGAGGGGCTCTGTAGCCTCAGATTAGCTCTATTGCCTTGGCTCTGGTTGGGAGGGGCGATGTAGCCCCAGATTAGCTCTATTTCCCTGGCTCTGGTTGGGAGGGGCGAAGTAGCCCCAGATTAGCTCTATTGCCTTGGCTCTGGTTGGAAGGGGTGATGTAGCCCCAGATTAGCTCTATTGCCCTAGCTCTGGTTGGGAGGGGCTCTGTAGCCCCAGATTAGCTCTATTGCCCTGGCTCTGGTTGGGAGGGGCTCTGTAGCCCCAGATTAGCTCTATTGCCCTGGCTCTGGTTGGGAAGGGCGATGTAGCCCCAGATTAGCTGTATTGCTCTGAATCTGATTGGGAGGGGCTCTGTAGCCCCAGATTAGCTCTATTGCCTTGCCTCTGGTTGGGAGGGGCTCTGTAGCCCCAGATTAGGTTTAGTGCCCTGGCTCTGGTTTGAGAGGGCGATGTAGCCCCAGATTAGCTCTATTGCCCTGGCTCTGGTTGGGAGGGGCGATGTAGCCCCAGATTAGGTCTATTGCTCTGGCTCTGGTTGGGAGGGGCTCTGTAGCCCCAGATTAGCTCTATTACCTTGGCTCTGGTTGGGAGGGGCTCTGTAGCCCCAGATTAGCTCTATTGCCGTGGGTCTGGTTGGGACGGGCTCTGTGGCCCCAGATTAGCTCTATTGCCCTGAATCTGGTTGGGAGGGGCTCTGTAGCCCCAGATTAGCTCTATTGCCCTGAATCTGGTTGGGAGACGTGACAGAGCCCGTGATTAGCTCTATTGCCCTGTCTCTGGTTGGGAGGGGCAATTTAGCCCCAGATTACCTCTATTGCCCGAGCTCTGGTTGGGAGGGGCTCTGTAGACCCAGATTATCTCTATTGCCCTAGCTCTGGTTGGGAGGGGCTCTGTAGCTCCAGAATATCTCTATTGCCCTGGCTCTGGTTAGGAGGGGCTCTGTAGCCCCAGATTAGCTCTACTGCCCTGGCTCTGGCTGGGAGGGGCGATGTAGCCTCTGATTAGCTCTATTGCCCTGGCTCTGGTTGGGAGGGGCTCTGTAGCCTCAGATTAGCTCTATTGCCCTGGCTCTGGTTGGGAGGGGCGATGTAGCCCCGATTAGCTCTATTGTCCTAGCTCTGGTTGGGAGGGGCTCTGTAGCCCCAGATTAGCTCTATTGCCCTGGCTCTGGTTGGGAGGGACGATGTCGCCCCAGATTAGCTCTATTGCCCTGGCCCTGGTTGGGAGGGGCTCTGTAGCCCCAGATTAGCTCTATTTCCCTGGCTCTGGTTGGGAGGGGCTCTGTAGCCCCAGATTAGCTCTATTGCCCTGGCTCTGGCTGGGAGGGACGATGTCGCCCCAGATTAGCTCTATTGCCTCGGCTCTGGTTGGGAGGGGCGATGTAGCCCCAGATTAGGTCTATTGCCTTGGCTCTGGTTGGGAGGGGCTCTGTAGCCCCAGTTTAGCTCTATTACCTTGGCTCTGGTTGGGAGGGACGACGTCGCCCCAGATTAGCTCTATTGCCTCAGCTCTGGTTGGGAGGGGCTCTGTGGCCCCAGATTAGTTCTATTGCCCTGAATCTGGTTGGGAGGGGCTCTGTAGCCCCAGATTAGCTCTATTGCCCTTGCTCTGGTTGGGAGAAGTGACAGAGCCCGTGATTTGCTCTATTGCCCTGGCTCTGGTTGGGAGGGGTTTTGTAGCCCATGATTAGCTCTATTTCCCTGGCTCTGGTTGGGAGGGGTGATGTAGCCCCAGATTACCTCTATTGCCCTAGCTCTGGTTGGGAGGGGCTCTGTAGCCCCAGATTAGCTCTATTGCCCTGGCTCTGGTTATGAGGGGCTCTGTAGCCCCAGATTAGCTCTATTGCCCTTGCTCTGGTTGGGAGAAGTGACAGAGCCAGTGATTAGCTCTATTTCCCTGGCTCTGGTTGGGAGGGGCGATGTAGCCCCAGATTAGCTCTATTGCCCTGGCTCTGGTTAGGAGGGGTGATGTAGCCCCAGATGGGCTCTATTGCCCTAGCTCTGGTTGGGAGGGGCTCTGTAGCCCCAGATTAGCTCTATTGCCCTGGCTCTGGTTGGGAGGGGATCTGTAGCCTCCGATTAGCTCTATTGCCCTGGCTCTGGTTGGGAGGGGCTCTGCAGCCCCAGATTAGCTCTATTGCCCTGGCTCTGGTTGGGAGGGGCGATGTAGCCCCCAATTCGCTCTATTGTCCTAGCTCTGGTTGGGAGGGGCTCTGTAGCCCCAGATTAGCTCTATTGCCCTGGCTCTGGTTGGGAGGGGCTCTGTAGCCCCATATTATCTCTATTGCCCTGGCTCTGGTTAGGAGGGGCTCTGTAGCCCCAGATTAGCGCTATTGCCCTGGCTCTGGCTGGGAGGGACGATGTAGCCCCAGATTAGCTCTATTGCTCTGGCTCTGGTTGGGAGGGGCGATGGATCCTCAGAAGTCTCTACTGTCCTGGGTTGGACGAGGAGGCGGCTTCAGCACACCCTTTTATTCTCATGTCGACTACTTTTAAGGTGGAGAACCCTGAGCGGGATATCATCGACCTGGGGAAGAGGGTGAGTGCGTAGGGACTCAGCAGTGATTCATCAGTGGTGGCCGGCACAGCTAGCGGGTGGGGGGCAGGCGCTGGGGGGAGGGATGGCAAGCTGCATTTAAAAAATAAAAAAACTTACCTTGCCGCCGGGTTCCGCGTCTTCTCTCCTGCTCGTCTGTGCCTGACTCCAAGTCAGAACAGGAAGCAGGCAGGCAGGCTCCCACCCCTAAGCCAATCACAACGCTGATTGGTCTGAGCGCCGTGACAAAGCGCTCAGCCAAGGCCTGGAGGGGTGGGCATGTTCTCCATTCAGGCTGTAATCCAGCCTGCATGGAGAAGAGGGAAGTGCGCATGACTAGTTTGGGCGGCCCGAGAGGGCCGACCAAACAGTCATTGCACACAGGAGTGTTCTACCACTCCTCCCCTGCAGCTACGCCCCGCCCGCCCCCTCTCGCACTGCCGCAGCCGGAGGAAAAAAAAATGATAATAACATTCAGTTATTATCATTTTATTTTTCCTTCCTTTGCTGCTCCTGGCAGTGGGGCGACGCTCCGCCTTAGCGGAGGAGCCGCCACTGCATCAAGGGTTTACTTATTCATGCTGAGCTGTCCCCAGGGCTACAATATCTGACCTCCTTTGTTGGCGCTTGGATCACTGCTAACACAGGCCTCATTCTGCACAATCCTCTGCTTCTGAATGTGAGAGCGCCATCTCAGAGTTCAGAGGACACTTACATACTGCAGCGCAGACTTTCACATGAAACTATGTGATTTTAAGAACACATTGAGCGATGCTATCAACCAGCCTCAGTAATCCACACTTACACAAATTTACTGACCATGAGGGTTTATTATAGTGTTAAGTACATGTGCATATACACCTTCTATGTTGACTGCGATAAAATGTCTGTCATCATCAGGAAGAAACAAAACTTACCCTGTGGAGTAATTTGAGTTCGGGCACTGTCATTTCACATGTAGTGAGTATTGGCATAGCCAATAGATCTCTCAGGGAAACCTATTTGTTTTACCGCAGCTTTTTGAGTTAGATAGCCGCCATAACTATGCACGCATCTGCAGTGGCCATTTCTGAATTGGTTTCTTACAACATCAGAAATGCATTAAAAGATGGGTTCACTGACAAAATATCGACCATAAAAATATTGCCGCAAAAAAAAATATTGTGACTTAAATATCGATGTCAAAAATATTGTCATCCTAAACTTACAAGTAAGTACAAAAATATCGGGAAAAAAATATTCATGTCATTAATATCGTTGTATAGAAATATCGTTATTTAAATATATATAAACTAAAATAATAAATATTAAATATATTAAATAGTAGCATTAATTAAAAAAATAAAATAGATTTATTATGTATTTTAACAAATATAACAAACTTAATTAAAAAAATTAAACATATATAATAATTAAGATATATATTTACATATGTCTACTTAAAAAACAATTATTAAACGAATAATTTTTATTTATATTATAATTTCAAAATAATATAAAAATATAACAAATATATGCAGCAGAGGAACTTTTCAGTAATTTACCTGATGTTCATGCAAGTGAGCCCAGCGCGCATACAAACACTAATGTCAACAGCAAAGACAGTGATGCAAGAACTTTACAAATGGATTGTGATATATAAATATATATATATATATATATATATATATCAAAACCACGTAACAATCTCCTCAGCTTCCTTTCGGCGATGAGTGAGAGACGGACTCCAATCTGAGTGGCAAATCAGGTCTTTATTTCATTAAAAGCCAATTTCGACGCGTTTCGGACAACACAGTGTCCTTGTTCACATACGGAAACGCCGTCCAACTCATTGTTTTATAATACTGTGAATCATCACCCCTTGTGTCACGTGTTGTATAGACATAAACAAAATACTGTGAACTGACGTCAAAGGTAGTCTGTTTTTCATATATTACGTTTTATTTCTCTTTTTTTCATTCTCTCTATATTTCTAGTTTGGTTGTTGTTTCATGTGCTATATTTACTATTAATATCCTTATTTTGGATGATGCAACAAACGATGTTTACATTTGGGCGATATTTTATGTTAGATACAAGTGGAGCCAGGGCTAAAAATATGCGTGTTTAATGTTACTGGTTCAAATACACAATTTTTTCCCAAATGTCACTATTCTTTTCTTTATTGCAGTCCTGAGTAAGGGGAATTGTATAGCATTTTATTCCAAATCAAGGGTTACTTCACGGGAAGGTACACTTCTGCTATTTTACAGGAAATTATGGAGATCCTCCGTATTGTTGAGCCCATTTGGCGCTTTGCTGTCGAGCTCAAGAATCATACGGGACTCCAATTGCCGCAGTGATCTTTCCCTATTTCCACCTCTGAATGAGGCTGGAACTGCTGCAATAACAAAGTATTTTAGGCATCCTAGATTGTTATTATGTGTGGCCTTGAAGTGTCTTGCCAATGGGTACGCTGTGTCATTGTTCACAATTGCTCGTAGGTGTTGTAGAATTCTGACATGCACCTGTAGCTTTGTGCTCCCAACATATCTTAAGCCACAGGTGCATGTCAGAACATACACAGCGTATTCCGTTTTGCAGTTGAAGCTTCCTTTTATGGGGATTTCGGTCATATGAAAGGGGGTAGTGCATTTAGTAGTGTTTTCCCCAAATCTACATGCTCTACAAGTCAAGCATTTGTAGAATCCCTGTCTGGGCTGTAGCCACATTTTAGCAGGGCCTATGTCTTTCATATTCTTCGCAACCTGAGATCTCATAGATATTCCCTTCCGAAATGTGAAGGTGGGATCTGTGTTAAGGATCGGTGCCAGAACTGCATCTGTGCAGACAATCGGCCAATTTCGTTTTATGATCGACCTTAATTGCCTCTCCTGTCGGTTACATGTTGTGATCAACCTAGGAGTACCATTGCTTTGTATTTCCTCAGTGCTTTTTTCTCTAGATGTCAACAGAGATTCCCTAGATTTTGTTGCCACTTTGGCTCTCGCTTCCCTGAGGACACGCTCACTGTATCCTCTGTTTTTGAATCTCGTAGCAGCCTCTTTAGTGCATTTCTCTAAATCATGATCAGTGCAGCATATTCTTTTTAATCGTAAAAATTCCCCGTACGGAATGCTTTCAATCAGATGTTTGGGGTGTGCACTGTCAGCATGAAGGGTAGAATTACCCGCTGTCGCTTTCTGTGCAGGGTGGTTGCTAGACTGCCGTCCTTTATGTAAATCCTTACATCAAGGAACTCCACACTCTCTTTGTTAATGTGTGCAGTGAATTTTACATTCATAGTGTTGTCATTGATGGTATTGACAAACATAACCGCACTCTCAATGTCTCCCTGCCACAGTATAAACACATCATCTATGTATCTCAGATAATACCTTACATGCCTGGAAAATAACTCTGCGTGCGTGGCCCTGAGTGTCAGCTCCTCCCACCAGCCTACCATCAAACAGGCATAGCTGGGGGAGAAGCAAGCACCCATGGCCACGCCCCTCAATTGTCTGTACATCTCTTTACCATACATGAAGAAATTGTTGTTGAGGCACCATAGCAACAGTTCCATTATCATCTTGTTGTGGTCATAGCATTCAAGAGGTTTGTTGTCCAAAAAATGTTTGACCGGCATGAGACCAGTGCAGTGTTCAATGCAAGTATACAGGGACTCAATGTCCAAGGTGATAAATACCATATCTTCTTTCCAGTCAATGTCATTGAGTCGTTTTAGAAAGTCACCTGTATCTCTCACATACGAGGGCAATTCTTTGACCAACGGTTGCAAGAAGAAATCCACATATTGGGATATGTGTTCCCCATGCTATTGATGGCTGATATGATTGGTCGGCCTGGAACTGGATTTGTGTTCTTATGTATTTTTGGAATAAAATATATATATGGAACCATTGGATGTTCTACCCATAGATATTTGAATTCCTCTGCCGATATCATTCCATCTCTTTTGTATTGGTATAATTTTTTAGTCAGGGACTCTTTTGCCTTGTTGTATTCTTTAGTGCTAGATTTTTTATAGCAATCGTGGTCTGAGAGTTGCCTTTGTGCTTCATTAGTGTATTCAACCTTTGGCCAGATGACAATATTTCCTCCTTTGTCGGATTTTGTAACTACGATGTCATTGTTGTTTCCCAGTTTTTTCATTAGTTTGGCATATTGAATTTCTTTATATTTCCTATTTTTCTTTTTATGTTGTACTTGACGATGTAGTTGTTTAATGTCCTCCGACACTCGATCATGAAATATATCAAATGAATCTTTTGGCATCATCGGCATGAAAGTTGACTTTGCTTATAACGGACTACTCCCTGCTCCATGTTGTCTGATTTCCATCTGTTGGAACTGCTCCTGAGTAGAGTTAATCGATCTTGAGTTAACCTTGTCTGGCATGGATTCATCACTGAGTTCCAATAGTGTTGTTAAGATGGGTGTGTCAGATGCCAGCAAGTGGCTCGTGGTGTTATATTTAGTTCCTTGTTGGTTTTTATTCTTGTCTGCCTCCAAACCATTTTTGATTGTAAAGAATTTTTTCAGTTTCAATTTGCGTACGAAACTAAATACATCAATTCTGGTTTGTGCATAATCAAAGTCATTCGGTGAGCAATAGGACAGTCCCAACGTTAAAATTTGTCTTTCGGCCATGGTCAGTGTTACAGATGAAAGATTGATAATAGTATTATCTTCCATATTCATTATTTCCGCCAGTATTTTCTTTTTGGTTTTTGTTCTGTTCTTTTTACGTCTTTCTTTCCTTCTTGTATTCCTTCGTTTTCTGGCTGTTTCTTTTGATTGCATGGCCATAGTGTGTTGCGACGTTCCAGGACTAAAAAATCAATTTCCTCGCCTATGCTCAACCGTCTCGCCTCTGCTATTCCACTTTCATAGCTATTGCTCCCACATTCTGAGCTGGCATCACTCGTTAGAGACTCTGTCTCTGATTGTGTGTCTTTAGCATTGTTGGATGTGCTATTTTTTGCTGTTGTGAAATGAAATGAAATGAAATGAATGAAATGAAATGAAATGAATTTGTACTTGTAAAGCGCACTGCTACCCTGAGGCATCCTGGCGCTGAACGCATACCGCTGTGGAACCCTTCCTGGCTTTTCCCTGTGAAATGTCCACTCCTGGGCACCCCCAAGGTGAAGCCAGGCATCCCAGCGCTGGTGGGGCCGTTGTGGAGATTAAGCAAGCTATTGCCCAGAGTTGCAGAGTGGGACCCATGATTAGAATAGGCACCGAGGCGAGAATTATCAGGTCCGAGGAAGTTGAGCCCAAGACCCGCCGAGGCGGGAATTGAACCCTGGTCCCGGGCCAGATCTCTGCATCAGGGTCTGCCGCTCTAACCATTGAGCCACACTTCTCCACTGCATGTTGTCTCCCCATCTTGTTTAGTTTTGGTATTCAGTCTCATTTTTTTAACATTCACATATTTGCGTGCAAAAGTGTAGATCTGCCCCTGCTCATAATCAGCTCGATAGCGTGCAAACTTAAAAACTTTACGGGTTTTAATTTTATCTTCCTGTTTCTTTAAGCGGTCATCTATTTCTTTTCTGGTTTTCGTGATGTAGTCACTTGGTTCCAACATGCTGATTTGTTCATTTAGTTTTTCGATTTCTTTGACTAGTTCCAACTGGTCAATCTCTGCATAGTTAATAAGTATGCATACTAAATTCATGGAGGCGGCGAGGTTACTTGCACCCCATTCTTTCAACATACTAGGATTAGGGTTTTCATAACTCTGTGCCAATAAAATCCAAAGTCCGCGTGGCACTCGTCCTGCTTCCTTATATTTCATTAGTGACTTGTTTTCCCACCACTTTGTGACCTCGCTTTTCATATATTTTTCCAATTTTTTCAGTAAAGTTCTGTGTGTGAGCAAGAGTGCGTGACACTCAAAACGCGTTACTGGATTAAACATCAACCTTTTGGAGAAACCCCTGAGTGATCGCTTGATTTTGAAATGAATTGTGATTAAAGGTCCGGCACGCTCCGCTGGCGTTTTGTGATCCTGCTACCAAGGGCGGGGAGAGCGGAAGGAGCAAGTCTGGGAAGTTTTATATATATTTTTTTATAGTTTTAACCTATCAGCTAAACAGAGAGAATTTATCATATCATTGGCTCAAGACAATAACATTGTAATCAGACCCTCAGACAAAGGAGGAAATATTGTATTGTGGGGTAGACAAATGTATATGGATGAAACATATAGACAAGTGAATAATGAAAATTTCTATTGTAAATGTAACACCACTGCATACAATATAAGTATCACTACTACATGGGACAAACTAGCGGAGTGGCAAAAATCAAGCTTGATCACTTGGCATGACTATTGTTTCTTAAAGAAAGATTATCCTAAACTACCTATGTTGTACTTACTCCCAAAAATTCACAAAAATCCAGAGGTACCTCCAGGTAGGCCTATTGTATCATCAGTAGGTAATGTGAACGAAAACATATCTAAATATGTAGATCACTTCTTGAAGGAATATGTTATCCAGTTACCTTCATACATAAAAGATACGAAGGCTTTTTTAAACAAAATTGAGGGGATTGCTTGGGAGGAAGGACTGGTTATGATCACCATGGACGTGAGTTCTTTATATACTATCATCGATCACGACCATGGTATCACTGCATGCATGCATTTCTTAGGAGGAAGGGACATTTGCTACCTTGAACACACTAAGATGTTAGCAGAAATGATAAGATTGTGTCTTACCAACAATATTTTTATGTTTGATGGTAATCTGTACAGACAAGTAAGGGGCACGTCGATGGGTTCGTGCTTCGCACCGAGCTTCGCGAACCTCTTCCTAGGCAAATGGGAGGAGGAACTTAGACAGGATAAAGACTTGCAGAATGACTTTGACAAAGTTGTAGCATGGATGAGGTACATTGACGACCTTCTGGTTGTATGGAGAGGAAGCGAAACCGGAGCCCTAGACTTCATCCTGAAACTCAATAACAACACAAACAACATTGCCTTAACACATAACATCAGCATGGCAAAGGTAGAATTCCTTGATACAGAAATTGTTATCAGAGATAACACTATAACTACCACTTTGCACCGCAAGGAGACCGCGGAAATAGTCTTCTTCATGCCCTCAGCGCCCACCCTGATGCCCTTAAGTGGAGCATCCCGTATGGTGAGCTGCTGAGGGCACGAAGAAATTGCAGTACGGAAGAAGCATTTACCAAAGAACAGGAAACCATGCTCAGTAGATTTAGAGAACGTGGATACCCAGAATGGGTATTGAACAAAGCTTTAAGTAAAATAAAAGCGGTAGACAGAACAGAGTCCCTAGCTTATACTAGCAAGGAAGAAACCAACACACCGAGCAGGGTAATCACCACATTTAACCATCAATCGAAAGAGATCCAAAAATCCTAGCAGATAATTGGAATATCCTTAAGACAGACACAGTCATTGGTTCTGAGTTAAGTGACAGACCAATGGTGACCTACAAACGAGGTAGAAGCCTCAGAGATATACTAGTTAGGAGTGATATCTCTGAATCCCATAAAGCCAACACACACAATCTTAAGGGATTCTATCCTTGCGGACATTGCAAGGCCTGTAAATTCAGTCATATGATCAAAGATTTTGAAGTACCAGGCTCTAAAAAGAACAAAATAATTACACAATTTTTGACGTGTAGTACCACTCACGTTATCTATGTCCTAGAATGCCCATGTAGATTGAGATATGTGGGAAGCACAACGCTTATGGCTAAAAAACGAATCTTAGAACATCTTAGGGCCATCACAAAGGTTGATTTGCACTACCCCATAGCACGCCACGTTCAAGAAAAACAACAATCCAATAACTCTCTCCTAAAATATTTTGCCATTGAACAAGTCAATATAGGGAGAAGAGGAGGAAATCGGGAACTAGCACTCAGGAAAAAGGAATCGAAATGGATATTAGAATTAGAAACTAGATTCCCGAAAGGCCATAATCTGGATGAGGAACTGGCAACACATCTACATGAAACGTAAACGGCCCAGATGTTCATGATCGATACTACTGTCACGTACACCTCACACACAAGAATATCAGAAATGTACAATAGATATTTTTGGTGAGATGTATAGTATTTTAAACTGTTTTCTTATCTTGTGTTTTCTTTTCTTTTCATTTTAGGAGGAAAGGAAGGGAACCATTTTACACAAGTCACATCACAGGCTCCCTACCCTTTTCTTCGTCAACATCGTTATTAAGCACCCAGCACAAGATAAGAAATATTTTATAAGCACTATTTTCACTTTGGATATTATTATTTAGGAACTCTTGTTTTGTTTTTTTTCTTTTATCTAAAATCACCTGTACATAGACTAACTAAAATTGAATAATGTGACTACCATCAGACTTTGGATAAAATGTGATATACATTGGTCAATGGTGGGATCCTTTTTAGTTGCAAATTATATATACTACGTTGATAGGTTTAATGGCACTAGTCCGAATGAATTAATCAACAAGGTTGTTTTAACATAGGTTTAAACATAGGTTTAAAGGCACTAGTCCGAACGAATTAATCAACAAGGTTGTTTTAACATACAGGCTTAAGGTGCAATAATACCCTAAGATGATTTCACGACCTGTGGTAAACTTAGGAAACTGTTACATGAGATTTGATTACGGCACTCGACCGCTTGCACCAATGTATTACACAATACACTAATGTTATGTATACAACGTTTTTCAATTGAATATGCAATTTGTAACTCGCATACATATAATACATAATCTGAAAAATGTATGCTAGCACAAACATGGTAGAAATGACATATTTGGTTATATTTGTGTTTAAAACGCTTATGAGTTATATCGTTACAAAATGGCCACCATGATAACCATACCAAACAGAGTTGATGTATGTTGAGTCCTATGTCTATGGTTACTTTAGTGATTTATGCACGTCTCTCACAGAGCAACTTTATCGTGTGAACAAGACAATTCTGTCGAAACGCGTAGCGGTTTATTAAACTTATGATAACACCTTGGACCTCTGTGAGTGCGCTTTACTTACCTTTGAACTTTGGATTATCACAACCGGCTTGGGTTCGCCGGCAATACTGCGCACCTCCTGTCTACGGGAGTGATCTCAGAAGGACCCGCTGTGGAGTGGAATATATATATATATATATATATATATATATATATATATAAATTATCTACTGGCGGTCGCCAGTAGATAGTTATAGTTAAAACCTATTATCCATAGGAAATCCGCGACATTCTATTTGAAATA